>JAZKJV010008451.1:0-562777 GCA_037367405.1 Ottelia alismoides | reverse complement strand
TCATGATAAAGAACACCCAAGTTCTTATTATGTGAACTTTTTAGTCGATCAATTCGGATTGAAATTAAAGTCTGTTTTCTAAAATTGGATTGATGGATGTAGATGTATACACGATTACCACGATTTACCTCAAATACCATAAGTTTGAATAAAATAGGATTATGGAAAGCTAGTTCATACATACATCCATACATGCATTTATCCATCCATCCATCCACACTTATGTATGTACTACATACATACGTACTACGTAACGTATGTAGGTGTGTACGTACATAGGTACGTACATACGCACATATATACATGCATACATACATTCGTACATACATTCGCACAAGTGTACATATGTATGTAGAATGTACATACCTAGCTACCTACATACGTACATACATACCTACATACAATCATATCTACCTATCTACCTGCATATAGACATACATAAATACATGCGTACATACGTACCTACATACGTACCTACCTACATACATAACTGGCATACATATGTAAATACCCACCTACCTACCTACACACATTACATTACCTATGTACCTACCTACGTACATACCTATGTACGTACCTACGTATGTACGTATACATATACAAATATCTAGGTACATACATACGTCCGTACATACCTAAGAATGTACCTACATATGTACCTACCTACCTACCTACCTACATACATACATACATACAAATGTACGCATATACATGCATACCTACCTACCTACATATGTACATACATACATACATACATACACACAACTCGTACGTACATACATACACACAAACTACACACACACACCCCCACATACATACCTACATATGTACGTATAAATGTGCCTTCCAAAACCCTGCATACATACCCACATACGTAGCTATGTACCTAGGCACATACGCACATGCACAAACATGACACGTACACTTCACACACACCCCCACACCCAGGACACGTGCACCCATGCATGCACAGGGACACACACACATTTAATCGTATAAAATATCAAGGCACAAACATGCACATACATATACATATATGTATTGCCAAGTCAAAGTAAGGATCGATGCATCAAATTCTATTATTCATATATGCGCTTTTATCATAGGAGGCAATTAAACTGACATGGTTTAGTAGTTCAAAAATTGATTTTGTTTTGTCTCTTACCAACAAGATGAACTAGGAGTAGAACTTATAGTTCTTTGTATTCTTCAAAAACTTGTGATATTTACTTACTTAATTAATATGTATAAAAGTTTTTACGTTATCATTGTTGCACTTGTTTGTAGTTTATTATGTTAGATGTATAATCAACAAGACTTTCCATTTCGTAACAAGCTCTTGATCAATAATTTAGGTCATAATTGATCAGCCTATGATCGACCAACTTACAGTTCATGATTGATCAATACTTGATTTCCATTTTCATAATTTTGATTGATCACCTCCTTATCGACCAACAAGTTTCTTTTGATCGATCATTTCTTTCTCAAACAACTTACAACCTTGATCGATCATTATTCGAATTCAAATTCAATGACCATTTAACAACCACTTTTGATCGATCGACCAAAGTTGACATGATCGATCAACTGCACTTTATCGATCAACAAGATTACCTTAATCAATTAACCATACAATATGTCAGCATCTTTGTGTTTTTCAACTAGGTGTCTCCAATGGCTACTTTTTCAAAGGCTTGGCTGTCGCACTATAAATGGGATCATAGACCATTGTTGAAAAACACTCAACTCGAAGCAAAGGCTTCGAAGAGCTTCTCTCTCATTGTTCACCAATGTTTATATTCTTAGAGAGAATTTGATCTGATAGTTCTGATTTGCTCAAGCTCTCGAAGTCAACATAGATCGTGTCAAAGCTTCTCTGTCACTGGTCATAGACATATTTTTCAGGTATCACTATTGGTAAAATATTTTTGATTTCTACATTATAATCACTTATACTTTCATTCTAATATATTGTTATTGCTTATATTGCATTGTCTATTTAGTAATATAACTCTGTTGCTGGTAGCACAAAAGATATTATACTGCTTCTTTCACATAACACTTTCTGCAGGGATTCTTGATATTATATTTGAGCCCTAAAATTCTTTTGGTGTTTGATCCAATAAATTCTAAGGACATTCAGAGTCTGTCCAATCCTCAAAGGTACCTTGGTGTCTGATTTTCAAGTGAAGACATTGGTGTCTAATCCAAGGTTGTAAAATGTATTGATATTTAATCTAAGAGTTTTGTAAATTGGCTGAGTTATCCGTATAAAATAACATGTATAGTGATGCAACTGATGCATCACAAATAATTAGAAATCTTGAGTCATAGGCTCCAATCGTGGTCAACATCTGTGTGTACTGTGTATTGGTTCTTTGTTTTAATCGATCTACTTATTTTTAAATTCCACTAATTATTTTAACTGCCATAATTTAAGTAGATATTAATATTTAACCCTTCTCTAGTAACGTCTTGGTCCTACACGTACGGTCATTTTGTATCAGATCCGGTTCAGGGCATACTGAAATCTCATCAGCACATATGGTACCAACAACAAGTATCTTCAATAACAACATTATTCAGAATCATGCTATGGTAAGACCTCCTCCATTTAATGATGGAAATTATAACTATTAGAAAGTTAATATAGATATCCCTGAAATCAGTGGACTTCGAAGGCTGTAATATTATCGAGAGCAAGTATACTCAACCTAAACTCTTTTAAAGTTTGTAATACATTTTCCCTGTCTTCTGTCCACACTCATGAACAACTTCTTCCTCATGGTGGATAACTTTGGTCCCTCTGTGACTCCCTGGAGGCTGGACCTTTCTATAGACAAGATAGTATGGCACTGGAGAAAACTATGAAGTCCTTCATTGTTCAGTCTACTTTAGAGATTTTGAAGTCATCTACATAAATCATCGGCACCAATGCCTACACCATTTTAGACACCCTATGGTTATTTGTCGAGCTTCCCTCCTTGCATTCGAAAATATGGCAAGATGTGTCGAGGGTCACTGATGAATCACTGATCGGCTAAGTTAATTCGATCGAGTTGTAGCACAACCGATCAACTCTCTATTAGAGATGGAGCCTTGAATATCTCCGCGAGGAGGGGCTCGATCTAATTAAAATATTTTTAACCAAGGAAGTCCATGGTCGAACTCAGGGACACGAGCTATCTATTTGATTAATCATATCCTAATGCCTAGATTAAGTGATTATTTTATCTAACTAGGTCAATAAGGCATAAACGATACAATGCAAAATATGATGCATGAACAGAATGCATTTTATGGATGTTTTTCTTGCAAGATAATTTAAATACTACATGCAATACAATGCAAATGAGATTACGTACAATAATATGCCCTTAAATAATCAATAGAATGAGCAATATAACTAGATCCCATTTCATTGGTAAGTCATGCATCAAACTAAATCCAAAATGACATTTAAGTATCAAGTAAATGAAACCATAGACACCTAATTAAATAAATGCTACGTGTCAAATCAGAAATTAAATCATGTCAATAAATAAGTAATAAAACAAGCATTAATATCGAATTAAAATCACTAAAAAATGAGTTCACATGCTTGAGATATAAAGCATAGAGTCTAGAGGCATAAATGCAATAAAAATGAGAAATAATTATAAATTATAACCAACATGTCCCTAGGAAGGGCATAAATGCAAATAGGTAGAGCTGCAAGGGCTTATATGTAAATTTTCCTAATATACGATGAACTAAATGCAATTATAAAGAACCGACATGTCTCTATGCAAAACACCCAGGCACGCCATGTAAGACATGCTTGCCCAAGACCTATCTGCAATTTGAAGATCATCGCAGGCATCGTCTGCGAATTCCCCATCCCACATGCACCATGCATGCGCGTGCAGAGGCTCGGGTGGGTAGACACTCAGTGTAGGTGGCTCGAGCCACATGGGTGGGCCGAGTGGCTTCGATGCGGCTCGGCTCCTCCGTGCATGATGGCTCGGGCTAAGGATCAATCAATCACTAGGGACCGTCTGATCAAAATGATGGACGACACCTGTATGTCCCGCTCCTCAGCTAATCCGCCTCTTCCGTGGCAGGCTTGGTTCTTGGTTAGGCTTCGGCAAGCCCTCCATCCCTCCTCTGGAATCTAGCTGATGACTGTCTAATCCGAGCACCTTCGTGATGGGATGGTGATGAATCTCCATTTTATTACATTTATTCTTTCATTTTGATCTTAAATCCCTAGTTAAATGCATGTAAATAACATTAATTTATATAAAATACATTCATTATTTAACCTAGAAATACTATATAAATACATGTATTTAATTCTAAAATAAAAGAATAAAGGAAAGAAAATAAAATAAAATAAAGTATTGAAAATACTGAATGACCCTAGACCCCGAAATCAAGTCAATATTGACTTGGTCAACCAAGAATAAAGTAGGGGAGATAGAGCCGATGAATTGTACATAAACATACTCAAAACCCTAATTTCGTTAATTATAAATAGCCATTCTTTCACTATTTTATTTTCCTTTTTATACACCTCAAATAATAAAAATTCTACATGAAACTTATAAATAAAAATCTATAGAAAAATACAAAATTAATTTCAGGAGTCCCATTGTATTGTGTACCGGCTTATTTTATTCATTTTATTCATTCTTCATTTTTTACCTTTCTTGTATTTTTAAATGTGTAAATACTATTTGAAATATATTAAAAATATATAAACACAAAATAGAAGCATTAAAACACATTAAAATAAATAATGTAATAATATATATATGTACATTATACCTATAATATATATTTAAGTAGATAAATAAAATCACAAATATAAAATAAAATTTGCAAATATGTATTTAAATATATTATAAATATATAAAATATGTACATACAATAAAATCAAAAATAAAAAATAAAATAGGTCAAATATAGGTAAATGTACCTATGTGTATACATGTAAAAATTAACACCTAATAAATAATGTTTAAAATAAATAAAAATATTCATAAAATAGTAGATAAAATAAGAATCATTTTTAATGTTTTATTTTGATTAGTAAATTAATTTATTATTTTTTATTGATTTTACAAGGGATTTAATCCCTGTATTTTTGTGGTTGGTCCATGTGGACCAACCGGAGGCCTCAGATTATTGACCTGCTCGGTCAAGTGTTTTTCCCTTCCAGCTGCCTCTGTCAAAACTCATGCACACCCTCTCTTCTTTGAATTTTTGGAGATGATCCTTGGCTCGAGGAAGCTTGCTTCCTTCAGCAAGTTTTTGCAAGACACTCCTCTCAATCTCGCCATACCTTGGCATGCCCCATCGATCACTCCATCACCTGTGATCTTGTGACCAAGCCACATACCCACTTATGTTTATAATTAAACTCCTCCGCCCCCTTTTTACATTTTTATCCCTCTCTTGCTTATGTAACCACAATAGGATTGTCGAGGTCGAAGATCTTGGTGACAACAAGGTTTTTCCTTGCCTTGTCGGCGTGGAAAAGGTGGAAGAGAGTCGATCCAAGCCTCATCGAAGTAGCTTCCGGTGGAGCACTTTGCTCCTTGATCATTAGTGCCAGTTATGAGCTGCTAGTTAGGCCTTTCAATTTCAATTTTATTCCTTAGCATAATCATAGTCTAGTTCACTTTAATTTATGTCTGCTTAGTGTAATTTTCAACATTTTCAATTACCGGAGCTTCAAGCTCCAACCATTTCATTGTGGTTCCGACCGTCATTTGGCTCGCTAACACCTCCATTTCGATCCTTAGCATATTATCCATCGAAGCCCAATCATTTCCCCCCATATTATGCACAAATCAGGGCGATTTCTAGTTCCATCCTCTGCCCCTTCGTCAGAGCTCATCGTCTTTCATCCCCCTTGTGCCCTCCGGAGTAATGAATCTAAGTCTATCTTATGCTCCAAGTCAACTAAATCAACATAACCCTTCGGTCCCCATCGCTGGGACATGGACCCCATTTGGACCACCTGCAGGTGCGATTAGCTCATGGAATATTTTGGACTGATAAACGAAGAGAAAGGATGTTTGAGGTCAGCGATATCGTCGATTGAAGCGACACTAGGACATAGTTCTTCCGAGATCATCCAGGGGGCTCCATTACTGTCGGATGCACCCCCCCTCCAGATCTAGTCTGGAGCGTTGAAGGCGAGGTGAAATGCTGTGCTTCCCCAGCCGCACGATCAGTCAAGTGATCCACGCGGTGCTCTCAGCACTACAAATCCAAGCATCTTAGTGAGTAAATATCAAAGATCCCCAACGCGGTGCTCTCAGCCCATGGATTCCTTTAAAGTGTTAATGAATGCATTTAAACTTTATCTACCCTACCACTTACAGAATTTTATTTTATGTATATTATCATTAAAAATATAATGTTATCCTTAAAAATTCTAGGGAAATTATCTTAGGTGTGCTATCTATATTTATCATATATATTCTTGCATGGAATTTTAAGTTAGTTTCAGGTACTAAGAGTCGACATGGGTGCTGATACAGAGATTACTGGATCTGACTTGTCAGACATCGCAGGACCTCCATGATCGAACATTAGGCACCCTGTCCAAATCTCTTTCATCAACTGGTGAAGGTCCTAAAAGTCAGGTGGTTGACGAGGTTGCTTGGATTGGCGAGGCGATGGAGCTCTACCAGAGCTGCTGCTCTATAATAGAGCTTTATCGAAACCTCCATCCATTTAAGAGTTAAGACCTATAAAACATTAGAGTGCAATAGTCAAAGCAAGTGGGTGCATGCATGAGGTGAAATGGAGGTCATGATTGAGCGGAGGACCTATTATTCCTTCTCTGGCGAATCTGAGAAGAAGGGGGAGGATGGTCTAAGGTATGGAAGAAGGGAGAAGGTGAGTGGAGGTTTCATCGTGGATCATGGATCTACGACAAAGGTTGGAACCATCTCAGACAAGGGTGAAGGTGGATGGATGCTGGAAATAAAATGTGATAACACAAGAAAAAAAACAAGGTGCTTACATGGAGAATTGAAGGAGAACGGTGATGGAATGGATGGCTTGGGATAAGGTCGTAATCAACCTACGATCTTCGCTTTACTCCCCAGCCATGGGGAGAAGTTCGAGTGATCGTCATAGATGCTGCAATATGGACAGACAACCATGGGTCTCATCAGAGTTACTAGCCATGGTTGTCGCTCCAATATCCCCTCCTCTGTCATAAAGGGAGAACGACGACTAGGGATTCACTCACGTGAAGGTAGACAACCTCTACAATGACTAGAGGGGGTGTATTCGAAGAGGTGAAGTGGTGGTTCCATGTTATGAATGTTAAAGATTCAACTGCCTTACGGTTGAGCTAGAGAATAGGTCATGGATGGAAGAGGGCATCACATGAGAGAGTGAGGTGTGGTCAATGTCGGGAGATGGAATGAGGTGGAGAGGATGTGGGTAGCAGTTAGGAGAATTTGGAGAAGAAGAAGGGACGACGAGGCACGATGTAGGAGAGAGAGCGAGACAGAGGTAGACGAAGGAGCCTAGTCGTTGGATATAGCAATCCAATGACTGATGGAGGGGCACGAAGGGAGGGACCATATGCGCCTGATCAAGAGGATCAAGCAGCCTAGGATGATATGTTGATGGACGATGACGATCAGAACCATCTGATCGATCCAACAACTAGAAATGGAGGTGAGAAGAAACAAAGTCTTAGGCCACGTAGGCGGCAGAGGAAGCGCCACATGGCCCAATAGGAAAAAAGGAAAAGAGAAAACAAAAAATGCAAATTAAATATGCACAAGCTTCAAATAAAAAAGTGTAAAACATAAAAGTTGTAGATCGTTTTAAGATCTGCAAGTTTCATGTTGAACTACAATTTAAAATAGGTCATATATACATACTTATATTTTTGTAAGTATTTTTAATGAATTTAGAACACTTGTTTTCACTCCTTTTGAGGATTTTTTAAATTTGTATTTAATTTTAAAACAAAATTGTACAATATTTGTTAATTTTATGGGATTTTTAATATTTAGAAGATACAGAAAATAAATGCACAATATAAAATCATTTAAATGCATTAATTAATGTTAATTATATACATAGGGTCCGATGTTAATTAATGTTACATTTTATTGAATAATTTAAGTATGGAGGATAATAAATAAGCGTTATGATGATAAATCATGGATTTACCATGTCCTATACTTAAACCTTGCTCGTCCTTGAGCAAATAGAGATTAATCTCTGACTGTGCATGTGAATGTTCAAGACTTGATTCATTAAGAATCCTCAATTTTAGTGATCCTAAAATTCTAAGTTGAACCAAGCTTTAGTCAAAAGGAACCTAACTTTCCTAATTATCAAACTCTCTCTCTCTTTGTATACATATAGTCTGACATTAAGTGTGAACTACATTTATGAGAGTCGAGTCGAAAAGTTACTCAAAGTCCCAGTCTAAGAGACTCTCCTCAAGATATAATACACAACACCAAGGAATAAATCGTTTATTGCATTAAAATCCACCATCTCTTTAGTTATCAGACTTGAAAGTGAAGGTGAAAGGCCAGTTGATAGAGGGTATATGTTTGCATCTTTTCTTCTCTACCTCTCATTAGAACAAGGATCCTTTTGAGTGTCTTATTAACTCAACACATGTATATTTTTTTGGTGTTGATCAGTGCGTCCATCAAGAGAGTGCTGAGTCATCTGCACTTGTTCTCCTGGGAATGCATCAGAATGTGTCTCTTTTGAGTATCTAATATACCTTTGACACCCATACTTGCATCACTATACAATGCAAAGTCCTTTTTGGATGCTATCCCGACTCATAAAAGCCTAAGATTGTGGTCCACGTGGACATTTTGAAATGTTGGGATCACTTTCCTTTGGAGGAAGCTCATTGTAGTTGTCATTGAATTGTAAGATCTTTTCTTTCTCTTTCTTTTCTTTTCTTTTGTATTTTTGGTAGCTCCTATGCTTTTACCAAAGTTGGCGCACACAGATCAACATTTTTATATTTCATCATACCCTGGCACATAGGTAAATATCAAGAGATTGGTACAAGAACCTTGTTCTCATACCGACTTAAGGTGCTGACACTCAGGTTTCATAAAGCCTTCATCGTTTATCTCCCATCCTCGAGCATCATTAAATCAGATCCAGATTCAAATCTCCCATCCCAGTACCTCACATGAAACTCAACTCATCTCATCATCAATGCATTTGTGCGTGTGAGGTGCGGGTCATATTTCAAACTAGGGAAGTGTGAATAATTAAGTTTCAAACCCTAATGACTAAGGCTGGTTAACTCTGAATCCTATGACCTCATAAACCAAAATTTATTTACTCCTCAAGTCTTAGTGATAGTGATAGTCAGGGATACATCAAACTTATTTGATTAGTATTTTTTATGATTTTATTTTTTCCATTATTTCATGAATTTTAATAAAGTTAGAATTATTTACATAACACATGTTAGTCTCATTTATACCCTTATTTTTGGAAAGATTCTTGAAAATATTTTACAAACCATGCCACATAATATAGATTTTCAAAACATTTTACAAATGCTTTTCAAAACAAGTCAAATCCTCATTTTTTCAAAATATCATAAAACTTTTTTTTCAAACAATGTCACATAGTTAGCATTTTTTTTTCAAATTATTTACAAGCATTTTATAGAAATCTGTTCAAAAGATACTTTACCCTAGCCCCAAAAATTTTGAAAATATGAGCTATGTCTAAAGTATATATGAAATATATAAGGTATACCCCCCTATACTAAGCTTGTGATATGTCCTCATAGCACTAAGTGATATGAAGCCATAGCTCAAGCTAAAATATAAAGGGACATAAGAGAACTGACTCGGGTCTTCCCCCTATACTTAGGTTAAAAATAACCTAAGTATAAGAAGATTAACATGAAGAGGGGACAAATGAGTGATGAATAGAAAGCAGATGGGGATTCTCTCTCATAAAATAAGGGTCATTTTTACTCCATTTTATTTTAATCAACTTGCATTATCAGTCCCAATTTTAGCTTAGGTTGTCATTGAAATTAATGTTGAGCAAGCAATCATGAAGTTAATGTCTATCGACCAGTTTCGATTCCATTTAAGTTATAAGTTGTAAATCAAGATATAAATCAAGAAAAAGCCAATGCAACGAAAGCATGATGCATGTCCAAGAAAGGGCTTATATGTAAATTTTCATGGTGTATGGGGACCTGAATGTAATTATGAAGAATGGGTAGGGTCCTTGTGCAAAATACCCGAATGTGCCATGTAAGGCACGCACTCCTAGGAACAATACACATGTAACCTATAAATTTTAAGAGAATCCTTTCTACTGGGTCTGGATCCACTACTCGGTCAAAGAATAAAGGAGGAAACTGATAGTCGAAATCGATACTTCCCCCTTGAGGGGTACTCGGATGTGGAACAATGAGACATACACCCTTGTGAGGGGATGGCCTAAGCTCAATACTTCAGACTAAGTCTGCAAGCAGACAAAGCCCTATTCATCCACATATGATAGAAGCGCCAATACTTCGTAAATCAAGTCAACAAATAAGGCAGTATACGGGTTGGGATTTTCGCTCTATTTCCCCTGGTCATGCCTCACTATGTCTGTAGTGTACCTAAAAACAATGTGGGTTTTGTGAACCCATAACAATGAAGTCCGTTACAAATTTTATTTTTGTTAAAAGTTTATTAAACAACCCCCTTATTTTAATTTTTGATTTTCACTTTCTTTTGGAGTATTTTTAGGAATAATCCTCTTAACGATTTTGTGGATTTTCTTTGATTCCTAAGTGAGAAAAAATAAAGGGAGATAGAGGAAAAACAATACAAGTCAACACTATGATGGAAAATCTCATCCTTGGGTCACAATGATGGATGCTCAACAAGAAGACTCACAGTGCTTCCCGGCTCTCTCCATACAGGACACAGGATAAGAATTTAAATTATACTAAATGCAAATGCAAGCCGATGAATTCACCCTAAGCAAGAATTATTATTAACATGAAGCATGTATTAAGTTTGAATTGATCAAAACTCATCAGAGACTATAGACACATGCATATATTAGGGATTCAGACCTAGATTACTCGATCAAGCAAGTCCTAAAATCTAAGGTCTCATTCATATAAAACAAAATAAAAGAAAGGCGAAAAACTCAAAATACAGAAAACAAATAGAAACAAGTGGTAAAATAGGGATAATAAAAATGAGAAAGCAATGAAAACACAGAGAAAATCGAGTGGGCTCCCTAGTGAACATACACTTGGTAAAATAGGCCCGCAAGAGTTCAAGTGTCCAAAGTGTCATCCTTGTGCTATTACAATAATATAAATATCTCTCTCTCATAAAATAAAATAAAATCTACACTAAAGCTAGGCTGCTCTTCTCTCTCTCCTTGTCTTTTCATTGCTCTCTCCTATCGGCTCATGAAGAAGGTCAATTTCCGCCAAGATTAGCTCCCTCGGTCTCCTAAAAGACCGTCCTCGCGTAACAGGCTCTTACAAAGAAGTCAATAAAGAAAGTGGTCAAAATAGACAAACAATTATTTAAGAAGAAATAAAAGCGATATGTATGCAAATGTACAACTATTATCCTACGTTGCTCCCCGGCAACGACACCATTTGAAAGAGCACTTAGGACAAGATACCAAGATATGGTCTTGGAGGGCCTGCGGTGTCCGACAAATCGTATCCGACAATCACTGTATCGACCTCTCTCACGTCACAGTAGGCACCCAATCCAAGTGCAATATCAACAATCAACCCACGAAGTATGATAAATCAATGCAAATGTGTGAGTCAAAAATTATTTTTTAACCCTACAAAATATATGTATAGTATATAAGTATGTAGAGTGTCGAACCACAAAGAGCCAACTGGATAGGGTAATTATTATTAATTAATAAAAATCAATAATAATAAATTTTTATGTTTTCACTTTTTATTTTTGTGGGTTTTTAATTATATTTAATTTTTATATGCTTTTAATGTTTTTTATTTTTTATATTTTTATTTTTAGTTTCTGTTTAATTTTGTTATTTTTACTTTCTTTTTAGTTTTTAAGATATAATATATAGTAATAGTAATATTATAGATATTATAAGTAATATATATATGATATAATAAATAAATATATGGAAATATATACGAGAACAATCCTTTTTATTTTTTAAAGATTTTAAATATATATCAGGTATTTATAATTAATAATGATAATAATAATAACTATATAAGTATTATAGTATATATATGGTCTATATATGGTCTTATAATTTTAAATATAGGTATATATACTTATATTCACAAAATAAATTATTTTATATTTTTAAAAAAATATTTTTTTCTTTATTTTTGTGATTTTTTATATTTTTTTGCTAATTTTATGTATTTTAAGGTATTTAATGTATCAAAATAGTGAGTTATATAAATAAACCGAATTGTTTTGGATTTTAAAAATAGTTAAATACTCTAAAATTTCCAAAAAATATTTTTAATATGTGATATAGATAATAAGTAGAAATAAGAAACATCAAACTATTTTTTGGAGTTTATAGAATTTTTACTGATTTTTATAGGATTTTATGGTCTTTAGTGTTTTTATTTTATTTTTTTTGTGATTTTTGGTCTGAAGTTATATTATATAACAATACATATATTCTATTTTTTTGGAATTTTTACAGTTAATTTTAGATTTTTGGGGGTTTTATATGTAAACAAGGATAAATAGCTCCTAAATGATTTTTAATAAATGAAATAAATAAATAATCAAATAAAAGTGTAGCATGAATAAACAAGTCACAAGACACCTACCATAATTTTCCCATTCTTTAAAAAGTGGAAGAGCTATTTTAGAAAAATAGAAATGCAAAGAAATAATAAACAACTTGGTAGAAGTATTTTTGCAATAAAGTTAAAGTCTGAGGTACAATGTTCAAAATACCAAAACTTTTACCCATATTTTACAAATTACAAGACTAAAATAAATTAAAGGAATTCGAGGGGCTTCCTTGAAAAATACCCAAGGCCTCAAACACGTGAGGTGACCTGGCATGGACCAAAGTGCAATATCTAGCAAATATAGGGTCTAAATGTAAATAATACAAATAAATTATACTATGGAAGAAAGTTTGAGGACTAAATAAAAATAAAACGCGAGGCAATTTTATTTGGTTATTTATTTATTTCATTTATTAAAAATCATTTAGGAGCTATTTAAAAGTCACAAGACACCTACCATAATTTTCTCATTCTTTAAAAAGTGGAGGAGCTATTTTAGAAAAATAGAAATACAAAGAAATAATAAACAACTTGGTAGAAGTATTTTTGCAATAAAGTTAAAGTCTGAGGTACAATGTTCAAAATACCAAAACTTTTACCCATATTTTACAAATTACAAGACTAAAATTAAATAAAGGAAGTCAAGGGGCTTCCTTGAAAAATACTCAAGGCCTCAAACACGTGAGGTGACCTGGCATGGTCCAAAGTGCAATATCTAGCAAATATAGGGTCTAAATGTAAATAATACAAATAAATTATACTATGGAAGAAAGTTTGAGGACTAAATAAAAATAAAATGCGGGAGGGAGAAGCTACAAAATAACCAATCCTCGCATGCTGGCGATGGCTCTGATTGAATCACTTAAACTTGGATGATGCATATGCGTTGATGATTCTTTGCGAATGCATGACCACGACTAGAATGTGGCCTCTGATCTGACGGTGATGGAGCTCCACATCCAACGACGCCTGTAAGTTCTGGGATTATTTCTTGATCTGACAACCCTTGAGGCACGAGGAAGAACAAGTGCAGAACATGACACTGGCAAACTTTGATTCGATGCAGATTCACCTCCAAGTGTATTCACGTGCAACTGAATGGTGAAAAAGGGTCCTAGAAACCTTGTACAACTCCAAGAAGCTTTAGAATGGTCTAGGTCTCATCGTTGACGGACCTGGAAGTCAAATGGTGGAGCTTTCAACATTGAGCTTCTTCTGGGGTCCGAACACCTCTAGATGAGATGTTTCACTTGCCTTCACCTGTAGGGAAGTGTCATGGCTCGATGGGGAGCTCCCTCAATTGTTTGTGAGGTGAAATAAGTAAAGAAATGGGGTGAGCGAGGTGGTCTCCTGCATACGTGGTAGATGAGACCTGATCACTTGATTATTGCAGAATCAAGGGGGAAATGATATGGAATAGATGGAGAACTAGTTAGGGAACAAAACGGAGTGAAGAGCAGGACGTAACAGGGGGTTCCTCGGTGAACGAGGGCCTGAAACTCAAGAGCTCCTACTACATATTTATTGGGAATTTTTTTTTGGATTTTAATGAAATTAAAGCAAACTGAAGACAAAATTTTGCTAGGAATTAAAAAAGCGAAGATAAATGGATACGAAAAGGGCCTCACTTGGTCAGAGAACATGGAAGCAGAACCACACGGTGGAGCTTGCTGATGATGGGTGAATCTCCTCATATCACTCATTCTCCACATCTGAAAATAAGTGGAGCTTTTTCTTATCACGAAGAGCCTCCTCCTGGGATCGATCTCTAAGGGTTATGATGTAGAAAGAAGGGATTAAAATTGGAGTAAGGCCTAGAGGAAGGTTTCATAGATGGAGTGCGGGCCGATTTTCCAGAAAGGATCCTGCCTTGATCGAAGAGGATTGATCGATCTTGAAATTAAGGTGTGAATCGTGGAGATCTAATCTACGATTTCGTTCAAAGCTCAAGGTAAGATGATCATTGGTTCATGCAAGATAAAAGGCGGAAGTAAGGGGTTCTGATGTGTTCAGAACCGCCCGGGGCTCGAGGAGGAGAGAAGGGGGGGTTGACCGAAGGTCAATACTCCTAGCCCTATGAGTGGTCCACGTAGGACCACTATAGAACTAAAATAAATACGAAAATATTGTAAATTCAATAAAAATTAATAAACAATTTTATTTTAGAAAACTTAAAATATGACTCTTTTATTATTTTATGTACTAATTTTTGGTGATTTTTATTTATTTTTACAACTTAATTTATTTGGTGTTAATTTTTACAAGTAAACTTTTAAGTATATTTACCTATGTTTTGAGTGTTTTATTTTTATTTTGTATTTTTAGTTTTATTATCTTAGTTACATATTATATATTTACAACTTATTTAATTTCATATTTAAATATTTTTATTGTATTTTTCTAGTTTTATGTATCTACTTAAATAAATATGTATATGTATTATATATGTATAGTTTACATATATATTGTATTACTTTATTTATTTCAATGCTTTTTAATACCTTTATTTAATGTTTATATTTTTTATTGCATTTCAAATAATATTTACAAGTATTTAAAATTACAAAAGAGCTTAAAATATAAAGAATGGATATATTGAATATAATATACATGTATACAGTACAATAGGGACTCAAAAGCTAATTTTTGTATCTTAACTTCATTTTTAGTGAAACCACCTTCATTAAATTGGTAATTAAATTTTATGAATAATAGAGGTAATTTTGGCCAATATTTAATCTGTATGGAGTAAATATAGATCTATGAAGTTTTCTTTGCTGCTTTTTGTTTTGTGTATCCTAAGCGCAATGTGCATTATTTTGTGTGAAAATATTTTTGTATTTTTCTTTGTATATTTATGTACAAGTTCACGCTACTGGTTTTTTATTTAAGGTAAAACAAGTTGAAAATAAAATAGGGCCCAAAAGTCATTTATTGATGAATAATTTAGGATTTTATGGGTATTTTCTGTACAATTAACTGCCCTATCTCCTCTCACTTTATTCTTATCGACCAAGTCAATATTGACCTGGTCTCGGGGTCTAGGGTCACTCAGTGTCTTTGACACTTCATTTATTTTTCTTTTATTCCCTTTATTCTTTTTTTTGGAATTAAATACATGTATTTATACAGTATTTATGTATCAATATTGGAGTGTTATTTTGTACAAATTAATGCTATGTGCATGCATTTAGCTAGGAATTTAAAGCCAAAATGAAAGAATAAAGGTGATGAAATGGAGATTCATTCGACTCTTGGAGTAGGAAAGGAGTTTAGGGAACTCCCCAAAGGCATGATGTCCCATAGTCAAGCAACGAGGTCATCACACCTCTGATCCAAAGAAGCAACACCACGAGAATCTGCTTGCTCCGCTATACACGTCGATGCAGGAAAACCATGCTTGGGGTAGCACGTATCCTCTGTGTATCCAGGGTGATGGTAATAAGTGCATGGATGACAAATACAACCTCCTCTACCATGAGGTCCACATCCATGATATTGAGAAGAGACTCCCCTATCACGGGAGGCTACCAACGCAGAAGATGTCTGACTAGAAGCAGGAGATGAGACAATGATCCTGCTGAGTCTACGGAATGCTTCCTCCATGGAAGGAATGGTGGCATATGCCAGGATCTGTGAATGGACCGCATCATACTCTTAGTCAAGTACTGTAAGGAATACACCAACCATGGTGGCATTGTAGTATGTCTTCTGTTGCTCTGGAGTAGACGTAAGGGGCATAAAACTGTGGAGCTTCTCAAATATTCCACGCAAGGACGTATATTAAGAATGAAGGCATGCCCATTATTCTTGATGGTAAAGATATCATGCTATATTTACAGGATCTTTATTTCATTCCTCGCTTGAGAATAAGTGGCTGCGAGGATATCCCACATCGCCTTGGCAATGGGATGATGTAGCACATCATTAGCAATCTCTCTATCATCAACGTACTAGAAAGCCAAACCTTGGCATACACATCATCTGTCTCCTACAAGGCATTGGCCCTAGTTTTGTCAACTGGCTCTTCCTCAGTAAGAATATGTTTCTTACCCGTAGACTTCATAAGGCTCATGAATTGTAAGGCCCGGATCTCGTTGTCCATCCCGTCCATCTTGACAATCGGTTCTAGACCTTCGAAAGCACCTATGGCGGGGATATCAACTTTTCTCTCTGACATATTGCTGGATGAAGAAAGCTAGGATTTTGTAGACCAATAGACTAGTGTCTACATGTACATATGGGGATTTGATTGCATGTGTAGAATTATGCAATCAAATCCATCAACATGAATAGACCTCGATGTGAGAACGGAGGGCTGTGAAGTGGTCTGTCGGTGAGGAGGAGGTCTGGCATTAGCGGTGGTCGTCCCCAAGAAGGAGAGGATGATGACGCCAACGAAGGGAGGGGAAGTAGAGACGCCGGTGATGGGAGGGGAGGTAGAGACGCCGACAGTGGGATGGGTGGCAACACCCAGATGAGAAGGGGAGGCGGTGCCTGGAAGAGAGCTACGGGTGGGGTTAGGATTAGGGCTTTCTCATGTACGAGAGCTCTGACCTAGGACTGCCGCTCTGATACCATGCCAGGAAAAGAACGAAATATGTTTATTCCTGGGAATCGTAGGCTCTCTTGTATTGAGGAGGGACCTATGGGTGAATTACATAAGACATACATAAATAAAGATAAATAAAGAAACAATACACCAAATAAAATCTCTACAATACATGCAGCTATAGTCATCACATCCAGTATATTACCTTCTTTTGTTGTTCTTTTGCTTCTTCCATAGTACCTTTTCGCATATGTTTGTGTTGTATCTCTTTGGACATATGAGTCTATGAGTCTTTAACATCATCAACTATGTAAGCCTCATTTTGCATCCTACTGATATTGAGGATTGCTGATGTCTAATGAGAGCACAAAAAGTCTTTAAAACTTCCCTCACTTGCTTGATCTTAGAATTCAATTAACATGGTAACATACCCTTCTATACACACATTTTCACCACTTTTCCACCAATCCCTGAAGTAAGGCTCTAGAAGCGAAGACCATTCGGGCATGAAAGATGGACATAAGTCTTCTCTCAAACTCCAGATTAAAGATATGTCATCAGATATGCCCTCGGGCGACCTATTGATTAGCACGGATAATATCGGGGGTCTAAATGTATCTCACATAGGGCGGAGACACAGTCGCTATGGCGACCCTCAATAAACCCGGGCTAAATCAACAATTGACCCGCAAATATTATCAAGCAATGAAAATCAAAGTGTGGAGTAAAAATTTATTATAACTCTACATAAAAGATGTGTATAAAAACAGGCATGTAGAGGTCGAACACAAGGAACAAGCAGGTCATATCCAACAAAATCAATGCACAAGAATGAATGTGATGTTTTTGTCTATAAATGTTATTTTTGTGGGTTTTTAATTTTCTATTTTTTATTTTTAGTTTTATAATTTTATATTTTGATTTTTAATTTCTGATTTTGTATTTTCTTTTTATAGTTAATATTTTTGAATTATAAAATAAAGTATTTACACAAAATAAGAAAAGAGATATACTGTATTTATAAAAAAAGTAAAAATAGTCAAAATACAAGAAGTAAAATATTTTTAGGCTTTTTATATTTTTCTAGTGTTTTTGTGATTTTTCTATATTTTTGCTTAATTTATACTGAAAACAATGAATAAACTACAAGTTCAAAATTAAAATGAGGATGAAAAATGTCAAATAGATAAAAATTTCCCCAAATTAATTTTAAAACAAAGATAATAAAACAGAGAAAATTAAGAAATAGAAACTATATTTTTAGGATTTTTTTAGGAATTTTTAATATTTTTATAAAATTTTAAGGGTTTTGTAATTTTTAGGAGTTTTCTTTTGTATTTTTTAGTGATTTTTGGTATGAAGTTAAGACACACAGAAACAAACAAAATACGTTTCTTTTGGAATTTTTCAAAGAGTTTTTCTAATTTTTATGTATTTTCTAATACAAACAATGAAGAAAATGCATGTTTTTAAATTTTTATAAATATTAAATGAAACAAAAATGCAAAATAAAAATATGACGCTAAAGAGAAATGAAACATGAAGCTATGCTAATTTTAGAGATTTTTACGATTTTATAGATGCACGAAATATATACTAGAAACAAAAAGAAATTACATTCCTAGTAAGTGTATTTTTGTAAATATGCAAAAATCCAGGGGCACAAATGCAATTTTTGCACAAAATTACAAGGCAATTAAAATATTCCAGGACCAATCACAAATATGCAAAAACCCAAGAGTGAAAGTGCAAATTCGCCAAAGTCACATGCACAGGACACGTGACCTGCTAGGGATTGTTATGTAATTTTCAAAACCTGGAGGGCTATTTTGCAATTTTACCAAAAATAATACAACGTAATAAAATAGTTTCAATACTTAATAGAAATAGTACAAACTACGAGGTCATCCAGGAAAAATACCCCGTCCCCCACGTACGCAAGTCACATGAGGTGACGTGGATAAGGACCGAAGTGCAAATATGAGAAATCCAGGGGTGTTTTTGCAAAATTTACACAATAACTAAACTACAGACGAAAGTTTAAGTGCTGAATATTAAATACAAAAAGGGCATGGGTTGAAAATGCAAAATACCCAGGCTAGGCACATCCAACGGTTGATCTTCCTTCACTTGAACACGTTGTGTGCTCGTAACGGCCGATACCGGTTCGACTTCGACGGCTGGGATTAGATCTTCCCAGGAAGATCTGACGGTTGAGGTGCTTTGTGATCCGACGGCTGCTGCATACCTGAGCGATCCAGTCTTGATCCAATGGCGGGGAACCAAAGAGGAAGAACATGGTAGAAGCGCCGGCGGGGCGATCTTCCCCGACCTCGATCTCGGTCCTCCGGCGTTCCTTCGAGCTCAAAAATGGCTGGGACGACTCCTGGTGTGTCCCTCTCGGTGTTGGTGACTCCAAAATCCTCTGGCGACAACCGGAGTTCGCGCGCGGTGGCGACAGAGCTAGGGGGCTCCAGGTACCCCGGCGAAAAGCCAAAATGAACCCCCAATCTCTTCTGTCATTCTTGGACCTGCAAAAAGAGTGAGAGGGTCGAGGGAAAAGTGCCTCGACCCCGCAGCGAGATGGATAGGGTGGAGAATCAGCGAGATGGAGGCTTGCCGGCGCAACTCCGGCGAGGGGTCTATGATGGGATCGAATGGGTGAAACGCAAAGGGAAGGATGGGATTGTGATCCTACGACTACGGAAAAATAAAAATGCAAAGAAAATAAAGAAAAATGAACCTCAAAAGTGTGTGTCACCTGAGGAAGAACCTCAACGGCGAAGGTCGTCGGAGGTGGGTGGAACCGCCCTTAGACCGCCTCCTCGATCCACCTGAAGGCCAGGAGAAGGAGCTGTCACCTCCCTCTTGCTCTGGAGCGCGATAAGCGGAGAGAACAATGGTAAAAAGGGTTCAAATTTTCCATGGAAAGTCGGGGGTGTATATGAATGGTTTTATAAAGTGGTTCTGGCGCTCCAAAGATCGAGGGAGTTCGATCAAATAAAAGGTCCACAACCCTAGGAGGGACTTGGGCGTGTAAGAGCAATGAATGAGGCACAAAAGTCAAAGAGGGATCGACATGAGAAGATGCAAGAAACGACCTCAAAAAAAGGTTGAAGTTGGCCAAAGATGCAGTTCTGACACAGGCCAGACCTCGGTCAAAGAGTTGACCGAGGTCAACCAACAGAGGCTACTTGTTGGTTTATGTGGACCAACCAGAAAATTCCTTGGTAAAAAGCTTTGTTAATTCGTTTAAAAATAATAAACGATTTTATTAATTTTAGGTTATTAAATTAAAAATGTTTATTATTTTATAAATTATTTTATGGTGATTTTTATTTATTTTTTTGAGGTATAAAATTACAAGTTCCCTTATATAGGTTATATACATGTATATTCATCTATATATTTTATTGTTTTATTTTTATTTTATATATGTAATTATTTATTTTGATTTATTATTTTTATAAATTTATAACTTAATTTTATAAACTTAAATATATTTTTATTTTATTTTTCTGATGTGTTTTATACAACTAAATAAATAGAAGTATTAATATATAGGTATAATTACAGGTATTATACCTATGTGTTTTGTATAAGTATTTTATATTTATGTTTTATTTAGTATTTTATACTTGTTTTATTGTACACATATATTGTAAATAATATTTACAAAATTATAAAAATATGAAATCACAAAAATATAGAATAATAAATAAAATGAATATTTTAATCTGTACAAGTATACAATAGGGGTCCAAAACTCAACTTTCAAATCGTAGCTCCACAAAATATGAAACCACCTTCATTAAATAACTTATTGAAAATTATATACAATTAAAGGTGATTTTGATACATTTTGAGTTTTTATTTGAGAGATACAGGTCCGGGAAGTTGGGATTCTGAAATCTTATTTAGATCATAACTTTTCATCTGTATATTATTTTTGTGAGAAATCAATTTTTAATTTTTCTATATCTAATTATCTACAACTTTTATGTACAAAGTTTCTTTATTTGAAGTATAAAAAGTGGAATTAAAAATAGGTCCTAAACATGAATAAAGACTGAATTAAATAAAAGGGATTTTTATTGGAATCTGGCCCTTATCTCCCCCTACTTTATGCCTTGTCGATCTATTCATCTAGATGCCTAGGTCTCGGGATTTGGGGTCATAAAATATTTACAATATTTTATTCTTTTTCTTTTCTTTTCTTTTCTTTATTCTTTTATTTTGGCTTTAAAAACTGTATTTTATACAATATTTACACACACATGCATGAATGCTAAAATGCATGAATTAAGGATATTTACATGCATTTACTAGGGGTTTTAAGGCCAAAATGATAGAATAAAGATGATGAAATGTGGATTCATCATGCCCCTATACTTTCCTTTGCTTGTCCCTAGCAAACACTTATGCAATAAGTGCAGAAAAAGAAAAACAAAGAAAAGAAAAAGAAGAAATTTGGATTAAGTTTAATTACCAAACTTGTCTTCACAAAATCAAAGTTTGGAGCTTAAGTCAGACCTTTGAAATTTTAGTGCGGGCGGAACCTTAATGGAAATCGGATTTGAAATCCAACAGCCTTCGAGAATCCCAAAACGCTGCTCATGTCTCCTCAATAGCCAGGTCAGAATACTTCAACTCATACGCAAATACTTACGACTATGAATCTGACTCGTACAGTGTAAGTGATAGTGGCTCTCCCCAACTGAAATGACAAAGAGACCGACTTCTCTAGCATGAGAACCCAGTGATTCCCCAATCCAATAACTCCTTCCTCGAGGAGTAGGGTATTCCCTTCTAAGTTCAAGTGGCAACCACCTCAAGAGGAGGGGGTGAAGAGAAGAATGGATGGTAGAAAGTGTAGCTACCTATCCTAAGATACAAGACCAGTGTAGTCAAGTCATCCAGGTGCAGGCTCACATAATTTGACTTTGAATCTCAAGCTTTCTTATTGACTATACAACATATGTACACTCTGCCAGACATTTTATTTTTTACAGGCATGCCCACTTTTTTGGAGTTTTTTTTGAAATACTATATACAACAGCATTTACAGAAGGAGTTTTTCCTCTTGTGCCAGTAGACTATCCCTCTTTTGAAGTTTTATTGCAACCCACACTCTCCTGTCTTTATAATTCCTCATCACTAGACGGGTTGGGGTGCACTTCCCTCCCTAGAGGAGGACAAATGTTTCCACTTGTGTGCGTCTCATACCGGCAAATCCAATCCCCTCACCACTCCAATTGAGTTGAGCCATGTGAAAGGTGTAGGTGTCCAAGTTAGGTCATTATCAACAAGAGTCGTTCATGTGCTTTGAAATACTCTACTTAGGCAGTCAAGAATCCATTGGACCAAGTCTCGTGATCCTCAAAGAATTTAGTTAACTAGACCTGAAGTACCGCCAGCTCCTATAAGGTTCCTGTTATTAGTTATATTTTAAGGTCCAACCAAGCTCCAATCTTCGGATTTTACTTAGACTCGTTCAACTATCAAACTCAATCCGAAAAATGCGAATGCTATGCAAATGCTATGCAGAATGCAGAAAATATTTTTGTGATGCAATTTTCTAAAATTGTGAACTTTTTAGGGATTTTTTTGAAAAGATAATGCATATGCATTTTTGGTATTTTCAAAAAGATTTTCAAATGTTTTTGGTATTTTAATTTTGTAAATGTTTTGGGATTTTTGAAAAACAAAATATTTTGGTTAAAAGCTAGGTACAAATATTTACACAGGGATGCATCTTATATTTACAAGAACTAGATTTTAAGAATTTACAAAGGATAAGTGATCAATTTTAAATAAATTTATAGATATAATGAATTTTGGTGTGATGTAAATATTCCTCAAACTTATTGAAAAAGGTTTTTTTCAAACAATTTAGAAAACTATAGTCCAAAATAATTTTTACAACAATTTTTACAAACATGTACACACATTTGAAAATCATTTTGCAAAGGTTTTCCAAACAGTATATATAGATTTTCAAATATTTTTGCAACCATTTTTCAAACCATTTGCAAATCGTTTTTCAAACCTTTTTATTTCACACAAAGAAAAAAATTTTACAAATAAAATAATTTTACAAAGGTTGAAAACATGTAACAAAACATTTTCCAAATAGTTTTCAAAAGATTTTTCACAAAGATTTTCAAACTATTTTTCAAGCATTTTGCAAAAAACATTTTCACCTGATTTATTAATCAGTAAATACAAAAATAATTTGAGGAATAATCAACATCTTTTTATTAAGGTTTTTAATGAATTTATAAGTATAATTAGCCATATTGATTAACTAAAAATACGAAAGTACGAGTGATGGCTAAAGTACATACGCAGTATATAGGACCCCCTATACTTAGCTTGAGCTATGTCCTCATAGATCGGAGAGAAAAGAGAAGACATAACTCGTACTGAGTATAGAAAAGTATAAAAAATAAATGAATAAGAGATGAATGAATAAACTAATGAGAAGTTCACCGCCCCCTATACTTAGGATCAAATAATCCTAAGTATAGCAGACTGTACACAAGGTAGGGAGGGTCGAGGTTGGGAATGAACAGATCGAAGGTGCACACCCCCTATACTTAGGACAAAGTATGTCCTAAGTATATAAGACTGACAAAAAGGGCGACACCTATCGGAAGAATAGAGAAGAAGATAAGGAAAAGAAGAAAAGAAGGAAAACAAGAAAAGAGAATAAACAGATCATAGCTTAGTCCGTCTCCTCCTATACTTAGGGTAAAATACCCTGAGTATACAAGAAGAAGAGACAGAAGAGGGGTCATAGAATTGAACAACTCAGTGTGTGCACCCCCTATACTTAGGACAAGGTGTATCCTAAGTATAGCAAAATCAGAAGATGAAGATGGGGTGGCAGACATAAAGAATGGATGAATGAATGATATTGACATATGGATCTATACAGTGGGAGATGGAAGTGATAACCATGTATGAGATGCAGGTGATGTGAGTCAAAGAGCACATCTCATACCAAATGAATAGGGGCAACATCAATGGTCGGCGGATCATGATCTAGATGTAGTTTCAAAGCACCGACCGTTAAATCGAAAGGTAGAGGAAGATGACAACTCGGATATATCAATACTGCCATTGTCATGTACCTTTCTGACTACATAAGGACCTTTCCATTTACTCTATAATTTCCCTGGAAATAATTTCAGCCTAGAATCAAATAACTGTACACGCTCATCTAACTCAAACTGTTTATGGCTGGTATGAGAATCGTGCCATATCTTCACTTTTTCCTTGTACTGTAGGCTACTTGAGAAGGTTGTATCTCTCAGTTCCTCCAGGGCTGCCAACTCTGTTTTCCTCTGATCTCCTATACTCTCGGGATCCAATAATAACTCTATAACTGCCCTTAGTGACTTGTGCTTGATTTCCATTGGCAAGTGGCACGACTTGCCACAGACGAGACGAAAGGGAGATGTCCCCAATGGTGTCTTGAAGGAAGTCCGATAGGCCCACAAGATCGAGTCCAAAAGCTGTGACCAATCCTTTCGGTCTGGGCGGACTACCTTATGTAAAATAGTCTTGATCTCCCTATTCAATACTTCAGCAAGACCATTGGTCTGAGGGTGATATGGTGTGACAACACGATGGTCAATGTTGAACTCATCTCCAAGGGACCTTACCTTGTCGTTGATAAAGTGAGACCCCCATCTGAAATCAAAACTCTAGGTTCCCCGAATCGTGAAATGATATTTTTCCTCAAAAATCGACACACAGTCTTAGCATCTGCGGTTTGGCGGGATGGCCTCAACCCAACGAATCACATAATCCACAATAAGCAGAATGTACTCGAATCCCCGACTCTTAGGAAATGGGCCTATGAAATCAATTCCCCATGCGTCAAAACCTCACAAAAGTGAATGGGCTGCATGGGCATCATATCCCTCTATCCGTAAGTACCCATCTTCTGACAGTCAGTACACCTCTTCACGAATTCATCGGAATCCTTGAAGAGAGTAGGCCACCAAAGGCCGTATTGGAGCACCTTATGCGCTGTCCGTCTCCCAGAATGATGTCCTCCTGCCTCAAGCTTGTGGCAGTAGGTGAGGACGCTATGTTGGTCTTCTTGAGGAATACACCTCTCCAGATACTATCCCCTCCTTCATGATAAAGGATGGGATCCTCCCAATGGTATGACTTGGCCTTCGCAAGAAAGGTCTCAAGTCGCTACCTGGGTCAACCTTGTGGAATCGTCTTGGCGACAAGATAGTTCACAATGTCGGCGTACCATGGGAGCGAGGTAATAGTAAGGATCACCTCATTTGGAAATATCTCAGTAATAGGTGCAATGGGCTCAGATTCCTCAAGGTTCTGTAATCGGGAGAGGTGATTCGCCACCACATTCTTAACTCCAGGTTTATCCTTAATCTCAATATCAAACTCCTGGAGCAGAAGGATCCATCTGGTAAGTCGCGATTTGGCATCCTTCTTTGCCATGAGGTATCGGATGGGTGTGTGGTTTGTAAAGATAGTCACTTTTGATCCCAGAATATATGATCTGTACTTATCCAAAGAATAGACTACAGTTAGCATCTCCTTCTCAGTCACAATGTAATTCCTTTGAGCGGCATCCAAAGTCCGGCTTGCGTAGTGAATGGCATACGGCAATCCATCCCTCCTCTGTCCAAGCATAGCCCCTACGGCAAAATCAGAATCATCCGTTATGATCTCAAATGGGAGAGACCAATTGGGTGGCTGAAGGACATGAGCCTTAACAACTAGATTCTTGAGAGTCTCGAACGATGCAAGACACTTTTCATCTACAATGAACTCGGTGTCCTTTGTCAGCAAATCAGTGAGCGGTCGGGCAATACGACTGAAGTCCTGAATGAACCGTCAGTAGAAACCGACATGCCCCAGAAAAGACCGCAATTGTAGCAGATTGGACGGTGGACTGAGTTTTCTGATGATATCCACCTTGGCCGGATCAAACTCCATGCCCTTGTTGGAGATGATATGGCCAAGGACCGTCCCTTGAGTCACCATGCAATGACTCTTCTCCCAAGATAAGACAAGATTGACCTCTATACAACGTTGGAGTACACGGTCTAGGCAATCGAGACAAGCATCAAACCCATCACCATAGACCAAGAAATCATCCATGAAGACCTCTAAAAATCACCCACCATGTTTGAGAAGATGGACAACATGCACCTTTGAAATGTCGTCGGAGCGTTACACAAACCAAAAGGCATCCGTCTGAAAGCATATGCCCCAAAGGGACAGGTGAATGTCATTTTGTCCTGGTCTTTGGGTGCAATGGCCACTTGGTTATAGCCGGAGTACCCGTCAAGAAAACAGTAGTGACTCTTCCTAGCTAGCCTCTCGATAATTTGATCAATGAATGGCAGTGGGAAATGGTCCTTCTTGGTGGCCTGATTCAATCGTCTGTAGTCCACACAGACCCTCTAGGAAGTGGGTACCCGGGTAGCTATCTCCTCTCCAGACTCATTCACAACTGTAGTGATAGCCGTCTTCTTGGGTACCACGTAATGGACTAACCCACTTAGAGTCGGAGATGGGGTAGATAAAATCAGCGCTCCACCATTTTGATATTTCCTTCATGACCACATCTCGAAGCTTCGAGTTCAGCCGTCGCTGGAACTCACGCGAGAGGCTTAGCATCCTCTTCGAGGTAGATATGGTGGGAGCATAGAGCCAGACTAATCCCCTGGAGATCTGCTATACTCCATCCTATTGCCTTGCGGTTTCTTTCAAGAACCTCCATCAAACGAGATTCTTGCTCTCCAGTCAAATCTGCTGAAATAATGACTGGGTGCATATCCTGGCTCACCCGCAAGGAATATATACTTCAGCGACTACGGCAAGGGCTTCAATTCCGAGCAGCTGGGAGCTGGCAGATCTGGCTTCTGATATGTCTGAGTGAAGGCTACCAGATCTGCATGAGAGAACTCTCGCTGATCGTGAAAATCTAATGAAGGGAACCCTGCTGAAATAACTGTAAACTGTGTTGGCTCACACTCCGCCCTAGCTGTCGGCTCAGAAAGAATCAGACATGGAAAGTAATCATCAAAGTCATCCCAATCAATGTCTGAATCCGAGGGATCTAGATTAGAAAAACATGAATGAAACTCTGCTTCACCACTCAGCCCGCAACTATCGGCCTCTAATGTGTCCTCTACCAGGGGTTTGCTCTCCAAACTCTCGACTGCCATAAGCTGTAAGTACGTTGAATCTGTTGGCAAGGTGAGGGCTTGTGCTATTGGATCTGCCCAAAATGCTTCATCATCGGTCATCACAAAGTCACACTCCTGGTGGACATCTCGCTCTGCCTTTGTCATCTGCTCTGTGTCAGTGAACTGCTCAGAGCAGGCTGAATCTTGTGCTCTGGTCTCGTCGATCGTCTCTATTTGTATACTTTCGCCCTCTACGTAAAAGTACACCTTCCCACTATCATGGTCGGATACCGCCTTGACAGTGGCCAAGAATAGGCGTCCAAGTATGATGGGGGTATCTGTTACCGACTCAGGGATCTCCATGTCCAATACAACAAAGTCCACAGGGAATTTCATGCCTTGAATGGTAACGACCACGTCTCTAAACAACCCCTTCGGCCTTGATAGACCTATCAACAAACTGAAGGAATGTCCTACTCCGATGGAGAGGGCCAAACTCAAATTGGTCAAGTAAGGCTGCTGGAAGGAGGTTGATTGAAGAGCCGCTATCTAATAGAGTACGATCGAACTGCTGCTCTTGAATCTTGCATCTGACATAAGGAGCTCCTGCATCAGGTCTCTTGGCTGGCAGTCGGTTCTAGATGGCAAAGCATGTGGCACGGGTGAGCACATGGATCTCTCCTATGTGGTTCCTCCTCTTCCTGCGTACGTAGTCTTCTCTCTCAAGTTCTTTTGGAAGAGGGGGATGTGCTCTAGTGCCTCCTGTAGAGTCAACTGAATCTGAAATCTATCAATCATCTGCTGGCTGAACTCTAACTGATGTGTCTTTTTTGGATTTTCTTTTTTATTCCCCTTCGCCAAGCGGAGTACTTGAGGGAAGGGGATGATAGGGGCCTCCTCAGATGGAGGGTTAGGAAGAGGTTCCTGTGCCTGTGAAGGAATGAAATCCATACCAAGATCATCATGCAACACATATAGACTCGAAGTAGATGAAGAAACCCTTCCTTTATTCATATTTTTGGTCTTTCTCTTGTTACCACAGTCCTGAGATACAAAAGGTGACAGCACAACAGATGGAAGCACAACAAGAATAGAAGTGGTGGCATCAGTACCACCCACGGCATCTATCTTCACAACATCAGTACTACACTCTGGCTCAGCATCAAGTGAAATGGTAGAATCGATACCACCGCCTGTATCGGGAGTCGCGATGACCTCAGTACCGTCAACTGGATCTCTGTCCTTGGTGGCATCAACACCACCGTCATCAACATCATCAACGGCATCAACACCGCTACTCTCCTTATCTGGCACTCCCGGTTCCTCATGTGGTTGTCGCTCAGACGAGGCGCCGCCGGCTAGCATCCTACCGCTCCTAGTAGTCACGAAATCAACATCACACATAAAAAGAAGACATGTCATTCAAAAAGTCACTAGGAGTGGTATACTTTGTATACTGTACCTGCTCAGACTTCCTTTTCAAACTATTTGGGTTAGGATCGATCTGAGCTGGTATGACGGCCTTGCCCTTGATGATATCCCTCATCTCCTGTCGGAACTCATCCATTTCCTGCTGGAAGCTTGCATGTTGTTCGGAGAGAAAGCGGGCGAGGTCGTCAAGAGCTGGGTTCTCGAAGGCAGTTGCCAGAGAATCGGAAGTGTTCCCATGCTGGAAATGAGGCTGCTGCTGTTGTGAATAGTAAGGGGAGGCTGGGAGTATGGCTGGTGAGGCTGCTGACACTGCCTCCACTGCTGTCCCTAATAAGAGGGACTAGGACCCTACTGGTACTTCTGGTGGGAGTGACAGGGCTGTTGTTGTTGCTGGCTATTCTGAGTGCCCTGAGCGGAGGCTGCTGTTTGGATGAGGTGCCTCTGGTTGTCCAACAGAATCCGAGGTGATCGAGACGAATCCCGGCCTGTTGTGGGTACCGATCGTACCATATCCCATTGACTTCCATCAATGGCTCCTGCTCGAAGGGTGGTGGGGGAAGAACTGCCAGTGGCTGATCTGGCTGGTAAACCACCATCTGAGTGTCCAGAGATAGTGGTGACGATGGGTAGTGCTGTAGCTGCGGGACGGGCTCTGCCTAGATGTGGTGAACCTGACAGTATGTGGCAGAGGGCTGGGTGGAACTGCTATTGCTGGGATCAGCACGTGACCTGGGAGGCTGCTGTGTAGACATATGTGCCTCCTGAATGCATAGAATCTGGGTCTTCAGGTCACTCATGGTCTTCGTCAACTGGTCCATCTATGCAAGACCTTGGCTCTGCTTCTTCTCAAGGATCTCGATGCGGTCCAGCTTCTCGTTAATGATTCCCATGTCGTTGGCGGTAGATTCAGCCTGAGCTGCTGCTGTTGACGGAGTGTGGGTACCGACATCGATTCGTGCAATCCTCTGATATGAAACTGCCTGTGGTGTGACTTTCGGTTGCGTGTAGACCCAGGCTTGGGCCATCGCTGTCGAGTTCTCTTCCATCCCCTCATAGATGGCCCAAAACTGATCTTCACCCTTGGAAAAGTAGGACCCACCACAAGAGGCATTCACAAGCCCCTGCAGCTCCGGTGTCAGCCCACAAAAGAAACTCTGAACAAGGTTGGTCTTTGATATCTCGTGATGTGGACACCGGTCAATGAGTCTCTAAATCGATCCCAAGCCTCATGGAACTGCTCATTCGGGATCATAGTGAAGTTGCTGATCATAGCTCGCGCTGCGTTGGTCTGGCCAAGTGGATAGTACTTGTTCAAGTACTCGATCCGGAGCTGCTCCCAAGATGCGATGTACCTTCCTAGATGCTTTAGCCAATAGGCTGCTCTGTCAACTAATGAGAACGGGAAGGCAATCATCTTTACAGTGTCCTCGTCCACCAGTCTGTCATGGACAGTGCTACAAATCATCTCGAACTCCTGCAGATAGAGATGAGGCTCCTCGATGGCCAACCCATGAAACTTAGGCAACAATTGGATGGTTTGGGGGCAAAGCTCGAAGTTCCCGTCAATAGGAGGAAGCTGGATCCATCGGTGAGTGAGGGTTGCAGCCGTATTGTGCAATTGTCTCATGGTCCTTGATGGTGGGCCCTCCGGTTGCTGGTCTCCTCTTGCTCTGCCTCCTGCTTCTGGTATCTCTCCACCGCCCTAGGGTCTTTCTCCTATGTCCTCTCGCATCTGCGCCAACTCTCTCATGATGTTACCCATGAAGGCTCCCTGGTCTCTGATCTGTCTATGCATAGTCTCCAGGGAGGCTAACAATGAATTATTGATGGAATTCTGATCATATACATATGAAGGTTGTCCCTGCTCATCTGGGCGTCCCTCACTGCTGACCATATCTTGGGTCTCTGCGAAGGCAAAAGTACCCAACACAGGTGCCGTCAAATGTCCAGAAATCTATGTTGCACTAAACTCTGACACCACAGGACTGATAGAAGAAGAAGGGTGGTCAAGGGGGAACAGGGTGGACGTAAACTCATGCTCGGAGAGTGGGTCTAAACTCCCGAAGCCGACCTAGATGAATAGGAAGGAGTGCTCGATAGCGGTGCCACCAAACGTGGCCTAAGGGATCTCCTTCCCATCATCGTGATCTGGAGAAACATGCGGATGGGATCTGAAATGCAAACAAGATGTGAAAATAAAACCCCGGTTCACCTACACAATGCTTGAGATGATGACCATGAAGGCTCGGTCGATTATCAATTTTATTTAGGTGATCAATCAATCTATCAGAGCGATTAAGCGAGCTGGTAGGTATCCGATGTTCCTAGGAGACTGTCCCGATCTAAGGCTAGATCTTTCCCAGCCAGTATGAATTGCGGACTGTTTACCGGCTACCCGATCAATTCACTCTGCAAAGGACGTCACGGTCTGCATTACCGATTACCAGAGAGATCCTCACTGAAGAACGACTAATCCTAGAGCAGTAGTCTGAGAGGACTTCAGGTATAGCTCTATCCTAGTGTGCGAGTCACTCTCTCGCTGCAGATAAATCAACCAATGAGGGGTTACTCTCCCCAAGACAAAAATTTTGAGTGAGGTGAGTTTTAAGGTCAAGTTTTCATTAACAGCCCCAATTTTTGTTGGTTATCTCTTTTTTTATTATTTTTCTGAATAAAAGCAATGCCTAACGAATTTTCCAATTTCTTAGGTTATTTCGAGTCTAATAAAATGGGGGAGGAAGTCGGAAAAGCCGATGCGCGTTTAAAAACAATGATGCATGCAAAGTTAGAAATGCGTACCTTGCTCCAGCATTCTACATGCAAGGTGATCCGTACATAAATTTAAAGATAGGAAAATAAACTACCTATATGATGCATGAGGAAACCGTCCGTAGATGAGCAGTTTCTATTGACCGTGAAGCACAAGTAGCTATCAACTAGGAAGAGAAACCAGAGTCTGGTCTAGGAGGTCGATCGGTGTCCACTACAGTGGATCATGCCAACGCTGTATATGACCTCTCTCGACACGTGGTCTCTAATCCAAGTCAAATAGCTTTTAAATGAATTTTAGCTAAGTCCAATTACAGTCTATAGGTACAAACAAGATATTAAGTATGGGGCCTTAGCTAATTACATCATAATCAACAAGAATTCCTAAATCTAGGGGCTAAATCCTCGTGAATCAAAATAAAATAAAAGTTGAATAAAACAAAACCGGCGAGAAAATCGCAAAAACCGACGAGGTCCCCAAGGGAACAATCCCTCGGGCAATGGACCTCGTGAAGTGTCGAAGTGTCCAAGTCCTGAATATTACAAATTAACGAGTCACTCTCTCACTTCAAATTACAACAATAATTAGAGAAAATAAAAACTAGAGCTAAGTCTGCAAAATCTCTCTAAGTCTTCCTTGGTGCAAGAGTGGCAAGCTGAAGCCGGCTTCACGTGGGTGCACAGGCGCCTAGAGTTGAGCACCTCCCTCGCTGCGGTACCTCACACAAAGTCAACAAAGAGAAGGGGTTAGACAACTCAAACAATATATATCAAAAATAAAGAAAATAAATGAAGCAAAAATCTAGACAAATAATATCACAATCAATCTCAAAGAAATCTGATCTATATGTTGTTGCTCCTCGACAATGGCGCCGTTTGATTAGCATAGCGGCAACCACTCCACTTCTGATGTTCGACATCGACTACTTCAGATGGAATTCTCTACCTAAGATCGTCTCATACTTCTACTACCCATCTATGACATGAGGTCTGACACTCCATGCAAGACCTGATCGTCGCAGCAACTCTACACATACATGTCCTCATGCGAGGTCCTCTCCCAGCAATGACTACTTCGAGCGGGTCTCCTCCTGTCTCTCTAAGATGTATCGAGTGAAGATGAGTTGTGTATATTTTCTTTTGTTGCAAGCTACAACTTTCTTAGCTGCAGGCTGAGGGGAGTGTTAGAGTATGTAATAGATGGGTAATCCCCCTCTCTTGTTTACCCTCACATCATCTATAAATAGGTCTACGATATGTCTATAGGACTTATATAAGAAGCTACACACCCCTTATATTCATTTAGAGAGATTCATAATAGAAGATCCGACCCTTTCAGACCTTTTCTCGTGGTTTCATCCCGCTCCTGAGGGTTCCATGTGAAATCCAGAGTGTTCTTTGCTAAATCTTTTATATTCTTTGATTCTGCTTTTGCATTATTTATTTCAATAGCGTAAACCTACAACATCCAAAATTCATAATGTCCAACTACAAATCCCTCAAGTCTACCCAAAATTCATCCGAGTGCGGGACTATGCCACCTAAACTCTTGGGATTGTTTACAACTAACAACATACAACTAAATTCTCCTTCAATAAGCCTAAGCAAGCAGAGAAACTTAAATTTGCCCGTTTTCAATTCCAACCATATTAGGTCCCACTCAACCACTAATGTTGGAAAAGTCGTTCGATCACCTTATGAGGAGCACATATACTGTTTTGGCATTTAACAAGTCATTCCAAAGAAAAAAAGATTCCAACCAATTTAGATGACCCGCTCTCTGCCATGTATTTGGTAATTTAGGTGTCCCTCAAGTCTGTGGTGCATTAACTGTCTGCACCCCAAACACTTGCTTTTTGTCTATGGGAGAATTCATGTTCCAATGACATTATTCTTTTTCGCAACACCTTGTCTCGTGTTGGAAATCGTCAATGCCCACACTGAGAAGGTCACGTTATCATCGTACCTGAGTCCAAGGGCCTTCTCTGCTATCAATGTTGCTCTCTTATTAATGAGTGTCACCACCTTATCATACACACTCGCCTTTTCGCCCATCCTTCCTCTACTTTAGGCTTGATTAGGATGCTCGTCGAGAGGATGGAACCTATGTTTTTCTTGATGAGAACCTATATAACTCAGTCGTTGCTTGAGAGAGAAATGTCGAGCGCAATGAAGGCTTGAGTCAATTAATAGTAGGGCTCGTATGTTTAATCGCCCATAATCTATCTTGTACTAGAGGTTTCAGTGGGAAGATTCAATGAATGGAGCAATACCTTATATATAAGATATTGTTCTAGAAGTTTCAATGAGAATATTCAATGAGAAATCCCGACTATTAGGTCGTTGCTCCTATTGATTAGAGCAATTTTGCACAACATAAGTCCATGTCTGATTTTATGTTTATGCAAATCTCTCTTTATTTACGAGTTCTACATTGTTGCTTGAATATGTTGATATGATTTAAATCCTAATTGATTAGGGATCCATTCAGATTCTAATTATCGTAAATATCCTTCCAGATCTGATTGATCAAAGTATCCATCTAGATTCTGATTAGAGAACCCATTCAGACCATAACTGATTAGAGGATCCATGTGGATTATAATTGTTACCTAACTCGTCTATTCTTCTCATTGAGGGAGATTTGGAGATCTTCCTATCTAAGGAGATTTGGGAAATCTTCTCATTGAGAATCCACCAATTTAGGAAGATTTCTCTGTATAGAGTACTATATATCATAGGGTTAGTGTTTGGAATCATCCTGTGTACTTTAGTTTTTTCTCCATATCTAGAGATCCATCGTTAGCTTCAAGAACATATCCTAGTTATCAACGAACCTTGTAAATATTATCTTGTGATTGATTTCATGCTTACTTGGTTGCTTTTGCGGCTTGCGTTGTGTCCAAGCTGCTGGTATAAGAACCAAGGTTTGTATGAAGTAAAAAGGAAATGACTTCACACAAATCTAAGATCAAGAATTTCACTAACAATATTGTCTTGAGCTATGGCAGGTCAAGGTGCATGCACTTCTCAAGCAACAGAATATTTAGGTTCTATTGGACAATGATAAGACAAAGGCACTCAATCCCTCAAAACTGATAGTGCAAGAAAAAGATGCACTTGACAAGCATGCTACATCCAATGGAAATATTTTGAAGGTCATCGATGAAAAAATTGTTGCAAATCTATTGTTGATGGTTAAAGGTCAATATATGATGAAGTCTTTAACCAACAAGTTTATGCTAAAGCAATGTTTGTTCTCACTCAGTGTGTAAGGTATCCCTCTTGAGGAGCATCTAGATCATTTACATGCATCAATTCTACATTTTAGATGTTACTAATAGAATAAATGCAGGCTGGCTAAAGTGGAAAGGAGCATCTGTTATTTTGTGATAAGAAAATCTCTTTGAAAATTGAAGGAAAGTTCTACAAAGCAACCTTGAGACCTGCTATGATCTATGGATCTGAATGTTGGCTGGTTAATGAATCTCAGATTCATCACTCTAAAAGACATTAATTAAGCTCAAATCCCCAAAATTCATTGGCATTTCTTCATTTATTCTGCATAATTAGCATTCATGCATGTATAAATAATAATTACATTTTATCACTCTGCATAAAATAAGGACCCAAAAACTCCAGCCCAATTGACATGTAAAATAGCCTAACTTCCCTGTTTTTTAACTAATTCATGCTATTTCAAATCACCTAAAAACACCTCCATTGTGTACACAATATTCACAAGAATAAATGAAAAACAAAAAAAATAACTAACTTAAATAAGCAGACCAGAAACCCAAACCCTAATTCCAGGATTTCCGGACTAAAATGTTGATATCTTCATCATCCAGTGTCTGATTTGAACCTACTCACTTTTGAATCAATGTACAATTAATTACCTTCAAAACAAGACTAAGTTCAAGTGAATCAGAGCTCATATGTGAAAGTTGGGGTTTGGGCCTCTTTTGTACATTGTATATTTTATCCGGTTCTGACCAATTATTTTATGTACATATTTAACTCTTTTAATTTTATTTCTTTTCATTTATTTTCTTTGATAAAAGTTTTATTAAAATAAAAAAACCTAATTCCAAAATGAGATTGAAATAAAAGAAACTAACTAAGTCCGAGTCTTCACTAACCATTTGTACACAAGTTGTCTTTTTGTACTTTATTTTATTTCTTCTTTTTCTTAATTAATAAAAATACAAAAAACTAGATTAATATGTAAATATTTATCTTTGATTTTATCATTTTTCGGATTTTTATCTTATTTAAAAATAACAAAAAAATATAAAACCAAAAAAATCAAGGTTTTCTACGTACATAAAATATCCCAAAAGAAAACACTTTGTGCATTTGACTGATTTTGGTTTTGGACCTTCATAAAAGTGTAGATCTCATCGAGACGAGCATCTTTTGTGAAGCAAAGTTTTCAATCTGAGGTCAATTGCTATTTATTCCAGATTTTTCTTTATATTGGATTTTTATGAATTTTCTGGGGCTAACACATGGTCGCTCCTGGACCCACCACGTGTCATCCATTCTTGGGATATATATATATATTCATTTTTATAAAAAATAAAAAATAATAAAATATTTAAAAATAAAATAAAAATAAATAAGCCCCACGCGTGTAGCGCACGTGCCTTATGCGCACGCGCCCTGCACGTGCCCTCTCCTTCCCCCAAATCTTCTCCACTGGCGATCCTCGCACCAACACCTTCCTCTTCCGGCCGATGGCGCGCCACCATCACAACCCTCGTCAGCCTCCAATCCAATCACCGTCTCCCCTGCAATCTCGTGCGACAACCATCTCCATCTCCCCTTTCCTTCCTAAAAAACACCAGTTTCGGTATCACCCGATCGCAATCCCCATCTCCATCTCTCTCTAATTTCGATCGCTGCCTTGTCATCTACAGACGCCCACCAATCCCAATCCAATCAGTCCACGATTACCTTCCTGTTCAGGAGATCACATGATCTCCATCGAGTACCTTCCTCCTTCGCTTGACGACACTGCCTCATAACCCTATAAAACCAACACCGCGCTTCCTGGAAGAGGCATCCGCCAATAGCCCCTAAATCCTCATGAAGCTCGGTGGTGACAACATCGATCTTCCACCTTCCCCGACGAGGTACGAGGGTAGTACTCTCGTTGCAATCAGCCTCCCAAGCAAGTTCCCTTGCTCCGACGCGCAACGCCGTCGAGCCCCTATTTCCATCATTCCACTCAACAAATCCACCCTCATCCCCCCGGTACATCTCCTGCGCATCTCCACCAAGCTCCTGCAACTAATGACCGCCAGTGGTACCCGTCACCACCGCAACAAGCTTCATCGACAATGTCCTCCTCCATCATGCTTCCTCAACCTCGGCCCGTCCTCCTTGTCAACCTCTACCAGTAGTTGGAGCCTTCCATCGGAGGCTCTCGACATCGACATTCATCTTCAATGCCAACTTCATGCACCGTAGAGCCCCCCTATTGCTATCATCACCTCTGCTCTTGGGGTTCCAAGCGCCGCCACTGAAAGGCCCAGACACCACCTTCGCCAACCACTGGGTGTGAAGCCTGAGACCCCCTCCCACATGTGGCGCACGTATTCGGAGGGGGAAAGTTGCATTAAAGTCCCAGCGGTTTTCCTTATTTCAGATGACCCCGCTGCACATGACCCCACGTGCAGTGGGGGTAAATTACGAATGAGACCCCAAACGTTCATCAATTCAACTTTAGATCCAGCCACATGGGAGCACGTGTGAGGCACATGCGACTCTGGGATTTTTGCATACAACCCCCTCCTAGGGCTGCTAAATCTCAATTAGGTCCCTCTATCAGCATATATTTTATTTTATTTTATTTAATTATTGTAAATTACAAACTGAACCCTGTGTTCTCTCTTTATTTTGAACCTCTATTTATCATCATTTTATTAGTTAAAAATTACATTATGTTTCTCAACTAAATCTCTATATTGTGGCATGTACTTCATGTTTTTATGCTGCGTGGTTATTTAATCAATAATATTCTTGTGAAAATTTGCGTATTTTGCCCAACCTATGATTTGAAATTCATAAGTAATTAACCATAACATCAAAAATTGCCGAAAATTCATGAATCGTAGAATTAATTGTATTTAACATCGCATTTGCATGCATATTTTCTCTATAAAATCATTTTATGTATTTCATTAAGTAATTTTTAATTTGTATTAAATCTCGTATTTTTGAGGTTTATTATTTTTCTAAGATAAATCACTTAGTGATAGATCTTGGATAATTTTATTCCTTGAAACTAAATAGGTTTAATATTAATTATAATTAATTATTGAAATTCACTTTATGTACAATCATAAATTTATTAAATATTCATCTTGCATCGGAAAATTCCAAAAAATTACAGAGCATTTATTTCTTCATAATTAACATCTTAGCCAAATTTCATATTTTTTGGACATCATTTGATTGATATTTATTTTCTAGTCCTTAAAATTGTCTGCGATTCTATTTTGCATTCCAAAATTTCATTAAAAATACCAAAAATACAGCCTCGAAAACCGTACATGAACTTTGATAGACATAATTCGAAGTTATTCCTTTACCTCCTTGAGTTCGACCTTGGGACTTGCCTAAGTAAAACAAACATAAAACCACTCCAATTAAAAATTGATTAATTAATTGTGATTATTTCTTGACTGATTATAATTACACGATGTAATTACAATGATACAATCATATTTGAAACAATAATTCACACAAATTAACTTAGGATTTTCACGATACGTTAGATGACGCCACTGCAGGGGAGGCAAACAACTTAGATTTTTGTCTAAAAAAATTAGTATCCGATTTTCCTTATTCTGGTAATCTGACCCTCGAATTTTCACTATAATTTTTTCATTTTTTTCAAGCATTTATTTTATTTTTTAAGATTTATTTTCTTGTTTCATTTTTGATTAATTTTTGTGCCACTCTCTTACACTCTCTCTTATTTTTCGTGCGAGGTACCCGGCTCTCATGAAGCAGCTCTCTTGAAACTGACATATCTTCACCCGCTGCCAATCCGCATTAAAATTAAGATCGAGTCTAGTCGTGAGAGAGCGTAGAGTCCAGGACTTTAATTTTTGCAATTTTAATTTTTGTAATTAATTGCTCAATTACAACGGTCTCCATTTGGACTCTCGCACGTGTAAACAAGACTTGAACTCTTCTTTTGTAGTGTGTTGGGCATGTTTCTCTCTGGTGAGGGTGGGGCCCAACTTGAGTGGCTCGTAGGTTAGACTTACACATACATCTTCTAAAGCTTCTAGGATTATTTGATTGTGCTCGTAGAACCTAAAACCACACTTCACACTAATCAAGACGCACATTAGATTGTTCAGCTTAGTCAAAAATTTAACTCAATTCTTCCTGGCTAATAGAACTTTCTAATAGGTGCGGCTTTTTGTCAGCTTGCATTCATATAGATTAATTTTCAATTCTTATATTGCATCCCACATGGAGATTGCGAGAATCACTTAAGTCTTCTAACTGAGCATACATCATCATTTTTCGCATGCATTGACTTTTCTCGAATTTCTCCCTCCTGTTTTGTCACGTAAATTTTAAATGAAAATGGGACTAGATGGTAGACGTACATTTGTGCGTACCTAATTTTTCAGTGATCGCCTAATTAAAATTGACATTGCTAAACAAAGTCGACTAAATTAAATCATAAAATCAAGAATTTTTGCGGGAGAGTAACCCCGTCCTTGGATTGATTTATTGTTCTGAGTGAGTGAGAGACACATACTTAAGGATAGAATCAAGCTCCGGTATTTTATTCAGACTACTGATTCTATAAAAATGATTAGCTACTTCTTAGTGAGGAAATACGAGTAACCGGTAAAATGGTCTGGATTTCCTTAACAGAGTGGGTGGTTTAAAGGATACTATGTAAGGCTCAGTCCTTAAGTAACGAGTAGTCATTATACAGTCCATACTTATACCCATACTGGTTGAAAGTAGGTGCAACTAGTCGTAAGAATTCAAGCCAGTCTTTAAGAAACGTTTCGGCACCTACCAACTCGGTAATTCTTTTCCAAGATTGAATTTATCACCAACTAAAATTGAAAAGATAATTTGCCAAACTCTTGCGACTTCATTGTGCGAGTTGGTGAACTTGGGGCTTGATTTGTTTGCATTGGTGTGCGTAAACCTATCTCGAATATCAAAAAACTGCACACTTGTGCAATCACTCCCCTTTAAAATTTAGGGTTTCTACTGTTGAGTATCCCATACACTTGAACATTTTTCAACCAAGATCTATCATGACAACTCAACCACCTTCTTCAAAGATACAGAGACAGTGGTCTGAGTACCCATCTGATATATACTATGAAAATGAATTTGTCTCGGTCATATCCAAAGCCTCAAATCTCCCTCCAACCAGACATACTCCGAAAATTACAGGAGACTCTCTCCCACGAATAAATCTAGTCCACTCTACAATTCCTATCTACTCCATGAAAGACAATCCTTTATATTCAGATCATACAAATATCTAATCGATAGAAGTCACCACTTCTTCATATGATAATCCTTTATTCAATCATCTGAGCGAAGTCTCCACGTCTTCATATTGGCCACCTCTCCAGTTCGATTCTACACATGATCGGATTTAATCCTGGACTAATCCATCTTCTTCCCAAGTTCTCTTCAAACCATGTGAAGATCAAACCACTTTTGAGACCAATGACCGGCTGAGACAACAAATCCACCCGACTACATTCTCTCCTCATCGTTTTAAGATAGGTCGACACTTCATAGATGCATATCCAGACTGGACCTTAGGGAATAACATGATGGTCCGATCAAACCAATTGAAGAGATCTGCACATCCTGATCTTACATACTGGATTGATCCTAATGACCTTTCTCTTTATGACAATCCCACATATCATTCTTTTGGACATGGTACTCACACAGGAGACTGGACTAATGAACCCTATATGACAACTTTAATATCTGAGGGACCGATCAATTACCCTGAAAACAGACTCTACTCAAACCAACTGTACATACCTGAATCTCACCATGTTGAGTACAAGACCTATGGTTTCTCTCCTATCTAGCAGACTCTTTCCATGATTTTTGAGGAGAAATTTTCAGAAGATAACGATCATACAATGGATAGTCCAAGAGGATCTTCTCCCAGCTCATACATGAAAATGGAAGATGAAATGACTGGATCTCAAGTTGAAAAATGAGAGAACACCCAGAAATCCACACAAACTACTCACATGATTGATCATGAAATTTTTTTGGAGGATGACATTTCCAGGATAAGTAAGAGATAAGAATTACTTGAGGATAAATTTAGAAAATTCATTGACCGACTAATTTTATTTTATGGAAGATCGGGTATGAAAGTGGAGGATGAAATAATTGGATCTAATGTTGAGAACCCCGAGGATATTCAAAAACCCATAGACTATATTCACCCTAGGGATGACTCTGACAGCGATACCTATGCATATTACTCCCCTAGGGATGATTCTGATTCCGACTCTTACTCAGTGAATCAAAACCCTTCATCATCTACGAAAAGTACCACACCACCACACCACACCAAAAACACCAAAAAATCAAAATATTCCAAAACACTCAAAAAATCGAAAAACCAGAAAAATTCATAAAAATTGAAAGTGAAGAAGATTTGAAGAATTTGGATCCCACTCTAAGGGAAGCATTGGAGAAAAGATTGATTTTTGAACTTCTCTTGATACATGCCATTGAACACTTCCTTGACCTTAAAGGATTGTAATGAGCAAATTAATGATGAAAAAGTTGGGTAGGACGAGAACAAAGACTAAAAGACATATATTATCAATGGACACCTCTTTGATAATAAGGAGAAAAAACCAAGAGCCGTAGAGTGAAGCGATTGCCCAGATTTGACTATGGAATCAAAGACACAACATTTACCCATGCTCGAATCGGTGACGACTCACGAATCAATATCCTCCCAACCTCTGTATTTGACATGCTCAAACTCGGACCTATCAGGAATATAAGAGAGATCGTTCAACTGGCTGATTGATTTATAAAGCACTCGAGAGGAACCATTTCAGTCATCGTTACATTCCAAGGTGCTCCGCTCAAAATGGACTTCATGATCATTGATATTGAGCATTAAGGAGAATTCACCCAGTCTCCAATCATTCTCGCAAAGCCATTCTCGGCATTGGATAAGGTAATTATTGAGTGCGAGACTTGAGAAATCAGTTTTACAGCATTGGGAGCACGTAAATATCGCATAGTCTTTAAGGAAAGACAATATTCTGAGGCAACCCACGAAGCCGTCAACATCCGTAACCATCAAGTGGTAGATGAACCCTATCCCGCTGCTACACCTGAGATAACAACTGTTGAGGAGACTATTGGTTCAGAGACTCATCCCATCATCTCATTCCTCACTGCTTTGACCTTAACCAATATACAAGATTGTTGCCATGTCTTTCGTGATTATGATGAAGAAACACGAGCATGGGCTTACCCTGAGTCGGACAAAGCTGTCAATAGCCATAACCGTCAAGCGATAGACAAGCCCTACCCCATTAATACACCTGAGATAGCGACTGTTGTACTGACCATTGGTTCATAAATTCTCCCCACTCTTTCATTTCCCCTGCTCTCATCATGGAAAATCGAATACATGACATCTTATATGATCCTGAAACATATGCATGGGATCACCCTAAGTCGGCTGAAATCTTCTCTGACCACCTTGACCAAATCAATCTGACTCAGGAGTGCACCAACATTAAGATAATTAAGAACAAATACGCGGGATGTGCACTGACCAAGGAGGAAAATTTCAATGGTTATTCATCTAGAGACTTTATTTTCAACGCCTCACTCCCACGACCAACACCTTCACAAACAACACGAACCAAAATGCCCATTCCGGCTACTCTTCATCAAAAAAGAAAGTCGCTTTCGACCTTCCGGAAAAGGAATCGTCTGATGATACCTCATCAGGTCTAGACAAGGTGATCTTTATAAGTAAGGTCAGTTCCGTAGCTCTAAAACCCTATCTACGCAAAGATCTAAACACCGATTCCCGTTGGACGATTCCTGTTTCTCTCTATTATTCGTCCAGAACTGACTCTCCTGGTCTCGTTAAATATGCTAGAATAATTTCTTATTAGGTGACTGAGATTGGTGCTTCTGAGTATTCATCATTCGAGGACGAATCACTTGATCCCAAGAAGGAACAAATTCTAAGAAAACAACTGAAACAACTGAAGAATAAGAATATTCGGAGTGCCTCCATTTTCCAATACTATTCCACTGAGGATAACTCCGACGATGGCTGGATATCATCTGATTCATGCGCTTCATCTACTATCCAACATGATTTTTCTGAGGATAACACTGACAATGGTGGGGACTCATATGCTTCATCTTCTTCTTATCATTACGATCTCCCACCACAGGCTCACAAAAAGATCGAGCGAAAACCACCTTAATCATTGGCTACCCTCCCTCCCTCCCGACCTCATCGGTCTCCCTGTACATCTTCTTCCTCTACTTAGTCCAAGGCCTAAGTACGAGGGGGGGGGGGAGGATGCCATATGTATGTACCATTCTCCTCATCTAATCCTTCTCTCGGTCGCCCCATTCTCACCCTTCTTCCATACCAGAGCCTAAGTATAGGGGGACCCGATGCCATATATTCTCCTCATTCAAATTCCACATACTCGCCCACCTCATTTTCACCCTTCTTCTATACTTAGACTATTCACAACCTAAGTATAGGGGGGCGATCTCTATTTTCTTTTTTTCACTCTCTTACGACGAGCCCAAGCTATGTATTGTCTACTCTTCTTGTGCTCTGAGGACATAGCTCATGAATATCGTATTCATCATGTTAAAATCCACATACTAAACTCCTTGCTTAAATAAATCAATAAAACTACCTACTAATTCATTAATTTTATCTTGTATTATATTGTATATAAACTGTGATTAATTAACCTGTAATAATTGTATTTAATTATTTCCATGTTCCTTGTTTTCATTTATTATTAAAAAGCCTTAAAAATTAGGTTAATTAAATTGTCTATAATTATCTTAACCATTAAAAGAGATAAAAAATACAAAAAATATCAAAACCCGAAAGCAGTATTTTTATCCCCATAAAAATACCCCAAAATACACTTTTGTACAAATGACCTCTTTTGGCTTTTTGTCCAACATGAAACCTGTACAACTTTCATGTTTTGACTTTTTTTTCCTAATTTTGCCTCTAGCAATTTCTTTTAGATTTATCTTTATTTTTATTTTTTTTTCGAATTTTCATATTGTGCCACGTGGTGCCCTCTGGGCCGCCCATGTGTCCCGCCTCCTCTCTCGCCACCCGTCACCCTTCTGGCCATTGGATCTCGCTCGCCTACCTCCATCTTGGCCGTCCATTCCCGCTTTACTCCCAGTCGTTAGATCGCCTATAAGATCGGATCTCATCCCTTCATCCCCACCTAAACCTCAGCCACCCGATCTCCCTAAGATCCTACGACCACCTTCGCTCCACGTCGCTCCTCATCCTAACCATCGGATCTGATCTTAGATCCGATCATCACCACCCAACTCCGCTTAGATCTGCACCGCCTGATCTCCTCTCTAATCCTATGGCTCCCCTCGCTTCACGTCACCCATCCCCTCCTGCCGTTGGATGAATCTCCAGAGCATATATCTACCGTTCGCCCCTGCCTTAATCATAACCGCTTGATCAGGCTACAAGATCTGATTACCACCCTTTACAAATGCTCTCATCAGGACAATTGGATCGCAAGATCCAATGGTTGTCGTCTCCCTCCATCTCATCCTCACCCCCGAACGTTACACTAAAAATCATGGCGCGCCCTTCCTAATCTAGCCATCAGCCACGACCCTCTCTCCTTGACCTAACAGCTCCCTCGCGCAGCCCTTCGATCCACCTTTCTCGTGCACCCATCATTACCCTCAGTCATTACTCCGATCCTTCATTATTTCCATTACAAACACCCGCTCCCTCTCCGGTGACCGACCCCCTCCTCCTACAAAAACCCCTGCCCCGCCACCGTTCATCCCCATCCACCGATCTGAGCCAAAGCCCTAGACCTCCTCCGCCTCCCTGTGACATACGGAGGTCAGAGGAGGGCCATAATGGCGCCTCCATGCTCATGTGCGATCCGTGGCCATCCGACAATGTCATGGTAACTCCACCGCCGCTGAGCTCCTCGGAGCGGTTGCCCGAGTACGAGCGACGACCCGAGGTCCATTGGACCTCAGCACAAGCCCTCGCACCACCCTTCTTCTTCTCTAATCCTCCAAGTATCAATCTTTCCTTTTTACTCATGTTTTCTCTTAATTTTCCCAACGCCCCCATTCGATTTCATCACTCCTTAACCATCTTCAAAGCTTCGCCCTACCACTCTCATCTTCTCCGACAACTCCTACCACCATCTCCCTTCTCTAGGACCCTCCCCCGCTCTGACCCACCTCCTTCTTCACCTCACCGGAGGAGGAGCACTGATCCACTACCCAGCCACCTCCACGGACCTCCATTCCACTTTACGTCGCACTCACACTTCACAGCACACGCCTAGGCTATATTTGACACTTGCAGGTACACCATACCAATCAATGATCGGATCTTGGTCATCGCCTCCGATCTCGAGTTCATCTCCGATAAACCTGCATGGCCTTGCCATCTCATCCATCACCGTGCCTTCACCGTGCTCTCTGGTCCTTCGTCCGCATCTCAACGTCTTACGAGCCTCGGCGGAGCCCTCAGAGCATGGAGGATCTATACAAAGGTCGCAGGAGCACAATCTCCTCTGGCGACATGCAGCGAGACACAAAATACAGATACCGTTCGATCGATTCAATCGGACAGTACCGATGATGCCACGTGGAACACCCGAGCCTCATGTCAAACCAACAAGCTCGGGCTACCCGAGCCTAACACTAGAGCACCAGATCGTGCCACATGGCCCGAAGCTAGGCCGTCTCCCAAACCTAGCCCTCACACGTGACTAGCACGTGTAGGGCTATGTAATTTGCAGCGAAGACCCTGTGGGATACTGAAATTACATTTTGGTCCCCAGGCGCGCTGAGTATTTTTCAGGGAGGCCCTTAAAGTTTTACAAAATTGCATTATGGTCCCTATGCACAGAAGGTGAAATTGCAAAGGACCCTTACTGATTTTGTAAAATTGTAAAGAGGTCCCTCTAGGGACCTATTTGTAATTATTTATTTTTTATTTCTCTTATTTTATTTCATTTATGCCCCTGCATTGTTTCTTTCATAACTTGAGCACCGTGAATCCAAATTGAATGATTTTAGTGTCATTTTGTTGCTTATATAATTCTCTATCTAATGACATATTCATATTTCTGATTTGACAGTAATTGAAATACGATGAAGTTTTGATGTCTATAGTGTCCATTGATCCTTAAATTTTTACCATTAGTAATGTTTGCTCTTAATTATGATGCTCATTTTGACTCTGATTTTTAATTCATATCTTATGCTCATTTTCTATAGGGCATATTTGTAAAGATTATTTTGCATGCTTGTATCTTGCATTTAACCTTGCATTATGTTCATGCATCACCTTTTAATTGCATTGAAAAATAAAATAAAAATGCACACATCATTGTATCTGCATTTTATTGTGCATGGAGACCTCAAATAAACCTAGAAATAATCACACAATAAATTAATTGACAAATTTGATAAATATATTAAAGAGGCTCGTGTCCCTGTGTTCGACCTTGGTACACTTACCAAGTAAAATAATATCCACATATTCGAAGGTGTGGTCTCTTTGCATGATGAACCAAATTTGCCTCGTATGCTACGACATTCCTTGACTTTTAAAGAGGCAAATTTGATGTTCACCAAATGGCGCCGTTGCTGGAGACACATCTCACCTTTATTTATTTGTCAAATTTTGATATATTTTTTATGTTGAATATTTTTAAAATTTGCATGTATTCTCTTCATACATTTTTGCATCATTTTTGTTGCTTATTTTTCTTGCTATGTTTCTAACAATTTTCTTTTGTGGCAGGGCCCATGAAGATCAAGGACGCTTGATCTCCATAGAGGTGAGGAGTTGGGAGCTCCCACTGAGAAGGCCGTAAAAGAAAGGATGAAGAATTCAAGGAAGATTAGTTAGCTCCTCATGCATTTTCATGTTGTAAAAAAATGTATGATGTGCATTTTTACGGTCCTCATTTGAGGGCTCGCGTGTGTAAAAAAGAAAAAAAAGGGAAAAAGTAAATCACTAGATGATCTACCCCCTCATACAATCGCACATATACACTCACCTCACCCCCACCTTCTCTATATATTTCACACAATCACCTCCCCCACATCGTAATTTGTATAAATGCACATACACACATCCCCTCCTACATCTTCTTTATCATCTGTAAAAATCCTTACCCCCCTCTCCACTCATCTATATAAAATATACCTTAACTTTAACAACGTCGGGCCCCCTAACCTAATTCCAGATCTTTTACTTAGGTTATTGTTAGCCTAAGTATAGGGGGAAACTGACCCATCATTCCTCCCTCGCTCTGTCTTCTTATACTTAGGTCATTTTTTACCTAAGTATAGGGGGACACTCCTCCTCAGTTCTGCTATATCACCCTACATTTAACCGAGCCATGGCTTCATATCACTTGTGCTACGAGGACATAGCAAAAGTTAAGTATAGAGGTGTATACCGTATACTATTGTATATCTACTTTAGCCATAGCTCATATATTTTTAAATTTTTTGAGAAATCTTTTTGGGCGTGGTTTAAGTTGATTTATGAACTGAGTTTTATAAAAAAATTCCTGTAAAAATATTTTTAAAATTGAGAGATTATTTTTTTGTAAAAATTAACTTTTTGTAAAAATTAATTTTTTGTAAAAACTCCATAAAAATATGAAAAATTAAAAAGTTTTGCTTTGGTAGAGGCTCTGACTACTAGGATTAAAATGAGTAGCTACTCTTAGTGAGGGAACTTCGTCTCCCTTAGCAGAGTGGGTGGTTTAGAGGACACTGTAGATGGCTCCATCCTCAAATAACACAGGTCCGTCTAAGGGTCTGTACTTACACCCATATTGGCTAGGAGTGGATGCAACTATTCATATGAGCCTGGGCCAGTCATTATCTCTCAAAGGAATTAAAAAATGAAAAATTAAAATCCATAAAAAATTGCAAAAGATAAAAAACACAACAAGATTCAAAAAACCCGAAGAGTTTGTGTATTCCTGACACATTCACATTCACTCAAGGCTTAAGGATTTAGAGGACACTTGATTTCTGTGATCTTGAGAGTCTGAGTTAGCAAGCCTTAGTCATTAGGATTTTTGAGCTTAATTATCCACACTTCCCTAGTTTGAAAGATTTGAACACTATATTACACTCTTCATCTCTACCTTCTAATGAATATGATTAACACAACACAATCACAACTGTATGATTGATGAGATGAGTTGAGTTATCATCTGAGAACTAAGACTAAAGATTTGAGTTTAGACCTGATCTAATGATGCTCGAGGATTGGATAAAGTTAATGAAGGCTTCAAGAAACCAGAGTGTCGGCAAAACCCTAGCCAATATGTGAACTTCATATGCTATCTCTTTGATATTTATCTATGTGCGAGGGTGTGATGAAATCTAATTAAATCATTGATCAGTGTGCGCCAACTTTTGGTAAAAGCAGTGGAGCTAGCCAAAAAGAAAAGAAAAGAAAGAAATATATTCAAAGAAAAGCTCTATTCTTCAAATTCAAATTCAAATGAGCTTCCACCAATGGAGAGCACTCCCAACCATTTTCAAAGTATCCACTTGGACCAAATATTGTTAGGACCAAGGAGTTGGTCTAGCATCATTAAAGGGATCTGCATCGTATAGTGATACAAGTCTGGGTGTTGAAGGTATCTTAGATACTCAACAGAGACACACCCCGGTGTACTCCTAGAAAAACAAGTGCAGACGACTCCGAATTCTCTTGACAGACACATTGATCAAATAGTAAAAATATACATGTGTTGAGTAATAAGGCAATCGAGAGGCCCCTTGTTCCAATGTGAGGGAGAGAAAAATAGACACAACCCTATGCCCTCCATCATCTGGCCATCCACCTACATTTTCAAGTCTGATAAACTAATGAGACAGTTGACTGAAGAAAGAATAGACTTATTCCCTAGTGTTGAGGATTAGGTCTAGAGGAAAGTCTTTAGGACTTTGGGTGATGTCTCGACTCAACTCTCATGAATGTAGTACACTAATCTTCATATCCTTATATTTTACGTACAAACAAAGAGTCTAATAATTAGAGAAGTTGGATTCCTTTTGACTAGAGCATGGTTGAGCCCAGAAATTTAGGATCACTTAAATTAAGGATCTTTAAAGAATTGAGCCTTGAAAAATTCACATGCATTGTCAGGATTTAATCTGACTCCTTCATTCTTTAGTTGCTCGAGGACGAGCATAGTTTAAGTATAGGCGTATGATGAATCTCGTATTCATCATGTTAAAATCCACATATTAACCTCCTTGCTTAAATAAATCAATAAAAATCCCTAATAATTCATTAATTTTATCATGTATTATATTGTATATAAAATGTGTTTAATTAACCTATAATATTTTTTTAATTATTTCCATATTCCTTATTTTCATTCCTTATTAGAAACCTTTAAAAATTAGGTTAATTAAATTGTCTATAATTGTCCTAACCTTTAAAAGAGATAAAAATATAAAAAATATCAAAACCCCAAAACATCATTTTTAACCCCTAAAAAATACCCCCCAAAATAAACTTTTGTACAAATGAGCTCTTTTGGCTTTTTGTCCAACTTGAAACTTGTAGATCTCATTGAGATCTACAACTTTCATGTTTTGACTTTTTCCTACTTTTGCCTCTAACTATTTCTTTTAAATTTATCTTTGTTTTTATTTTTTTTAAATTTTCTGATTGGGCCATGTGGCACCCTCTGGGCCGCCCACGTGCCCCCCTCCTCTCTTGCCACTCGTCACCCTTTTGGCCGTTGGATCTCGCCCCGCCTCCATCTTGGCCGCCCATTCCCGCTTCACTCCCAGCCGTTAGATCACCCTTATGATCTGATCTCATCCCTTCATCCCCACCTAAACCTCAGCCACCCGATCTCCCTAAGATCCTACAGCCACCTTCACTCCACATCGCTCCTCATCCTAACCATCGGATCTGATCTCAGATCTGATCCTCACCGCCCAACTCTCGTTAGATCTGCACCGCCTTGTCTCCACTCTAATCCTACGGCTCCCCTCGCTCCATGTCACCCATCCCCTCCTGCCGTTGGATGAATCTCCATAGCATATCTCCACCGTTCATCCTGCCTTAATCGTAGCTGCTTAATCAGACCACAAGATATGATCACCACCCTTCACAAATGTGCTCATCAGGACCGTTGGATCGCAAGATCCAATGGTTCCTGCTTGTCGTCTTCCTCCAATTCATCCTCACCCCCGACCGTTACACTCAAAAGCATGACACACCCTTCCTATTCTAGCCATTGGCCACAAACCTCTCTCCTTGACCTAACAGCTCCCTCACGCAGCCCTTCGATCCATCTTTCTCGCACACCCATCATTACCCTCAGTCATTACTCCGATCCTTCATTATCACCGTTGCAAACACCCCGCTCCCTCTCCGGTAACCGACCCCTCCTCCTATAAAAACCCCAGCTCCACCACCGTTCATCCCCATCCACCAATCCGAGCCGAAGCCCTAGCCCTCCCCTGCCTCCCTGTGACATACAAAGGTCTGAGGAGGGCCATAATGGTGCCTCTGTGCTCAGGTGTGATCCGTGGCTATCCAACCATGTCGCGGTGGCTCCACCGCCGTTGAGCTCCTCGGAGCGGCTGCCCGAGTACGAGCGATGACCCGAGGTCCATTGGACCTCAACACAAGCCCTTTCACCACCCTTCTTCTTCTCTAATCCTCCAGGCATCAATCTTTCCTTTTTACTCGTGTTTCCTCTTAATTTTCCCGACGTCCCCATTCAATTTCATCGTTCCTTAACAATCTTCAGAGCTTCGCCCTACCACCCTCATCTTCACCGACAACTCTTACCACCTTCTCCCTTCTCCAGGACCCTCCCCCGCTCCGACCCACCTCCTTCTTCACCTCGCTGGAGGAGGAGCACTGGTTGTCCACTACTCCAGCCACCTCCTCGGACCTCCATTCCACTTCATGTTGCACTCGCACTTCACAGCACACGCCTCGGCTATATCTGACACTTGAAGGTATACCATACTAATCAATGATCGGAGCTTGGTCATTGCCTCCGATCTCGAGCTCATCTCCGACAGACCTACACAGCCCCACCATCTCAGCCATCACCGTGCCTTCACTATGCTCTCCAGTCCTTCGCCCGCATCTCAGCAATGTCTTACGGGCCTCGGCAGAGCCCTCAGAGCACAAAGGAGCTACACGAAGGTCGTCGGAGTGCAGTCTCCTCCGACGATGCAGTAGGGCACGAAGTACAGATACCGTTCGATCGATTCGATCGGACGGGTCCCGATGAGGCCATGTGGAACTCCCGAGCCTCACGCCAACCCTATAGGCTCGGGCTACCTGAACCTAACACCAGAGCACCAAATTGCGCCATATGGCCCGAAGCTAAGCCGTCTCCCAAACCTAGCCCTTATATGAGCTCAACATGTGTAGGATTGGGTAATTTGCATCGAAGACCCTGTAGGATACTGAAATTATATTTTGGTCCCTAGGCACATGCCTCACATGAGCTCTTGGGTATTTTTCACGGAGGCCATTGAAGTGTTATAGAATTGCATTATGGTCCTTGTGCGCAGATGGCAAAATTGCAAAGGACCCCTGTCGATTTTGCAAAATTGCAAACATGCCCCTTTAGGGACCTATTTGTAATTATTTATCTTTTATTTCTCACATTTTTATTTCATTTGTTCCCCTGAATTGTTTCTTTCATAAATTGAGCATCGTAAATCTAAATTGAATGATTTCAATGTCATTTTGTTGCTTATTTAATTCTCTATCTAATGGTATATTCAATTTTCTGATCTGAAACTAATTGAAAAATGATGAATTTTTGATGCTATAGTGTCCATTAATCCTTAAATCTTTGCCAATAATAGATGTTTTCTCTTAATTGTGATCCTCATTTTCACTCTAATTTTTAATTCATATCTTATGCTCATTTGCTATAGGGCATATTTGTAAAGATTATTTTGCATGCTTGTATCTTACATTTAACCTTGCATTATATTCATGCATAACCTTTTAATTTCATTGAAAAATAAAACAAAAAATGCACTCATCATTGTATCTGTATTTTATTGTGCATGAAGACCTCAAACAAACCTAGAAATAATGACACATTAAATTAATTGACAAATTTGATAAATATACTGAAGAGGCTTGTGTCCCGGTGATAGACATTGGTACACTTACCAAGTAAAATAATGTCCACATATTCGAAGGTGTGGTCTCTTTGCATGAACCAAATTTACCTCCTATGCTACGACATTCCCTCACAAAGAGCACAACAAAGGCATGGTGATGGCTGAGATGGCAGGGCCATGCAGGTCTGCCGGAGATGAGCTCGAGATCGGTGGTGATGACCAAGCTCCGATCATTGACTGGTATGGTGTACATGCAAGTGTCAGATATAGCCGAGGCATGTGCTGTGAAAAGCGAGTGTGACATGAAGTGGAATGGAGGTCCGCGGACGTGGCTGGAGTAGTGTACCAGTGCTTCTCCTCCGACGAGGTGAAGAAGGAGGTGGGTTGGAGTGGGGGAGGGTCCTGGAGAAGGGAGAGGGTGGTAGGAGTTGTCGGTGAAGATGAGGGTGGTAGGGCGAAGCTCTGAAGATGGTTAAGGAGTGATGAAATCGAATGAGGGCGTCAGGAATATTAAGAGAAAACACGAGTAAAAAGGAAAGATTGATACCTAGAGAATTAGAGAAGAAGAAGGGTGGTACGAGGGCTTGTGCTGAGGTCCAATGGACCTCAGCTCATCGCTCGTACTCAGGCAACTGCTCCGAGGAGCTCAGCGACGGTGGATGCACCGCGACATGGTCGGAAGGCCACGGATCATACCTGAGCACGGAGGCACCATTATGGCCCTCCTCCGACCTCCGTCTGTCACAGGGAGGCGGAGGAGGAATAGGGCTTCAGCTTGGATTGGTGGATGGGGATGAACGATGGCGGAGCGAGGGTTTTTATAGGAGGAGGGGGTCAGTTACTGTAGAGGGAGCAGGGTGTTTGCAACGACGATAATGAAGGATCAGAGTAATGACTGAGGGTAATGATGGGTACGCAAGAAAGGTGGATCGAAGGGTTGTGCGAGGGGCCGTTAGGTCAAGGAGAGAGGGTCGTGGCTGATGGCTAGAATAGGAAGGGCGCGACATGCTTCTTAGTGTAACGATCGGGGGTGAGGATGAGCTTGAGGAAGACGACAAGTAGGAACCATTGGAGCTTGCGATCCAACGGCCATGATGATGGTGTTTGTGAAGGGTGGTGATCAGATCTTGTGGTCTGATCAAGAAGTTATGATTAAGGCAAGGGCGAACGTTGGAGATATGCTCTGGAGATTCATCCAACAATAGGAGGGGATGGGTGACGTGGAGCGAGGGGAGTCGTAGGATTAGAGAGGAGATCAGGAGGTACGGATCTAAGCAGAGCTGGGCAGTGAGGATTAGATATGAGATCAAATCCGATGGTTAGGATGAGGAGTGACGTGGAGCGAAGGTGGCCGTAGGATCTTAGGGAGATCGGGTGGTTGAGGTTTAGGCGGGGATGAAGGGATGAGATCTGATCTTAGGGGCAATCTAATGGCTGGGAGTGAAGTGGGAATACGCGGCCAAGATAGAGGCGAGCGAGTGAGATCCAACAACCAGACGGGTGACGGGTGGCAAGAGAGGAGGCGGGCCACGTAAGCGGCCCAGAGGGCGCCACGTGGCCCAATCAGAAAATTCGAAAAAATAAAAAACAAAGATAAATCTAAAAGAAGTAGTTAGAGGCAAAATTAGGAAAAAAGTCAAAACATGAAAGTTGTAGATCTCGATGAGATCTACAAGTTTCATGTTGGACAAAAAGCCAAAAGAGATCATTTGTACAAAAGTGTATTTTTGGGGGTATTTTTAAGGGGATAAAAATACTGCTTTTGGATTTTGATATTTTTTTGCATTTTTAATCTTTTTTAAAGGTTAGGACAATTACAGACAATTTAATTAACCTAATTTTTGAAGATGTTTAATAAAGAATTAAAACAAGGAATATGAAAATAATTAAATACAACTATTATAGGTTAATTAAACACAGTTTATATACAATATAATACAAGATAACATTAATGAATTATTAGGGATTTTTATTGATTTATTTAAGTAAGGAGTTTAATATGTGGATTTTAACATGATGAATACAAGATTCATAAATAAAACTCGCTAAGTATATGGGGTATGCATATATACTGTATATATATTTTACCCATAACTGGTACTTTCGTGTAAGTCTATATGTATTTACAGGGTGGGTAACTAACTTGTAAAAAACTAAAAAATGAGTTTTGCAACTAACACTAACTGTGTCCAACCAACAATTTTTGAAAAATGACTTCTTATTCATTTTTGCATAAAAAACATCCATGCATTAAAAAAATATCTCAAAAAAATCACAAAAAAATCACAAAAGTTAAAAAAATGTGTTTGCATTTCATGCACTTGCACTTCATCCAGTATTACATGCATTTGTGAAAAGCCATTGGGTCCTGAACTGAGTTATGAGCAGAAGCCGAGAGTGGTCTGGACTTAACCTTAATCCATCTAATTTTCAGAGGAACTTCATCGAGAAAGAGGATTTTAGAAGCTTCAGGTCTATGACTTAATTCTTCGAATTCCACATGATAATGTGCAGCGTTTGACTCTTAGTGTCTGACCTGCTCTCTTCATTCTGGGTACGACTCTGGAATAGGGAATTAATTTGTACTCTCTCACTATGCACTTATCTCAACTCAGACGGGGTGTTGGAAGACTGTGTGAGTTTCTTTTCTAGTAGCATGGACATCTAATGACTAGAGTACGCATTGAAATAAAGCTTCGGAAAAGGGTTGGACAATTGTGCACAAATTTTTTTCTAAGACCCCAAAACATGTACGGAAAAAACATTCCATATCCGTAGGGCACAACAAGATCCATGCAGAGCTACCAAAAATCCAAACACAAAGAAGCCACTACCAAATAAATATTTGACCAAAAAGGTCCAAGCTTCAAGAAAACTTGCATATCTTGGTGGATACTTGGCTATCTGGCCAGCTTCACAAGGAAAGGTGACTACACTGGTCACCCTCTAGTTCTTTTCTCCTTCTTCTAATTTCTCCCCCTCTTCGATTCTGAACACAACACGACATACCTTAGAAGGAGATACTTGACTCCCCGAGGATGAGTTACTAGAGAGGAGGTTTGCATGGTAGTCCGACATTCTGGATGGGAAGAGCTAAAACCTTTCACACATATGAGTCAATTTTTCAATGTTCATGGGGTATGCTTTGGGAGGAGGATTGATCTAAGATGACTTCTGAGTCGAAACTGTGACAATGATATGTAGAACTTGGAGGCTGTTGATTTTAGAACCCTAAGTCTCACAAAAGTTTCGGCAAACTAATAATCCAAAGGTTGGGTCTAGCTCCATTTTCACCTTCTGCTCATGGTCTTGGTATGGAACCCAATCTCATTTCACTTCATTACATTTCTATAGATGCTCAGGGACGAGCACGGTTTAAGTATAGGGGGATGATGGATCTCATATTCATCACTCTAAAAGACATTAATTAAGCTCAAATCCCAAAATTCATTTGCATTTCTTCATTTATTATGCATAATTAGCATTCATGCATGTATAAATAATAATTGCCTTTTATCACTCATAATTGCATAAAATATGACCCAAAAATTCCAGCCCAATTGACATGTAAAATAACCTAAATTCCCTGATTTTTAACTAATTCATGCTAACTCCAAATAACCAGAAACCACCTCCATTGTGTACATAGTACTCACAAGAATAAATGAAAAATAAAAAAAACTAACATAAATAAGCAGACTAGAAACCCAAACTCTAATTTCAGGATTTTCGGACTAAAATGCTGATATCTTCATCATCTAGTGTCTGATTTGATGCTACTCACTTTTGAACTAATTTGCATTCAATTACCTTCAAAGCAAGACCAAGTTCAAGTGATTCGGAGCTCATATGTGAAAGTTGAGCTTTGGGCCTCTTTTGTACATAGTATATTTTACCCGATTTTGACGTATTATTTTATGTACATATTTAACTTTTTTGATTTCATTTCTCTTTCATTTATTTTCTTTGATAAATGTTTTATTAAAACACACAAAAATCCAATTCCGAAATGAGTTTGAAATCAAAGAAACTAACTAAGTCCGAGTCTTCACTAACCGTTTGTACAAAAGATCTCTTTTTCGTACTTTATTTTATTTCTTATTTTATTAATTAATAAAATTCAAAAAAATAGATTAATGTGTAAATATTTATTTTTGATTTTATCATATTGTTTTCCGAATTTTTGTCTTATTTAAAAATAACAAAAAAATATAAAACTCAAAAATCAAGGTTTTCTATGTACATAGAATACCCCAAAAAAATCACTTTGTGCATTTGATCGATTTTGTTTCAGACCATTCATGAAATTGTAGATCTCATCGAGACGAGCAACTTTTGTGAAGAAAAAAATTTTCAATTCGAGGTCGTTTGCTATTTATTCCAGATTTTTCTTTATATTTGATTTTTATGAATTTTCTGGGGCTGACATGTGGTAGCTCCTGGAGCCGCCATGTGTCACCCATTTTGGGATATATATTCCTTTTTATAAAAAAATTAAAAGATAATATAAAAATTAAGAAATAAAAAAATAAGCCCCGCACGTGCAGCACACCTGCCTCCTGCGCACGCATCCTACACGTGCCCTCTTCTTCCCCCAATCTTCTCTGTCGTCGATCCTCGCACCACCGCCTTCCTCTTCTGGCCAATGGCGTGCCACCATCACACCCCTCGTCAACCTCCAATCCAATCACTGTCGCCCCTACAGTCTCGCGCGACGACCATCTCCCTCCCCTTTCCTTCCTAAACAACCCCAGTCTTGGCCATCACCCGTTCGCAATCCCCATCTCCATCTCTGTCCGAATTCGATCGCCATCTTGCCATCTACGGCCACCCACCAATCCCAATCCAATCAGCCCCCGATCACCTGTCTGTTCAGGAGATCACACGATCTCCATCGAACACCTTTGCTGCCTCTCGACCCTATATTTTAACGCCGCACCTCCTGGGAGCGGCATCCGCCGATAGCCCCTAAATCCTCACGAAGTTGAGTGGTGACATCACCGATCTTCCATCTACTTCGGTGAGGTCTGAGGGTAGTACCATCGTTGCAATCAGCCTCCCAGGCGACTTGCCTTGCTCCGACGTGTAACGCCGTCGAGCCTTTATTTCCATCATTCCGCCCAATGAATCCACCTTCATCTCCACTGTACATCGCCTACGCATCTCCACTAAGCTCCCGCACTAACGACCACCAGCGGTACCTGCCACCATTGCAAAAAGCTTCATCGACAACGTCCTCGGCCACCATGCTTCCTCAACCTCGGCATGTCCTCCTTGTCAACCTCTACCAGTAGCCGGAGCCTTCCACCAGAGGCTCTCGACATCGACATCTGCCTTCAAAGCCAACTTCTAGCACCATAGAGCCCCCCTCCCCCCCACACACCAACCGCTATCATCACCTCCGCTCCTGGGGTTGCAAGTGCCGCCATTGAAAGCTCCAGACACCACCTTCGCCAACCACCAAGCGTGAAGTCTGAGACCCCCCTCCCATGTGAGGTGCACGTGTTCGGAGGGGGAAACTAGCATCAAATTCCTCGGTGGTGTTCCTTATTCCAGACGACCCCACTGCACGTGAACCCCACGTGCAGTGGGGGTAAATTACGAACGAGCCCCTGGACGTTCATCAATTCAACTCCAGATCCAACCACATGGGAGCACGTGTGAAGTACATATGACTCTGGGATTTTTGCATACAACCTTCTCCTGGGGCTGGTAAATCTCAACTAGGTCCCTCTCTCTTTGCATTTCTTTTATTTTATTTAATTATTATAAATTGCAAATTGAGCCCTGTGTTCTCACTTTATTTTGAATCTCTATTTATTATTATTTTATTAGTTAAAAATTGCATTGTGTTTCTCAACTAAATCTCTACATTGTGGCATGTATTTCATTTTTTTATGCTATGTGGTTATTTAATCATTAATATTCCTGTGAAAATTCGCATATTTTGCCCAATATGCAATCCGAAATTCATAAGTAATTAACCATAGCATCAAAAATTACCAAAAATTCATGAATTCTAGAATCAATTGTATTTAACATCGTACAAAAAATATTGGCATTTGCATGCATATTTTTCTCTATAAAAATCATTTTGTGTATTTTATTAAGTAATTTTTAATAGGTATTAAATCTCATATTTTTGAGCTTTAGGATTTTTTTGAGATAAATCACCTAGTGATAGATCCTGGATAAATTTATTCCTTGAAACTAAATAGGTTTAATATATTTATTATAATTAATTATTGAAATTCACTTTGTGTACATTCATAAATTCATTAAATATTCATCTTGCATCCGAAAATTCCAAAAAAATTACAGAGCATTTATTTTATCATAATTGACATCTCGGACAAGTTTATAATTTTTGGACATCGTTTGATTGCTATTTATTTTCTAGTCCTTAAAATTGGTCGCGATTACATTTTGCATTCCAAATTTTCATTAAAAAATATCAAAAAACACCACCTAAAAAATCATGCACGAACTTTGATAAAAATAATTCTAAGTTGTTCCTTTACCTCTTTGAGTTTGACCTTGGGACTTGCCCAAGTAAAATAAATATAAAATCACTCCGATTAAAAAATGATTAATTAATTGTGGTTATTTCTTGATTGATTCCGATTACCTGATGTAATTACAATGACACAATCATATTTGAAACAATAACTCACATCAAATAATTGAGGGTATTTTTGGACTCGTCAGATGGCATGTGAACCATAAACATGTGTAGAGAATGGTAGTAGCAGAATTTGAAAATGCTAAGGTGGATCTGTGGTCATACATGAAAAGATCGGATTTGGGATGATGTGATCAGACGGAAAGTTGGTGTAGCTCCGATAGAGGATAAGATGAGAGAAAACCGCTTAAGATGGTCTGATCATTTGCAAAAGAGATCGGTTGATGCACCAATTAGAAGATGTGAGATTTTAGATGTTGAGCCAATTAAGAGAGGGCGAGGAAGGCCCAAGAACTGTTGGAATGAGACTATCCGAAGGGATCTTAGTTATTTGGATTTAAGCCTAAGAATTACCCAAAATAGACCTAAATGGAGGCAAAAAATCCATGTAGCCGACCCTACTTAATTATGGAAAAAGGTTTTGGTGTTGTTGTTGTTGTTGCGTTGCAATCATCATTTGAGAATTTGGTTTGATCATTAATAGTCAATAGAGAAGAGATTATCTTAGAAGAAGTTCAATCGAGTCTCCATACTTGTAAACTTCGTCACGTGGATTCTACAAACTGTGGGGACACACATGCCACATTAGTTGCAACAACCCGTGAGTAGAGCTATGGTGCCATGGAGAAATATCATGAGAAGAGATTTTAAAACCGAATTAAAGAAGGTCAATCCAAAGGATATCTACAACTACTGCAAGAAACTCACACATTGTAAGATGACCTATCTAAAGAAGAAAGTCAAGGTCATGATTACCATAGTGGCTCATGGAGGAGATGATTCAAATGATGATCACGTACCCATCGTCATGGATCAACAAATGTTTTCGGGATACGTGGAATTTTGATACCAGTTGTTCCTATCACTGGACATGTTGCCAAGATTGTTTCCCTACCTACGATAATATTAATGATGGAAACCATCATCATGTGAAACAATACTCCATGCAAAATCATTGGCTTTGGCACTATGAAAATCAAGACGCATGACGAATGGTGAAACCTGTTTCAGAAGTTCATCGTGTTTTAGACCTGAGGAAGAATCTCATATCTCTTTGAATCTTGGTCTCTAAAGGATGTAATAACAATGTTGTAAGAAGAATATTCTAGGGGGTCAAAGAAGGGACGATTGTCATCCAAAGTACCAAGCAAAAGACCTTTGGTATTTTGAAAGGGTCTACGGTTACTACATATGTTACTTATATCCCGAGCCATGAAGTCTGAATATGAACAGTGGCACATACAACAAGGATATATGAGTCAGAAGAGGATAAATGTGAAGAATGTTGGCATATCAACTAACCTAGTTGATATCTTCGTAAAGGCAGTTCATGTAAGCGAGATCAAGCTTGCAAGTACTTGTTCGATGTCGACTATTGACAATATCCTTGTGATAGAAACAACAATGAAGTCTAGCCATAATTTTTTCTGTATTAAGAGAACTCAACTCAGAGTGGAGTTCAGTAGTGGTTTTTTCTGCTATGTGAGAATTCAACTGACAATGGAGTCTAGTGACAGTTTTTTCTTCTATCTAAGAATTCAACTCATGATAAAGTCTAGCAAGTGATGTTATGCTATATGAGAATTCAACTCATGGTTAAGAGAATTCACCTCACAATGGAGTCTAGTTGTGATTTTTCTATTCTCCAAGAATTCACCATATGGTGGAGTCTAGCAGTGACTTTTTTTGCTATACGATATTCAACTTATGGTGGAGTCCAACCGTTGTTGTTCTCCTATCCGAGTATTCAATTCATGGTCGAGATTATTGATATGAGTTGAATCATAATTTATTATTGATCCATCCAGATTCTAGTTGATATCAAGATCCTTTCGATTTCTGATTGATCAAATCATCTATCAAGACTTCGATTAGAGAATCCACCCATTGGATTCCTATTGCTTCCTAACCTGCTGTTTTTCCCATCGAGGGGATTTGTAAATCTTCCTATTTAAGGAAATTTGGATAACCTGCCTGTTCAGGGAGATTTGAGAACATGATTAACCATTTAGGAAGATTTATCTGTATGAGGTATATAAACCCCCATAATGTTAGTGTTTGTAATCATCCATTGTGATTTAGTTTTTTCACCATATTGAGAGAGATCCGCTACCGTTAAGGACACAAGAAAAATGAATCAAGATAAAGACCGTCAACCCTCCAGAAAATCGCTGGAACAACTTTTTTCATTGCCTTTTGCAATCATGTCCTGTGATTGAAAAGTGGTCGCTGTTCGTCATTGGATATCATCCCACATAAATGAAGCAACACACAGAATAATCAATCACGAGGCACTATGATTTTAAGCAGAAAAACCATTTCATACTAGAAGGGGAGAAACTCCTAAAAAAGGGTAGGCATATAATAGGAGTATAACACACACAACCTTACACAGATCTGTAATCGGGCCAGCCAATAATCATTTAAAATATATGTTGGATCCATAGAGTTGCACTAGTAAGAACTATTTACAATATGCTGGATCCTAAACAAGTTGCAAGATTTCAAGCCACAATCGGTATACCCAAAAGACATTAAATGCTATAAATGCATATCATCTTTTCTGAAAATTGATGTTTTTAATAGAGTAAGCGAAAACAAAAGCAAACAAGATATTGAATCCGACCATCGCACCAACAACTGCCCCCAAGAATTCATGCTTATAACCGAAGTACCTCCTCAGGAATGCCTCTACTGATTCACCTGTATCGATAACATCTTTCACATCTCCAAACTGCGACGTTAAAAAGCCATACAGGCTCCACGACACTGGGCATGCCCAGTAGTACCATCTCCACCAGATAGGAATTCGCTGCAGAACCAAAGAAACAAAGACGAATGAACAAGAATCACGCCAAAGACAACTCACGCCAGATGCAAACCGTGGACTTACAGGCAGAGGAATTATGAATCCTTGAAATAGGTTCCACATCTTCAAGAACATTGTCAGCATGATACTTGATATTGTCATATTGGGAGTCAAGCCAACTGCCATCATCCCACAGTAGGCGCAGTACAGAAAAGTGGTGAATACAAAGAACAAGAACAGAAAAAACTTCCTCATCGTCCATTCGAAGCCGATCATGCCATAGACCACGACAGTATAAATAACTGACTGGACAAGAACGTAGGGGATCTCGATCACCAGCTGATTGCAAAAAACCATGGTTAATGACACTTTAACCTGTTAAATACAGCTAGTATTCATCACGAGCATTTTTACCTGACCAAAAGCATACACGAGAGCCGAGTACATCCCTGCAGCCTTCTCTCTATAGAATGCCATCCGCTCGACAATGATTACAGGCATAATCATAAAAGCATTCTGTACTCCCGCGAACATTACACCAGAAAACAATGCACCCATGGCATTGAACAAGTCCATTTTTGTGCTCCTGCATAATTGTTCAAATTGACAGTAACTGTGAGAAGCCCAGCCATTCTTAAAGACTTCTTAGTTGTATATAATACGTGTGCCTATGCACATGTGTAAAATTGTTGTCATTACAAAGAGATGAAATTTAAAAAATAAATGATATTGATTAGTTGTAAATTGCTTATTTGCTTTCACGCCATTTAAATATAAAGAGCACATACGGTTTAGAGCCCAATCCCCAGAATACAGTCCCCAATAGGAAAGATGCAACAGTAATGAAGAAAATTCTTGTGGCATTGTATGCTGGGAAGCGCCAATATGATCTATGTTGCTTCCATAGGCAAGCCGTGAATTGCACAGAGAATGACTGCGGATAGCGAGTCGGAAAATAAAGATCTTGGGTTCCAGGGCTTGGGCGACCAAGTTCTTGAACTAAAGATTTGTTTTTCCTGATATAATTAAAAGATTAGTTGAAGATAGAATATAAGATTATCTAATAACTGGTTTAATCCAATAATTTGATAAAATCATACTGGAATAGATCGGACTTCTTATAAATATCAGTGAAGTTGATGCCAAGGCTTTCCTCTTGAGCTCTAGAGGTTACTTCTAGCATCCAAGTTGCAGGATTACAGCCATGACTTATCATTGGAATCCCATGTATGCCCTTCAAACAAACAACTGTTAGTAAGTGGATACCAGTTGTTAGAACATAATGTCTAAAAAATGTTCCTTATATGGCAGTACCTGAAAATAGTCGATTAAATGACATGAATATTTCCCCAATGGGCCGACATATATTTCTTCTCCCCCTTGCTTTATGAGAAAGAGCTAACCATAACCCAGAGCACAAACATTGTGGTCAATAACTTTGTACATCATAGTATCATGGTTGAATAGCTCACTTGACTCGTATCATACCTCGTCAAAAGACTCGAATATGTCAATGCTAGGTTGGTGAATTGTGCACACCACTGTCCTTCCGGTGTCAACCGTATTCCTCACTGTTCGCATGACAATTGCAGCAGCCCGGGCATCAAGCCCAGATGTTGGTTCGTCCATGAAAATAATGGAAGGGTTGGCAATCAGTTCAACGGCGATAGTTAACCTCTTACGTTGCTCAGTCGAAAGTCCACTGACACCATGCAACCCCACCATTGATTCTCTTACAGAAGACAACTCAACAAGATCCAGTACCTCCTCAACAAGCATCTGTACAAAAAAGTTCAGAACTTCAAAACATTATTTTGAATCCTCGATTTTCACATGACTTCAGCTAAATTGCAATCACAAAAGCACTTTAGGGAGGTTCCTTAAGTAAAAAAATATATTTCTTCTCAATGTTGCAAACTATATTATGTACCGAAACAAATAACCCATTTCAAAAGTGTTGTGAGTAGTGGAAGCAAACACATACAAACATGATCAATCAAGCAAAACGAAACACAGATTTACAATGTTCGCCCATAACTGAGTTACGTCCTTGGGTGATGCGACCAGTTTCACTATTTTGTGGAGAAGAAGAAAATACATAGGATATTGAGAGGTATAACTGTAGAAAAAGAATCAAGACAAACACCAACACACAAGACACAAGATTTACGTGGAAACCCTCCTAATTTGTGGGAAAAACCTCGGGGAAACCGATCCTTGTTGCTCACAGCAACAAGAATCTTCTTTTGTTCTTCTTTCTCATCTACATCAAAGCCAAGGTGGGGTGAGTTACATAGGTAGAACCCAACTGGTTAAATGGATCCTCACCCATTATCCATTTACCATAAGCCAAGTAACTCAACATTCCCCCTCAAGTTGGTCATAGAGATTGTACATGCCCAACTTGCCCACACTCTTCACAAAACTAGTCGTGGGAAGCCCCTTGGTGAAGATATCAGCCACTTGATCTCCGGTTATAATCTACGACAGAACAAGCTCCTTGGGGTCAATTCCCTCTCTGATGAAGTGACGGTCAATCTCAACATGCTTGGTTCGATCATGCAGAACAAGATTGTTGGAAAGATTTATAGCAGCCTTAATATCACGGAATAGCTTCATGGGGAGCTGAAGATTCATTCTGATGCCAGTCAAAATAGTCTTTAGCCATAACATCTAAGTAACATCGATAGCCACCACCCTAAATTCTGCTCCAACACTATATCTGGCACAAACCGATTGGTATTTGCTTCTCCAAATCACCAAGTTGCCATAAAAAATATGCAATATTCAGTAGTAGATTTTCTTGTATCCATGCACCCAACTCAATCAGCATCAGTGTATCCTTCAATCTCCATCTTTGTATTTTTTTAATTAAAAGGAGACATTTTACAAGATCATTCTTTATGTAGCATAGGATACACTCTACAACCTTCATGTGAATATATGCGGGGGCATGCATAAGTAATGTCAGGTCTGGTTAAGGTGAGGTAAATTAGCTTCCACACAAGTCTCTGATACCTACTCTTGAAGTTCTCATCTAGTTGCTTTCCATCCTTCATGCCCAACTTGTGATTTCCCTCAATAGGTATAGAAACAGGTTTACATCCCAACTTTCCAGTTTCCTTTGACATGTCCAAAGTATATTTTCTTTGGCAAAGGATCATACCTTCGTTCGACCTTACAAACTCAATGCCTAGGAAGTACTTCAGATTTTCTAAGTCCTTCAAATAAAAAACTGTAGCAAGTTCACATTTTAAGGTTATTTCCTCTTCATCATCCCATGTGATAATCATATCATCGACATAAACAACCAAAAGAGCAATTTTACTTTCTCCCCTCTTGTCAAAAAGAGTATGATCTCCATTGCTTTGAAGATATCCCAACTTGAGCATCACAACCCAGCGCGTCAATCAGGGCAATTTCACCCGTCAGTAGTCTGACTGCAGAGCGACTGATGCGAGAGACTCAGATGGATTGTCGAGCCCTGCCCTTAACGCTAGGCTTGTCTTTAGGCTACTTTCTAAACCTTTCAAATCAGGCTCTCGAAGATTGTTTCAGTCCATATAAAGCTTTTTCAGTTTGCAACATTTACCAATCTTCTCATGATCATGTGGTATATGTATGTATACATCTTCCAGATGATCTCCATTCAAGAAGGCATTCTTAACATCCATCCAAGGTTTTAAATCTCGATTTTGATTTCGTTTCGAGACGGTGAAAAAACGAAACAATTTCGAAATTTCGACGAATTTTTGCCAATTTCAGCCAAAATCGGCCTAGATTTGTTAAGAAAGGGTATATATCGATATTTCAATTTCGATTTCGGTAGGGTGTCGAAACCGAAATTTTGTCGAAATTTCGTGAAATTTGGGACTATGCATCCATCTGATGAAGCTCCCAATCTTTGACCAAGTCAAGAGAGAACGCAATTTGTACATTATCATTTTCGCTATAGGAGAAAAAGTCTCCAGGTAATCAACGCCATGCTTTGGATTAAACCCTCGTGCAACAAGTCTAGCCTTGTATATTTTTACTTACCATATGACTTGTATTTTATGGTGTAAATCAACTTCAAACCAATCCGATGTGCACCATCTGGGATGTCTACAATGTCCCATGTACAGTTTTTAAGGGCCTCCATCTCAACCTGCATAGCTCGAATCCATCTAGGATCAACCATAGCTTTAGCAAAATTCCTAGGAATGACAAAGCTTGACAATGATGAGATAAAGTATTTATAATTGTTTCTATGCTTGGAGTAGCTGGCATATCTTTCAATAGGGTTGTTGAAATCTAGAAATGTGGAAACGAATCACTCTAACAAGAAAGAGTAAAACATTGAACACTCAGGATTTTATGTGGAACCCTTCCCGAAGGAGCATGATGAAACCACAAGAGAATGCCTCAAAGGGTCAGATATTGCATTGAAGTTTCTCACAGAGTACAAGGGGTGTGGGGCTCCTTATATAGCCCCACAGACAGACCAAAGTCCTATAGATAATAGACGTGAGACTAAACATGAGTGTGTCATACTCCAACACTCCCCTCAAGCTGGAGCTGAGAAAGCTGCAGTTTGCAACAAAAAGAAAAAGTACACAATTCATCTTCACTCGAAGAATATATACCCGTTGTTAGTAGAATGCCTCGCTCTATGATGGGTCTGCGACGCTCAGGACATCGGGACGTACCTCTGACGTGCTTGTAGTAGTAACTGCGATACCAAGTCACTGGGACGATCCTCTGTCATGCCCAGAGAAGAGTCGCAATAGAAAAAAAAGTCCAACACGGAGTAGTAGTCGAGGATAGAGACACCCCGACAAACTAGTCGATGCTCGGTGAAGTCAGTAATAGCAATAGAAGTCCAGAGTGTCAGTATGTCAGTCAGAGACATGAAATATGTCCTATAATACATCTCAAGAAGAAAAATATGCATCTCTCACTCCCCCTTTTTCCCATACTTTATAGAATAGGAGCATAGGTGATTAAGTTGGGAGAATAAAAAAGAAACATGCATTTTTTTTCATTTTTTCATTTTTTTCTATTTTTTTGTACTCATTTTTTCTTCTTTTTACATAAATCATTTTTTATGTAGTCTTTTTTTGGGTATTCTCTTCTTTTTCTCGTACGTCTTCTTTTTTCTACGGCAGCCTTTAAAAAAACCAAAAATTCTTTTTATCCATCCATTTTTTGGCTATTCATTTTTTCAACCAGACTCCCCTTTTTTTTCAGATCAGTCTCCTTTTTGCAAAACGAGCTCTCTTTTTTTGTGTTGGCTCTTCTCCTTTTTCAGGCCTCTCTCTCTCTTTTTAAATGCAGTAACGATCCATTTGGAATAAGAGCTTGGACCCACTTAGTATGGGAGTATCAAGGCTCCCTTGAGATACAAGCATTAGGGTTCCTCAAAGGGGGGAGAACTCAACTTGCCGCCACCGCCACTGCCAGAATATGGTAGAGGTGTACGCTGCCTGGAGCGAGTAGGGTTGAAGATGGTTGAACCACTGTTTGGGAATCGTCACAGTTGTGCAGAAAGGGCCATTGCCTGGTCTGAAAATGATCCGAAGATGGCTGAGTAGGAGGAGGCAGCCGCTGACGGTAAGAGGAGAGGTCCTGGAGTAGTCACATGCTTGGAGGGAGGTTGATTCGTGTCACACGTGTGGAGGGAGAGAACCTATTACTGCCCAGAGATAGGGGCAACGCTGCATACACTTCCCAAGGCCTAGAAATCTGAGCCACAATGCTAGTAGGTGAGAGGAGGTGTTAGTAGTGCACCACCTTGTTGCCGCCATGGATCCTTCTTCCACAGATTTTTTTTGGGAGAATAACCCTTTGCGTGAGATACTCCTACCCATGTGGGGTTTTTCTTCTATTGTTGTTGTGCGTATGGAGATTTTAATCAAAGAAGTATGCTGGAAGTTCGGGAAAAATCGCAGCTTCCTTGTTGCGTTTGGGCAAAGGGAGAACATAATCCTGATACTCGATGCATGGGATCCGACAGGAGGGACCTGCCAGCCCGCACAACCATGTAGAAAAAATGACAAAGTATGCGTTGGTGATGTTGATAGAGAATTAGGGTTTCATAAATTGCACATAATCCCATGACAAAAATACAACATAAACCCTAGAACTCTCTAACTTGAATGGATCTCGAATAAGAACATAACAAATCTTCAAGAAAATGTTAAAGCAAACTGGAATAATCGAATCGTGGAATCGAATGCTCTGATACAATGTTGAAATCTAGAAATACGGAAGCCAATTGCTCTAACAAAAAAAGAATAAAATATTGAACACTCGAGATTTTACGTGGAACCATACTCCCGAAGGAGCAGGATGAAACCACAAGAGAAGGTCTCAAAAGGTCGAATCTTCTATTGAAGTTTCTCATAGAGTACAAGGGATGTGGGGCTCCTTTTATAGCCCCATAGACAAACCAGAGTCCCACAGATAGTAGATGTGGGATTAAACATGAATGGGTGGTAATTGGATCATGGAGAGATCCAATTACCCATCTATTACATACTCAAACAAGGGTATCTTGTACATTATGCATATCTCGATGGGAGCTTTATTTTTCTTCATCCATGCCTATGTGCAATCGAGTCTTCTACACAAATAATCACCCTGTTGGCATCATTGTTGTTATTAACATCCTTTTCCTGATCACTTTCTGGCTTAAAACTTGAATAACCAACAATAGTGGAAGGACTTGGATCATCCATGGTTCGAACATGATTGCGATTAATCTCTTTTTCTAATGTTTGCATCTGAGTTCCTTGTAGATGTTTCTTGCTGTAAGCTTTTTGTGGAGATATTTATATATTCTATGTATCGTTTCTGTTTATTTTATTTTATTTCCATCTTATGTAATTTACCCATAGACTTTCTCTATGTAAGAGAGCCTAGGGTTATTTGGAATAACAACGAATCCTTTTCTCCCAATATGGTATCAGAGCCAAAACTCTAATCTACATCGCCGCCCCCCTCCTCCTGCCGCCTCCGGCCTCTCTCTCTCTCACTCTCTCTCGCCGGCTCCCCTCTTCTGTCGTCGGCCTCCCTACCGCCGCCGCCAGCCCTCCTCTCCCACCGTCGCCGCAAGCCCCCCTCCAGCCGGTCCCTCTCGCCGCCAGCTCCTCCCGCCACCGGTTCCTCCTACCGCCGACCCCACTCTTCTATCTATGGATTTGAGTGCATAAGTCTACATATGCACTCAAATCCTCTGGAGTTTATGTAGACATTTGTTCTTTGGTCTACAAACCCTAGTTCCATATCTCCGGCAATATGTCAGAAAATAAGGTCGATATGCCTCCATAGGCGCGTTCAAAGGTCCAACGCCAATTGTCAAGATGGATGGGACGAACTATGAGCTCTGGGCAATGCAGTTCATGAGTCTCATGAAGTCGAATGATAAGAAACACATTCTTACCGAAGATGAGCCGACAGAGAAGACTGGGGTTTATGCCTCCTGGGAGGCTGATGATTCATACACCAAAGTCTGGCATTCAGGCACACTGTCAATGGAGATTGCCAATGATGTTCTCCATCAGCCCACTGCTAAGGTAATATGGGACATATTTGCAGTAACATATTCATAGGTGCGAAATGAGACCAAGATCCTTCAGCTTCAGCATGACATATTTACAATCAAGCAGAATGGACGGCCCCTTCACTCCTTATATACATCCTTGCGAGGGATGTTTGAGAAGCTCTATAGCATCATTCCTCTTACGGTGACTCCAGAGCAGCAGAAGACCTTTCGGAACGCTACCATGGTAGGGGTCCTACTTGCGGCACTTGACCCTGAGTATGATGTTGCTCACTCGCAGATTCTTGCAAATGCTACCATTCCTCCCATGGAGGAAGTTTACCGTAGACTTAGCCGTATTACAGTCTCGTCCAATGCTTCTACTCAGCCTCCTTCAGCGATGGCTGCCTCCAGAGGCAGAGGTGGCTCTTCTTCATTCCGTGGTTGTGGACCTCGTGAGAGAGGCGGCCGTTTCCATCAGTCGTGCACCTTTTGTCATCGACCAAGTCATGCGGAGGATACATGCTATTCTAAGCATGGTTTTCCGGCCTCGATGCATGTAGCCGAGCATGTTGCATCTCCATCAGCATCTGCTTCAGATCAGAGATTCGAGGAGCTTGTTGGTAGATTGCATGACATTATGCCCCCCTCTACAGAATCCCCAGGAGGCACCTCGGATATTGCTGCTTCAGCCTCTGCCAGTACCTCTGCCACTGCCAACACCTCATGTAGTGCTTATGCTTTTACCTCATGTCATGGATCTGATATCTCAGACTGGATTATGGACTCCGGAGTCCGGCGCGACACACCATCTGTGTCGAGACAGAGATAAACTTACATCATATAGGGAGATTCCACCGGGACGATTCGTCGTGATAGCAGATGGGACTCATTCCCCCATTGTTGGACATGGGGAGATTACTTTATCGCCTTCCAAGCGTCTACAGAATGTGTTACATGCTCCTGATTTTTCGATGAATTTATTTTCTATCAGTCAGATTACGAAGGATTTGCACTGTCGCGCCATATTTGACCCCTCGTCTATTGTTTTTCAGGACATTATTACGGGCAGGGTGATTCGTTGTGGCTCTGAGCAGGATGGTCTTTATCGTCTGGTCCGGACCTCATACGCTGGCGTCTCCTCTCACTCAATGGACCAGTATCTCCCTTTACATGGCATCTACGCTTTGGCCACCTCCCTCTTTAGAAGATGTGTCATATCTTGCCTCAGATTTCATTAAGTTTTTCCTTTCAGTGTGAAGCATGTCAATAGGGAAAGCACCATAGATCTAGCTTCCCTAGTCGTTAGTCTCGAAGCAGTAGCTCTCCTTTTGAGTTATTTCATGTTGACATTTGGGGTCCGAGTCGTGTTCCTGATCACCAGGGACACATATTTTATCTTGTTGTTATTGATGATTTTTCTCGACTTTTGTGGGTGTTTTTGTTGAAGAATAAATCTGAAGCAGGGGATGTAATCAAAAATGTCATAAATGAAGTGTAGAATGTTTTTTCCTCTTCTGTGAAATATGTATGTACGGATAATGCTTTGGAATTTTGCACTCGTTCTCTTTCACAGTTCTTCTCATTTAGAGGCATTATCCACCAAACCACCTATGCTTACATGTCTCAACAGAATAGTGTTGTTGAGAGAAAGCATCGTCATCTTCTTGATATCACTTGGATGCTACTTATCCAGAGTTGTGTCCCAATTTCTTTTTGGGGAGATGCTGTCCTTACAAAATGTTATCTTGTGAATCGTATGCCATCTTCAGTTTTAGGTGTGAAAATTCCTCTTTCTGTCGTCTTTCCTGATAAAGAATTATTCTCACTTACTCCTCGTGTCTGTGGTGTTGTTGCATTCGTTCACCAGTTGTCTCTGGGACTTGACAAGCTCTCGCCTAGGGCCGTCAAGTGCGTTTTTGTTGGTTACTCCCGGACTCAAAAGGGTTATCGATGCTATGACCCTATAAACAGGAAATATCTTGTCAGTGCTGATGTCACATTTTTTGAGTCTGTCATGTATTTCTCCCCTGCAGGTGACAGGTTGGCCTCGTCCACATCTGATGATGAGATCTATGTCCATCCTTCTCCTTCGCGTCCACCACCTCCTATTCCTGTTCATGTCAACACATCACCACCACCACCACCACCTCCACAACCACCTGTATCACCTTTACCAAAGTTCTATACCCGTTGGTCTATTCCTGCTCATGGGCTCGTCAATCATCCAGCATGCCTCAGGTTTGTCCAGATATTATTACTAACGATGGGTCTGATAATGTGCAAGTGCAAGGATCATCGTTGCAGGAGAATAGTATACCGAGAAGTATTGTTTCTGATGATCTAGATGTCCCTATTGCCATACGGAAGCAGAAACGTACTTGTGCATCATATCCACTTACCTCACATGTTTCTTTCCGTCGTCTCACAGGGGACTTTAAGAGGTTTGCTATGGCCTTATCAGCCGTGGAGATACCACGGACTCATCAGGATGTCTTGAAGATTGGTTGCTAGCGTTCTGCCATGGAGGAGGAAATGGCTGCTCTACAGTCGCGGGGTACATGGAGCTTGGTTCCCGCTCCCCCAGGAGGTAAGTGGGTGTTCACTGTCAAATATCATGCAGATGGCAGCTTTGACCGTTACAAGGCAAGGCTAGTGGCGCGAGGGTTCACTCAAACATACATCGTGGATTATATGGACACCTTCTCTCTAGTTGCACGTCATTCGACTCTACGTGTCCTTCTGTCAGTTGTTGCGGTACGTGATTAGCCCTTATTTCAGCTTGATGTTAAGAATGCCTTTTTGTATGGCGATCTGCAGGAAGAAGTCTACATGCAACAGCCTTCGGGGTTTGCTGCTGAGGGGGAGAGTCACATGGTGTGCAGACTTCACAAGACAATATATGGCCTTAAACCAAGGCCTTAAATGTCGGTTTCGGTCACCATTTCGATATCGAGCAAAACAGAATTTCGATGGAATTTCGGTGGAATTTCGACCGAAATTTCGGTCATTTTTTGTACTAGGACCCCCATATTTCGGTCCTTTCGGTCATTTCGATCGAATTTCGATTTCGACTGGATATCGATATTCGATAGAAATTCGACCGAATTTCGCTGAAATTTGAGGCTATGCCTTAAACAGAGCCCACGACATGGTTTCAGAAGCTTTCTCATCTAATTGAAAAGCAAGGGTTCAAAAGATCAAATGCAGATCACTCTTTGTTCGTCCAGAAGACTTCTAGAGGTACAATGGTTATCATGGTGTATGCTGATAATATACTAGTTACAGAAGATGATACACAGGGTATAAAGATGGCAAAAGCATTTCTGGGCCATCATTTTGTTACTAAGGATCTTGACGCACTACGATATTTTCTGGGGTTGGAGTTTGCCAGGAATGCGCAGGGTCTTGTGATGACCCAAAGGAAGTATATTATGCTTGTTGAGACGGGTATGATTGGGTGTCGACCCTCAACTACTCCTATGGACCCCATCATGAAGTTATATGACAATGATACATATGAGGTTGACAGGAGAAGATATAGAGAAATGGTGGGTAAGGTAAGCTCCTCTATATTACTATCACTAGACTTGATATCGCTTTTGTAGTGAGTCGGGTGAGTAAGTTCATGGAGCAGCCTAGAAAAGTACATGTGGATGCCATATACATGATACTAAGGTATCTAAAGTCGTCTCCAGGCACAGGATTGCCGTTCAGAAAAGAAACAGACATTTCTATTTCTGTATGTGCTGATGCGGATCATGCAGGATGCCCTAAGGATCGGAAGTCTACTTCGGGTTTTGCAGTATTTGTGGACAGTTCTTTGGTTTCTTGGAAAAGCAAGAAATAAACAGTGGTGGCTAGATCTAGTGTTGAATCTGAATATAGGGCCATGGCACAAGCAAGTACATAGATGATGTGGTTTCGAGCTGTAATAGAAGATTTGCATATAGATGTACCTCTACCCATGCTGCTACAATGTGATAATCAAGCCGCACTATTCATTGCTAATAATCCTGCTTTTCATGAAAGAACAAAACATATTGAGGTAGACTGCCACTACACTAGAGATATGATCCAGAAGGGCTTGATCTCTACTTCTAATGTCAGTTCAGGAGAGCAGACTGCAGACATCTTCACCAAGCCATTGCTCAGAAGGCCATTTCAGAAGTGTTCTTCCAAGCTGAGCATGATTGATATCTATGCTCCATCTTGAGGGGGGAGTGTGGAGATATTTATATATATTCTATGTACTGTTTCTGTTTATTTTATTTTCTTGTTCCCATCTATGTAATTTACCCATAGGCTTTCTCTATATAAGAGAGCCTAGGGTTCTTTGGAATAACAACAAATCCTTTTCTCCCAACACTTTTTTCATGCAACTAAGGAGAGCGAAATTTCCATCCCTCTATATTTGCATCAGTCTGGTTGGAGTTACCCATAGAGCTCATAGAAATATCACATGGATCTTGTAGAAGAACATCATGAACATTTCATTCACCATTACTTCCATTCTCCCCCGAAGGGAATGCTCAGGAAAATAAGATTCGTGCTCAATAAAGGAGACATCTTTAGTAATATGCATTTTTCCTTTCTTGAGGCATAAACGTTTATAGCCTTTCTCAGTAGGTGAGCATCCCAAGAAGATGCATTTAATTGCACATGCATCAAGCTTCTTTGCATCACGTGCATAATTGTGGAAATAACAAACAGAATCAAAAGTCTTTGGAGGGAGACCAAACGACTTATGCTCAAGCTGAATAATAGAAAATGTAGTAGCCATATTCAATCATCTTGAGGGTATTCTGTTTATAAGGAAGGGACTCATAAGAACATCCTTTCCCAAAATTTCTTGAGGAGGTTTCTTTGAAATAGAAGGGCTCTATTAACTTCAAGAAGATGTTTGTTCTTCCGCTCTACTACACCATTCTGCTAAGGGTATAACTACAAGAAGTCACACGAATAGTTCCTTTAGCACTAAATAGTTCCAACAGTTCCTTAGACAAATATTCATGGATACTATCAGATTCTGAATCGCTTCATCACTTTCCTGTATTGTGCGTCTCAATAAGATTGAATTTTTTTACATTGTTGATAACTTCTCCATGATATCTAAGTAAATAAATAAAAGTACTTCGAGAATGGTAATCAATAAATGTAATGAAGTACATGTAGCCATTATGAGTAGGAATGTTAGCATGACTCCAAACATCAGAGTGGAATAGCTCAAAAGGCTCACTTATCTTACTTTCAGAAACTCAATATGTTGCATGAGTGTACTTTGCCTTCAAACAAACATGACACACTAAGTCTGTAGAGCTCAAGACTTCAAATAGTGAAGGAAACAATTCTTTAAGAAAATCAAATGGAAGATGGTCAAGACACTCATGGCATTGTATGACTTGACGATGGAAATCATTCTTGTCCTTCCTTCCTCGAATTGTAGTTGTTAAAGAAGCTGCCACTTTAATTGGTGTTAGTGATGTGTTTATATTTATCTTATTTCATTGTAGCCCCTCTAGGGGTATTTATGTATTTTCTTGACTATGAGCACTTTAGGGTTTCATTCTATACAAGGACCCCTAGAATGTTCTCTCATCGCTCTCCACATGGTATTAGAGCAACAGTCTAGATCGGTGCTCTGACCTAGATCCCACCACTACCACCATCTTCGCCTCTCTACAGCCGAAGTCAACCCTTACACGAGCCCTTCTCCCACGCCTAGGGCTCCGCACAGGGTTACAAGTTCCTAAAGTCGATCCACCAATGTCGTTGCGTATCGTCAGACTTCACTCCAGTTGGTGATGGTACCCGCTAGGCCCCCTTTGCCACCTAAACACCTAGCGACATCAAGCAGAGCTGCGTAAGCCCCAACAACATCCAGTTGGCCGCCAGCAGGCTTCCACAGCTTCCTGCGATACCTCCAAGACATCCAACGACCTCCTCTGGCTCCTACGGCACTGTCTAGGCCTCCCTTGGTCCTCCTAGCCCTCATGTGGCATTCCTCCAAAGCCGCAAGGCCTGAGTTGTGGCGTTTCAGCCACGGCTCGCTGCTACTGAAGCCCAAAAGAGGGCTGAAACGGTGACCTGGGTCACCCTTATGCTTGATTAACAAAACAAATATCTTCTAGGTCACTTTTTCTTGACATGCATGATCACCACGACGTCCACCAAGACCAAGCCCGTGTATCCGACTTCTTTTATGATGGTACATGGCAATTCTATCAAATTGAAGGGCTTAGAGGACTATGGGTTATTGTCTCGATCCTTCAAGGTATTCATCGGTGGTCAGCACAAGAACTATATTCTTACCAAGGATCCATCCAAGGAGACAGACAAGGACTACGACACCTGGTATGTTGACAACTGCCAGGTTATCACTTGGATGACCAACACCGTTGATCCAAATATTACAACAAATCTTCTTTACAATGATACTGCAAAGGCAATGTGGAGAACCACGAGTGCACATACTCCCAAAAAATGATCAAGTCCTGACTCTCCAATATATACATGCAGATCTGGTCTGCTACTTAAGGAGATTCGAGTCTGATCGAGTACTATATGCTGCTCACTAACCTATTTGAGAAGCTCCTTATTTTTCAACCAGCATGTTGTGATCAACAGGTGGGAGAGCTGCTAAACGACACGTCTATCGATTTCTTGTTGGACTGCATCCATGATACAAGCATGTGAAGGACCAATTTCTGATGGTTGATACACAACCCATCATTAAGACCATCTTTGGTCGTTTATAGGAACTTGAGACACCTGCCGAGCATCCTCCTACCATACCATCCATGGAGACTACAACCCACTATACCTCGTCAGGGAACAGAGGACTACAAAGTTACCAGGGAGGATGAGGTTGTGACTTTGGTCGTGGACATGGTCGCAAGTCTGAACGTGGCCGTGATTTTGGTCGTGGACGTGGATGTGATCCTACTACTACTCGTTATCCAGCGTGGATACACTGTGGATGTTGGAACCATCCTCTGCACGTTGTTGGGCAAAGTTTGTCATACAACCTAATGCCAACAGTGCCTGAGACAGCTTCGTATGAGGCATCTTATAATACCACGGAGGACATGCCCAATTAGCAATCTGATGGAGCACAGGCACCCTTTATGGGTTCTAAATACACCCGTCTGAGACAACTACTGCAGAACTCCAACCCCTCCACCAATGACAATACTTCCTCTGCTCCCACTACTAGTCTGGCTACTACTTCAGGTTTAATAGCCAACTTTGTCTCTAACTCTAGCCGTGCTTGGATTATTGACTCAAGAGCATCTACACATCTGATGGGAGAAGGTAGTCTGCTTACCTTTTCACAACCGTCTTCCTCCGTGAAGATCATTTGGGTTTCCAATGGGGTCATTCGCATATTACTGATGTTGGCACTGTAGAGTTTTCCTCCAAACTCCAAATGACTGGAGTCCATTATGCTCACGTTTCCTGCTTAGCCTATTATCTCTTCAGAATGTACTGAGTTTAACTATAGGGTTATTTTTTATGACTTCTGTTGTTATTTTTAGGACGTCCGGACGAGGCAAATTTTTGGTGGGGGACATGAGAAGAACGACATCTATTATCTCGACATCCCATTTGATTCCAGTTTGGTGGCGCAACATCTATTTCCTACGATCATTTTCTCTAGCACCTTTGCCATGGTCACCCTTCTGTCAAGGCCATCTTCATGATGTTCCCTGAACTCTCTAAGCTCAAGCCTTTTGAGTGTGAGGTGTGCCAGTTTGGGAAACATCATCGAGCATCTTTTCCTGCACGTACTAAGCCTCATCGTGAATTTTCATTTTCTCTAGTCCATTGCACCTTGTCTGGTCGGTACTCTGAGCAGACATAACTATTTTGTTGTTTTTGTGGATGATTACAATCGGTCTTCTTAGATCTATTGGTTAAACGAACGTTCAGATTAATGACATTAAAAATTTCTTTCAGTATATCAAAAATATTTTCTCATTAGTGTTCAAATATTTCGTTCTGATAATGTCTTGGAATTCACTCAACATGATTTCACAACCTTCTTTGCTTCCTAGGATACCATCCATCGAATCTCATGTTCGTATACCTCTCAGCAAAATGTGTAGCGGAATGGAAATTTAGGCATCTTATTAACATTACTCGCTTCCTTCTCACTCGGATGAAAGTTCCTAAAACCTACTGGGAAGATGTAGTGCTTTCTGCCATCTATCTTATCAACAGGGTCCCCTCTACGTCTCTAAATGGGTCTAACCCTTTTATGTTACTATATCCAAATGAGTCACCCTTTCCTCTTTTTTTGGGTGTATAGTATTTGTCCATTATTTTCACGCTGCTGACAAACTGTCTCCTCATGCGATCAAATGTGTCTTTCTTGGTTATTCTCGTACACATAAGGGGTACATGTGCTATGATCCTGTTGGGCATCGATACTATATCTCTGCCAATATGACCTTTAGCTTCTTTACTCAGTCTATCATAGATATACCTTTGGATCTTCCTCCTCCACCCATTGTGTATAAGTGCAAGCATACTTCTACACCAACATCTGTTCCTTTACCTGTTCTTTTGTTGCAGGATGATATGCCATCTTCAAGTATCCTCACTATTATTGTCTCGGATGATATACTTTTCACATCTCTCTTCGCATGACTAAGAGGAAATATACTTTTCATCTCATGTTTCATTTCACTTATACTGCTATTATCATGCTCCGATAGAAGATATGCATATGCTCTCATGATTATTTCTATTCCCGCAGACCATCATAGTGCCTTGCAGGATTATGACTGGTGACATGCAATGAATTAGGAGATGGATGCTCTCACTTCTAGAGGGACAAGGGATCTTGTACGGGGTCCCAAGGGGAATAGACATATGGCTTGCAGATGAGTCTTCACGACTAAGCAGTCACCAGACGGGTCCATTGACAGACTGAAAGCAAGGCTTGTGGCCAAAGGCTTTACACAGGCATATTGGGTTGATTACTTCGAGACCGTTTCTCTTTTGCATGGATGGGCTCTATACAGATTATTTTCTCAGTGACGACAAACAAGGACTGGCCTATCTTTCAGCTCTATGTGAAGAATGCTTTCCTGTATGGCGATCTCGAGGAGGAGGTTTAAATGATGCAGCCTTCTGGTTATGAAGTGAGGGGGTGTGCATGTTGACTTCGCAAGGCAATCTATGGCCTAAAGCAGGGACCGAGGGCATGGTTTGACAGACTTACTATCGTGATCATCACTCTTGGCTTCTAGAGAACAACCTCTGACTACCCTGTCTTTATTAGAAGACGACCAACTGGTACTGTCACAAGTGATAATGATGAAGGTGTACTAGAGACCAAGGCTTTCCTTCAGAAGGTCTTTGTCACAAAGTGCCTTTGTCAACTTCGCTATTGATGCAATTATTACCAAATTGACGGCTCGAATCGAATTGAAAGCTATGGATTTGGGGATTTTTCAAAATTAGGGGTTTTTGTCTTAAATTAGTGGTTGGTTAATTTTATTTACACCAAATAAATTGAGATTGATTGTAATCTCAATATATATGGTAGATTAAATTAAGTCAGTGAGTTATTTAGAGTCAGTTAGAGTCAATTAGAATTTTATTTAATTTGACATTATCTTCTTTCTATTTTTGTAATGCCACCCCTTCTATATAAAGAGGACGGTAGTCGTTTAGGCATTTCAGAATATAAGAAAATGAAATTTATCTCTTGCCCTCTCTTTCTCTCCATGTGATCACGATTCGTCTCCAAAATCCCGCGCAATCAATATGTTCTCCTCTTTCTTCCTTTCCTCTCTAACTTTCTTCCACCAAACAAATTTTCCACCGTCAAAAGTTTTTTTTCTACTGTTGGATTTTTGATCTGCATCAATTGGTATTAGAGTATGGCAACCGAATCGTTCTTATGATTCGACGGTCAAATTACATATTAGTGAATGCAATTTGATTTGAGCTGTCTCGGTCATGGTTAGCGTCCACGACAACAAAGATTCAAGCATCGTCTCCTATCAATCGTGAAAGTTCAACAATGGTTGGATTCATTTATTATGCAAGACTTGCTCATTAACAACGATTCATCCCATGGAGAAGACATATTTTTACAAAAAGAAGAAGATGAAGAATACATGACCAATACTCGACGAAGATCATGCGGAGGAAGAACGAGAAATCATCGATTTCTTCATGATCGAAGTTGAGGTTCATACATAAAAAGAAGCCATTTACATCGAAGAACTTGGAGCCCTAAATGTGGTGGTAAAAGAATCCACTGAAATTGCATCGATGCCCTAACAAATGCTGTCTTTTTTTAAGGAGGTGGTATCGCTACCACCACTAGCAATGTCCCCGCCGACGCCAATCCCTCCACCAACCACGCCCTGCTACCCTCGCTACAAACATCGACGATGCGAGCCCCTGCCCCAAACCACCACCATTGTTGGGCTTCCTGCATCATCCACCACCGCCTCTCTCGATGGGGATTTAAAGGGAAACTCCACCGCTGGAGTAGCTTCGGACGATATCAATGGAGCACCCACGCCCACATCTGATTCCGCTGCAGAATAAACCATCGTCGTGCTGCTTGTGCGGTAGCCACCGTTGTCACCACCGCCACCAATAGAGCCCCATCCCTTGCTACCACCATCGATGGAGGCCTCGTAGATGAGCTTGGCATCGTCACGACTCTCAATGGGGGTCCTCCCACCTCCGCCGTTGCCTTTCCCACGCGTAGGTATGTTGCGCTAACGGCCCTGGCATCATTTGTGGCCTTCCTTCCCAGGTTGCCATTACCGTTACTCGAAGGGAAACAAAACCCTAGCAAGCAACCGTGTACGAAGGGTTCTCCCATGGGAGAAACAAATCTCCTTAATTTAGGAACAGAAATTTAATTTGGGTCATATCCGATTCCTTCTCCCACAAGAAAAAAGGAAAATGGCTGATTTGGGAGTTTTGCAGAAATATAACTCTGAAAACCCTTTATTAAAAGGTTAAAGTCTGTGGGAACTTAAGAGCAATTTCTTTAGTGGGGGGGGAACAGAAAATGTGCACATTTCCAACCCATGGAGCGAGAATGATTAAAGAGAGGTTTTGAGAAAAGAAATTGGGGCTGTCACCTTCTCCAATTAGGATTAGGAATGTAGGAATTACCTATATAAGGACCTTATGGTCTAGTACATTACGTACATCTCCTCTCATCATACACTTGTGCCATTCATTCTCTATGGCTCCTTCAAATTCCATAGTGTCTGAGATAAAGTTGCCCTATCAATCCTTCAATTACCACATCAGGGGAATGACATCCGCGTGGGCGCCGCCATTTGCACCACATTCTTCCGCCATGAAGTTGATGGCTTCAACCACTGCATCAAGAACATCTGGATTCTGCTCCACATATGTTCTTTCAACATGGGATCGAGAAAGCTGGAATTAAATCATTAAGTTTCGTACCTAATTGATGCTATTTGTCAGGAGACGAATTTTTCAAGCGGTGGAGAATTGATGCAATTATTCCTAAATTAACGGGTTGAATCTGTTAGAAATATGTAACAGATCTTTCAGATCTGTCCAAATCCCTTGAGGGTATTTTTGTATTTTTCTCTTTCTTGTACTCATTAGGGTTTCTAGGTTTGTCCTATATATGGACCCCTAGACCCACTGGAATAAGACAAGAAAACCAATTTTCCCTCTGACATGGTATCAGAGCTTTCCCACGGGCCTCTCTCTCGCCGCCTCCTCCTTCCCGATCCATCGCGCGATCCCTAACGCCCCCACCCCTCGCCCTACCTCGACCTCCACATCCATCGCCACCCATCGCACCTTCCCAGCAACCCATCGCCATACCCCAGCGCCCCCCTTCCCAGCAACCCATCGCCCAGCGCCATATCCATCGCCCAACGCCCCATCGCCCGTCGCCCTCCCGCAACCATTGCCCAGCGCCCCATCGCCCATCGCCCCATCGCCCTCCCGCAACCATCGCCCAGCGCCCCATACCCCATCGCTCAGCGCCCCATCGCCCATCGCCCATCGCCCCAGCGCAATATCCCAGCAATACCCCATCGCCCTCCCGCAACCCCATCGCCCTCCCTACCGCATCGCCCTCCCTACCCCTTCGCCCTCCCTACCGCAATAGCCCTTCCCAGCAACGGCTTTACCCCAATACCCCTTCCCAGCAATACCCCATCGCCCTCCCTACCGCAACCCATCGCACGTACTCAGAACCTACCCAATCGCCCCTACCCATCGCATATACCCAATCGCCCCTACCCAGAACCTATTTCATATACACAAACACCCATCGCCTCATCCACCCAGTCGGTTCCTCTCTCCACTGCTGCCCCCCAGCGACTTCAGGACTGCTCCAGGATTGCTCCAGCGACTCCAGCCTTACGACGGCCAGGCGAAACCTCCACCAACGGCTCCAGCAACGGCTTTGACATCCACGACTCCAGGAATTCCCGGTCTACATCGATTCTACTCTGTCAAACGGCTCCAGCGACTTTCGTGCACGGCAACACTCCAACGGGCACTCATCAGTCTAACAAGGATATGTGGCCCAACGACTCCAGCATCCGGTGACATTTTACTACAACCTCATGTCCTCTGAAAGTATCAATATTACATAGTCCTTTGCTACGTATCTTGTGTGGCCGCCATGACTTCTATTCCCACATCTGTGGACTCCAAGTCCTTGTACCAATCTCAATCTATGATGGTTCAGGGCACTACTATAAAACTCAAGGGATCCGAGAACTATGTTCTCTGGTCACGGTCTTTTAAAATATTTATTGGCGGCCAGCGGAAGGCCTATGTTCTTACTAGAATTCCCCCAGCAGAGGCAGACAAAGACTTTGATACATGGTTTGTCGATAACTGTCAGGTTATCACCTGGATGACAAACAACGTTGACCCATCTATTGCATCTAATCTTTTATACAAAGAAACTGCAAAAGCTATGTGGGAGAGTCTTGAAAATACATACTCACAGAAAACCACCAAGTCTCGGCTTTCCGATATATATACTAGGATTTGGTCTACAAATCAAGGAGATACATCCTTGATTGAGTATTACAGGCTACTCACAAGTTTATTTGAAGAACTCCTCATTTTTCAACCAGCATGTTGTGAAAAACAGGTTGGGGAACGAGCAGAATGGCAAGTATATCGGTTCCTATCAGGCTTACACCCTCGATATAAATCTGCGAAGGACCAGTTTCTTACTGCAGGTGCATTACCTACTCTTGAAACCATATTTGGCCGACTTCAGGAAATTGAGTCTCCACACACACCTCCATCTGCTGAGGTGTCCGCTCACTTTGTTAAGGGACGATCAATCCCTTACAGGGGACGAGGACGTGACTCTGGACGAGGACGTGGTCGTGTCTATGGACGAGGTCGCGATTATTCACGGGCCCAAGGTCGTGATCATACTCCTGCCCGTTTCCCCCTGTGTACTCATTGTGGTCGCCTGAATCACCCATCGGAACGTTGCTGGGCCAAATTTGGCATGCCCTCGAATGCCAACAGTGCGTATGAGATGACTACACATGATACTGACTATGAGATTGCTGCCCCAAGCCAAGAAGAACCCGTGCATGCTAGTCAACATTCATTTACTGCCTCTGAATATGCCAGTCTACGTCAACTACTACAGAACTCTCATACTAATGTGATCACCTCTGCTTCAACAGCCAGTCTTGCCACAACTTCGAGTACAGTCGCCAACACAGCTACTACATCAAATCCTACATGGATCATCGACTCTGGAGCCTCAACGCATCTTACAGGGGAAGGTAGTATTCTTACTTCTTCCGGACCATCCTCAGTTGTGAAAACCGTACGTGTTGCCAATGGAGCGCACTCGCCTATTACTAGTGTGGGCACTGTGGAATTTTCTTCCTCACTCAGACTAACGAACGTGCACTGCGCTCCAGCCTTTCCTCTTAGCTTATTATCTGTCCATAAACTATGCACTGAGCTTAACTGTCAAGTGATATTTGACAAATTTTGTTGTTACTTTCAGGACATCCGGACGAAGCAGATCTTTGGTGGGGGATATGAGAAGAATGGGTTGTATTATCTGGACATCCCTACTGATTCCAAGTTTGCAGGTGCTGTGTCCATTTCCACTGATCCCTTACTATGGCATCTTCGTCTTGGTCATCCATCTGCCAAAGCCCTCTCCATGATGTTTCCGGAACTCTCGCCGCTAAAACCCTTTGAGTGTGAGGCGTGCCAATTTGGGAAACATCATCGAGCATCCTTTCCTGCTCGAACTGAGCCTCGTCGTTCTACTCCTTTTGCTCTAGTCCATTGTGATATCTGGGGACCTTGTCCGCTCCGTACACTCAGTGGTCATAAGTATTTTGTTGTTTTTATTGATGATTTCAGCAGACTATCCTGGGTTTATCTACTAAAAGAACGTTCGGAAATAAATATTATCAACAAAAATTTCTTTCAGTATGTTAAAACCATTTTCTCCACCACTGTACAAATTTTCCGTTCAGATAATGCGCTGGAATTCACCCAAAATGACCTTTCCACATTTTTTGCTTCTCAAGGGACCATACATCAAACCTCCTGTCCCTATACATCCCAACAAAATGGGATAGCAGAAAGAAAATTAAGACACCTCCTAAACATTGCCCGATCACTTCTCTCTCAAATGAAAGTTCCCAAAATCTACTGGGGTGATGCTGTATTAACTGCAGTTCATCTTACCAACAGAGTCCCTTCGCCTTCTCTAAATGGGTCTACTCCATTCTCTTTACTTTATCCCACAGAGTCTCCTTTTCCATTACCTCTACGGGTCTTCGGTTGTGTATCATTCGTTCATAAATTCCAAAATATAGATAAACTCTCGCCACGTGCGATCAAATGTGTTTTTCTGGGATACTCTCGCACTCAGAAAGGGTATAGGTGCTATGATCCTGAGAGTCATCGCTATTACATCTCAGCTGATGTTACCTTCTTTGAGAAAACAAGCTTCTTCTCTCAGACAATCACTGATATACCCCTTGAACTTCCACCACCACCCATCGTCTACAAACGACGAAACATTTCGAGAGCTTCAGAGGTCCCGTTACCCGTCTCGGTCCTCCAGGATGATATGCCCTCTTCAAGTATCCCCCACAAGGATGTCCCGGATGATCCTCTCGAGCTTCCAATTGCTCTACGGAAGAGTAAGAGACAGTGTACTTCCTATCCGATGTCTCACTACACATCTACTGATAGTTTATCTGATGATGACAGACGGTATATAGATGCTCTAATGACATTTTCCATCCCACGAGATCATCACAGTGCCTTACAGGACTCTGGGTGGCGACATGCAATGGATGAAGAAATGAATGCACTTCTATCCAGACGAACGTGGGATCTTGTCCGGTGTCCTAAAGGGACTCGACCGGTGGCTTGCAAATGGGTCTTCAAGACCAAACAAACACCGGATGGCGCAATTGACAGGCTAAAAGCTCGCCTTGTGGCTAAAGGTTTTACACAAACCTATGGTGTAGACTATTTTGAGACATTCTCACCAGTTGCACGTATGGGGTCTATCAGGACTATTATTTCGTTAGCAGCAAATAAATGTTGGCCTATTTATCAGTTAGATGTGAAAAATGCTTTTCTCTATGGCGACCTTGATGAAGAAGTATACATGCTGCAACCTCCTGGTTATGAAGTCGAGGGGGAGTACGTATGTCGACTTCGAAAAGCGATATATGGCCTCAAGCAAAGCCCAAGAGCGTGGTTTGACAGACTTACCACAGAAATTAGTACAATTGGATTCCAGAGAACAAAATCTGATTACTCAGTATTTGTCAGAAAACAAGCAACTGGTACTGTTATTCTTGCCGTTTATGTTGATGATATGGTGCTCACTGGTGATGACTGCAATGGGATATCAGAAACCAAGGCCTTCCTTCAAAAGGTATTCGTTACTAAAGACCTTGGTCATCTACGCTACTTCTTGGGCATAGAAGTACTTCGCACTACCGAAGGAATTCATCTCTCACAGAGAAAATATTGTCTGGATATTCTTACTGAAGCAGGGGTTCTCGGATGCAAGCCCTCTAGTATCCCTGCAGACCCAAAGAAACATGTCAGCCTGTCTGATTCTACCTTTGATGATGTCACTAGATATAGAAGTCTTGTGGGCAAACTCCTCTACCTGACTGCCACCAGACCAGATATCTCCTATGCAGTTAGCAGAGCTAGTCAACACATGGAACAACCGACTTACAACCATTGGCAAGATGTCCTACAAATCTTACGTTACTTGAAGGAATCTCCAGGACGTGGCCTCTTCTACGGGGCAAATGGGCACACGGAGATTACTGCATATGCGGACGCTGACTATGCTGGTTCCCCAGAAGATCGACGCTATACTACAGGCTACGCGATGATGGTTGGAGGAAATACAGTTACATGGAGGAGTAAGAAACAAACCGTTGTATCCAGATCCAATAAAGAGGCGGAATATAGGGCAATGGCTCAGGCTACATGCGAAATCATATGGTTATTGGCTTTCATTCAGGAACTTGGCATTAATGTCACTACTCCTATTCCACTATATTGTGACAATAAATCTGCAACCTACATAGCTACAAATCCAGTATTCCATGAACGAACCAAGCATATAGAGATAGATTGCCACTTCGTACGGGATGCTGTCAAAGCTGGAAGAATTGCTACTCCACATATTAGCACCGATCTTCAACTAGCAGATATCTTCACGAAGGCCTTACCCAAGAAACGACTGTTGTGGATTATTTCCAAGTTGGGCATGACTGATAAATATGCTCCAACTTGAGGGGGAGTGTTAGAAATATGTAATAGATCTTTCAGATCTGTCCAAATCCCTTGAGGGTATTTTTGTATTTTTCTCTTTCTTGTACTCATTAGGGTTTCTAGGTTTGTCCTATATATGGACCCCTAGACCCACTGGAATAAGACAAGAAAACCAATTTTCCCTCTGACAGAATCGAATTGAAAATTGCGGATTTGGGGATTTTTCAAAATTAGGATTTTTCATCCTAAATTAATTGTCGGTTAATTTTATTTATGTTAGACAAATTAAAGATTGATTGTAATCTTAGTATTTATGTAGATTAAATTAAGTTAGTGAGTCAATTAGAGTCGGTTAGAGACAATTAGGATTTTATTTGATTTGATTTCATCTTCTTTCTATTTTGTAATGCCACGACATTGCATTGATATCTTATGTTGGGAGAAGAAAGGGACCACGACAAGTCAGACACAAAATCTGGAGCAGTCAAATTCGGAGCAGTCAGACACAAAATCTTGTCCATATACAAAATCTTAGTATTTATGGAGCAGTCAAATTGAGAAGAATGTCAATATGATTATTAATTGATATGATGGAATCAATAGTGATTCGGGTAAAAAGTGTTACAAGAATATGGAAACGAATAAAATATTGTTGAAATAATAAGATGGAATCCCATACCTATAAAATCGTGCAACATTTTATAACACGGCGATATTCTCAGATTATTTGATTTGCATGAAGTAGCCACATGATTGGCTTGCAAGGAGATGCGCATGCCTCGACGGTACCACCGGACTGTATTATTGGTAGTTGGCTATGATTTATGCGATCGATCACACCACACGAATGCAATCAATGAATGCTAGTGTCAATGAATGGTGTGCTGATGGCGGCACTCCACCTAATGGGAAGCGATGGAGGATGGATGAGCGCATGTTATGTTGAGATTTCTTACTTTGTTGTTGATGTGAATATGGGATTTCAAAAATTAAGGTTGGTACATGATGGAAGTTGAATTGTGTAACGACAATAAATAAATGAAGGGATGACACAATATCGTAAAATTGTGGAAAAAGTGTATAGCACCCCACTATGGATATATTTCTATTTTTGGAATGGGGGGCGATGGCCCCTAACCGCCACCCTTTTCCTCCGCCCATGCCTACTACCCAAAAGACCGTGTTCAAATCCCTCCTTGTGGGGGTTGCGTTAGGTAGTCGACATCTGGTGTAAAAATAATCCAATCTTTCAACATGGATTTGAGCAAGAATCCATGTAGTCGACCCTACTTAAAATGGGAGAAGGCTTCGCCAAGAGTGGGAAACCCGCACAGGTGCCCACCCTAAGATTTGAACTATGATTTTTTAGGCAGTATGCACACTGCACTACCAATAGACCATCGAAGTGGGATGGAGGGTAGCTATGCTAAAAGGATAAGGGATAGTTATTTGTATTTTTATGGTGGGAAAGGTCATTGATGGAGGAATAAGGGGCCAGATCCTATTCCTTATGTTGACTACATCTACAAAACATTGACTGTATACGGAGGGATAACAAATTTGAGGAAAAAGGAGGGATATTCCCTTCCCTATTCCTCAAACGAACATGGCTTTAGAGACCAAAGGATTTCGTATAAGTAGGGTAAGAGTGAATATATATAATGCACATTTGATGGAAGAAGTGGTGAATGAATGAAGATGAAGATTGGAGAAGAAAACATTAAGAAGAATTTAGATACTTGAGATCTATTTAGCAACATGATGGGGAAATTGATGCAGATATTACTTATAAAATAAATGTAAGTTCTCTAAAGCCCTCTATTCTTCTATAAAAAAATGACAAAGCCTTCTTCCACTTTAAGTAGGGTTGGTTACATGGATTCTTGCTCAAATCCATGTTGAAAGATCCGATTATTTTTTATGCTGGATGTCGGCTACCTAACACAACCCCCACAAAGGGGGGATTTAAACCCCGATCTTTTGGGTGGTAGGCACACTGCACTACCATCGGACCATTGAAGTGGGTACTACGTATCACATATTGTTCTATGTGATAAAAAATTCCTTTGAAAATCAAAAGAAAGTATTAGAAAGCAACAGTAAAACCTACTGCACTCTGTGGTTCTGAATGTTGGCATGTGAACCATAGACATGTGCAGAGAATGACAATAGCATAAATGAAAATGATACGGTGGATGTATGGTCATATATGAAGAGATTGGATTCAGAACAATGTGATCGGAAGGAAAGTTGGTATCGCTTTGATTGAGGATAAAATGAGAGAGAACCGCTTAAGGTGGTTTGGCCATTTTCAAAAGAGTTTTGTTGATGTACATGTTAGAAGATGCGAGATTTGGGATGTTGAGCCAGCTAAGAGATGGCGAGGAGAGTGAGAAAGGCTTGGAAGGAGACTTTCTGAAGGGGTCTGTATTACTTGGATATAAGTCCAATAATGACCAACAATAGATTTGAATGGAGCAAAAGAATCCGTGCGACCGACCCTACTTAAAGTGGGAGAAGGCTTTATTGTTGTTGTGGATGCATGTGAGGATCCTATAGGTTCTTTATGTGACTCCACTCAGATTGATATGAAGACAAAGGGGAAGAAGTTTTATTCCTCTCATTGGAATGGAAAAACGTACAGCAAGAAAGGTTGACAAAGGACTCTGACGTAAATTCAGGTAAACGAAACCAATCTTAATCTTATCCAATCCCTAGATGACCCGAGTCCCTCTACTACCATTGGTGATTCAAACTCTAGTCTGGAAAGTGATCTAGAAAAGGATGCCAATGATAGTGGTAAAGATGTGGATGTTGATGGGTTGATTATATTTGAAGGATATTTGGTTGTACATAGTTGTAGACTAAGGGAGATAAATCCCCCTTTGAGATACGCAGAAAGTGTCGGAAATCCTATTAATAGATAACTTGGCTACTTTAAATTTAATAAAAAATGAATATTTTATCTCTTCATTTTATGCTTTTGTGATTCCTAGGAATGTTGTTGAAGCTGATTTCGATCCTAGATGGGTTTAGGTTATGCATGAGGAGATGGAGACCCTAGAAATTGTAAACGAGACATTGTGAATACTCCAAATGGGGTGCATTTAATTGGTTGAAGTAGGTCTACATCATAAAATACAATCTAAATAGACGAGTAGAAAGATACAAGGTCACACTTGTTGCAAAAGGTTTCAATCAAAATATGGTATTGACTACTTGGAGACTTTGCTCCTATGACAAGAATGAATACCTTACGGATTATTCTCTCTTGTGTTCTCTATGGATGGATTCTTCACAGATGGATGTTAAGAGTGCCTTCTTGAATGGAGATCTCCTAGAAGATGTTTACATACATATGCCACCTATCCACGAGAAGACATGAAAATATCGCAAATTGAAGAAAGCTTTATACAGACTGAAACAATCTCTTAAAGCTTGTTTCAAGAGGATTACTGTAGCAAAGATTATATTGGGATACAACCAAAGCAATACACTCTCTTTGTTAAAAGGGGTGAAAATAAAATGGCTCTTCTTCTTGTTTATTTTTTGAATCGTCATCTTCTTGTTTATGTTGACATAATTATTATAGGGCTCGATGAGGAGGAGATAACCCATCTAAAGAGAGCTAGCTATGGTATTTAACTTGAAGGATCTTGAAAATCTTAAGTACTCTCTAAATATTGAATTAGCAAGGTCGAATGAAGGTATAATTCTTTGCAAAAGGATATATACTCTTGATATGTTAAAGGAAACTAGAAAGTTGGAATATAAACATGCTCCTACACCTATTGAGGGGAGTCACATGTTGAACATCAAGGATGAAATGTAATTTAATGAATACTCCAAGAGTCAGTACTAGAGACTTGTAGGGAAGTTGATTTATCTTACTTTAATTGGGCTTGTCATTACTTACGATGTAAATGTGATGAGTCAATTCATGCATGTACCTTCGGATATTTACATGAAGGTGGTAGATCATATCTTTTACTATGTATAAAAGGACACTAGAGAAAGACTCGTATTTACCAAAAATGCGAAGATTGAAATTGAAGGATACATTTATGCATATTATGTTTGGTGCACTAATACGAGGAGATTTACAACCGGGTATTGTGTATTTCTAGATGGAAACCTCACAATTTGGAGAAGCAAATGACAATCGCTTTATGCTAGGTCTAGTGTTGAAGCTGAACATAGAGCTATTGCTATGAGTATTGCTGAGATGTTATAGTTTAAGACTATTCTAACCGACATTGGAATAAGTCTCGAGTTGCCTATGAAGGTATTCTATAACAAGGTTGCTATAAATATATCCAACAATCTTGTCTTGCATGATAAAACCAATCATGAGCAATACATAAAAACTGAAGATCAAGTGTCTGATGTCTTCACCATGGGGCTTCCCACGACTAGTTTTGAGAAGAACGCGGGCACGTTAGTCATGTATAATCTTTAAATACAACTTGAAGGGAGTGTTAAGATGCTTGTCTTATGGGTAAAATGGGTCATGGGTGAGGATCCATCTATCCCTTTGGGGACTATATATGTAACTCACCCCTCTTTGTTTTCAACATAGAAAAGTGTGGAGAAAAGAAGAGAAGAATATTGTGTGTTTATTCTGTGAGGTCTAGGGGTCCTTATATAGGACTAAACCCTAGGGTGCTCAGAGGAGAACTTACATAAATACCTCTGTGGGGTTACATAGTGAAACAATACATAAGGAAACAATGATACATAAGGAAACAATGCATAAGGAAATAGAGACAAATAAAGAAACAACAATATACGGTAATCTCTAACACTCCCCCTCAAGTTGGAGCATATTCATCAATCATGCCCAACTTGGAAGTTATCCAGGAAAGCCGCTTCTTAGTCACTGCCTTGTAAAAATATCAGCAAGTTGAAGATCTGTTGGAATGTGCGGCGTGGTTATCTTCCTTCCTCGTACAGCATCTCTGATAAAGTGACAATTAATCTCAATATGTTTTGTTCTCTCATGGAACACGGGATTGGTAGCAATGTAGGTAGCTTTGTCACATACAAGAGAGTAGGAGTGGACGTAGCAGCATTTAGTTCTTGTAGAAAAGTGAGCAGCCAAGTGATCTCACATATAGCCTGAGCCATTGCTCTATATTCAGCTTCAGCACTAGATCTTGAAAAAACTGCTTGTTTCTTGCTTCTCCAACTAACCAGGTTTCCTCCTACCATCATGGCATATCCAGTTGTAGATCGACGGTCTTCAGGAGAGCTTGCATAATCTGCGTCAGCATATGCAGTGAGATTTGTGTGACCATTTGCCCCATAGAAAATTCCTCGTCCTGGCGAGTCTTTTAGGTAGCAAAGGATTTGAAGAACATCTTGCCAATGGTTGTAGCATGGTTTCTCCATATATTGGCGGGCTCTGCTTACAGCATAGGATATATCAGGTCTAGTAACTGTAAGATATAGAAGTTTGCCAACCAGGCTCCTGTATCGTGTAGTGTCTTCAAAGAGAGGATCATTGGATGCAGAGTGTTTTCTAGGCTCTGCTGGAATTCCTGAGGGTTTGCAACCAAGTAGTCCTGCCTCAGTTAGTATACCAAGGCAGTATTTCCTCTGCGACATATGTAAGCCTTTCTTAGTACGTAGAGCTTCTATGCCTAGAAAATAGCGAAGTTGTCCAAGATCCTTGGTGACGAATATTTTTGCAAGAAAGCCTTGGTTTCTAGTATCCCTTGGTCATCATCTCCAGTAATAATCATATCATCTACATATACAACAAAAATTACAGTAACAGTCTGCCGTCTCCTAACAAACACTGAATAGTCAGACGTAGTCCTCTGGAAGCCCATGGTGTCAATTTCTGTACTCAGTCTATCAAACCAAGCTCTTGGACTTTGCTTTAGTCCGTAGATGGCTTTGTGAAGTCGGCATACATACTCCCCCTCGACTTCGTAACCTGGGGGTTGTATCATGTAGACTTCTTCGTCAAGCTCTCCATATAGAAATGCATTCTTGACATCTAACTGAAACATAGGCCACCCTTTGTTTACAGCCACAGAGATGATAGTTCATATGGATCCCATTCTAGCCACAGGGGAGAATGTTTCGAAGTAGTCTACCCCGTATGTTTGAGTAAAGCCTTTTGCTACAAGTCTTGCCTTTAAAAAGGGAGGGGAGATGAGTGCACGGGCGAGAGCGAGTGCGAAAGGGAAGGCGGCGCTCGTCTCGGAGGAGGATGAGAAGCGACCTCGCGCCTACAAAGAGGTCCCCCGGGAAGGGGAAAGCAAGGAATGGAGGAGTGTCACACATAAGAAACCTGGGCGGAGGTGCTTTCGATGTGGGATCAGGGGGCATGTTGCCTCTTTCTGTCCATCACCTCCTAGGTGTTTTTCTTGCGGTAGGGTGGGGCACTGTCAAGCAAATTGCAGGGCGACTCGTGGGTCAGTTGAAGCAAAGGTTCCTGCGAGGGATCAGACTTTCCTTCGTAACCATTACAACTGGCATGTTGCTGATGTTCGTCAGGGGGGCATCGTTCGCGGAGGTGGTGGGGAACGGATGTCGGGGCGCTGTTGCAACAAAGCCTGTGAGTATCCCTAGTGTTCTGGGAGGGGGTGGTGTCGCTCAGCCATCAAAAGAGGTAAGGGAGGACGCGCGCCATTCGCATTTGCATGCGCTGATCGGGTACGCGGTGAGGGGCGTTGTCGAAATGGACGTGGTGTTTTCACATCTGTGTGGGTTCCTTGGCTCGCGGTTCACGAGAGATGTAGTGAAGCTGGATGCTCGAAGGTGTTGTGCTCGTGGTTTATCAGCTGATCAGAGAGAGCGGCTGCTTCACAATGGGGATGTCGGCAACGTCTGCTGGAGGAGTTTACGTTATGCGGATGGGTCCTGCTCGGAGATGGAGGTTTGCATGGCTAGAGTGAAGGGCGTCCCCTTCCTCTCGCGGTCGACTGGTTGTTTGCGGAAGGCCTTACGTCGTTGGGGAACGGTTCGAGCAGTGCTGGATGATGGGCTCAGGCCTGGTTCACCTGTGGAAGACACGAAGATCCTGCTTGAGTGCAACAAGAGCTTCCTCGACAAGGTCGGAGGGCGGAGCACTTTCGCGGATTTGAAGGTAGGTTGCTTCTCTTTCAGTATAGAGCTTCTGGTCGTTGAACCTCCGCCTCCGCCGGAGGTTCTGAGGGAGGTGGCCGGTGGAGAGTCCGGGGACGCTTCGGGTTCCGTGTTGGCGGTTGGGTTTCCGAGGGGTCCCCTCGGTGGAACGACGTGAACGGTTCAGTGCATGCGGCGCTTCGGGAACACCTCCCAGGTTCTGTACCTGCCGTCAAGTTTATTCCCTTTGAATAGTGACGTGGGCAAAGGGCTTCCATCACCGACTGCGCTAGAGTCGGAGGTGGGTGTGGGTCCGAATGCTAGGCCCGAGTACGCGGGCCCGCTAGCGGATCCATGTGCGGTATCTTTTACTGTGGCGGACCCGAGGGGCTTTTCGGATGCGGTTGTCGGTCGGGTGCCCTCGGATCCGGCGAGGCTCATGCCGGTCATGGCCTCTTCGGCCTCGTCGACGTGGTTTTTCCCTTCTTAGGGTTATGGTGACACACTAGATGGCTCTACACAGATGGTTTCTCTCTCCCTCTTCCCTCCTTTCACAACAGAGGGGAGGGCTCGGGCACAACCGTCCTTCTTTGCGGTCCCTATGTTTTCTTCGGCCAACTCGGAGGGCCTTGATGTCTCTAATGTTTTTGTCTCTGATCATGTTGCTGTGAATACCGCTGATGCTGATGTCTCTGATCATGTCTCTGACGCAGGGGCGAGCGATAAAAGAAGTGGGAAGAGGTACAGAAGAAGGAACAGATCCAGAGCTTCGAGGGCGGAGGCGCAACCCTGCCCGCCTCTGAAGCTTCGCGTTGCGGAGGCCACGGGTGTGGCCCAAATCCAAGGGAGTTTCGTTGATCCCAAATGAAAATCCTCTCATGGAATGTTCGTGGCCTCGGTGATCCGGATAAGTGGAGGACTGTGGGTTCAAGATTCTTAGAATGGGGATGCGACATCATTATGCTTCAAAAGTTGCAATCTATGTCGGACGACTTCTGGAGGTCTTTTGGCGCAGGGGCATTGACCAATTCAGATCGTTGGATGCGGCGGGATCCTCGAATGGGTTACTGGTGGCATGGCGCTCTTCGTCCATGTCCTTCGACTCGGTGATTCGTGGGAGACACGTGCTGACGGTGTTCCTGGTATGTACGGCCTCATCACTTCAGGTGGCCGTGTCATGTGTGTATGGTCCTTGTGATAGTGGTTTGCGGGGGGAGCTTTGGAAGGACCTTCTTGCGGTTGGTAGGTCTATCGATGGAGTGCCCTGGCTAATTGGAGGGGATTTCAACGTTACTCTTCTCACTTCGGACAGGCCCGGGGGCAGGGGAGGGTAGGACCTGGGCTCGCTTGATTTTACGGACACCGTTGACTCGCTGGGCCTTGAGGTGATGGATGCGGAGGGCGTCGCGTATACCTGGAGGAGTTCCAACTCTCGTTAGCGTATTGATCGCTTCTTCGTTTCAAACAAGCTTCTGGAGGTTTTTGCCTTAGCCTCGGTGGAGGCCAAACCGCGGACCTGTTCGGATCACAATCCAATTATTTGGTGTTCTGGGGCTGCCCCAGTGCAGAGGGGGCTTTTTAGGTACGAGAAGTGCTGGTTGTTGGAAGATAACTTTAGGGAGCTCGTGGCGTCCCACTGGTCGGAGATGGTGGTCTCGGGATCCGCTGCTTCTCGGTTTGTCCAGAAATTATCTTCGCTACGGGTGCGGTTAGCGGCTTTCAAGAAAGAGTCAAGGGCTGCCAGATGCGCCGCAAGGAAGGACACGGAGGAGGTCATTCGAAGTTTTGATGCGCTGGAGGATCTCAGGGATCTCACGGTGTTGAGCTGGAGTGCCGCGCAGCTTCTCAGGTGAAAGTTTCTTTGGAGGATGAAAAGCGCGCCACGGAGTGGAGATAGAGGTCGAGAAGTGTTCGGCTTCGGGAGGGGGACGCGAATACGTCCTTTTTCCATCGTGTTGCTAGTGGGAGACGCAGGTCCAATACGTTGCGTTCCATCTCGATTGGTGGTGTGCACGTGGAGGGGAACAAGGTGATGGGGAGAGCTATTGCGGCTCATTTCAAGAATGTTTCGTCAAGAACTATTCCGAGGAGGTGGAGGTGGCTGGGCCGGGGTAATCGTGCTGTGGCGGAGTCTTCTTATAACGCTCTCACTCGTGATGTGACCTTGGAGGAGCTAAAAGATGTTGTGTGGGACCTGAATGCTGACGCAGCGCCTGGCCCTGATGGTTTCCCGGTGTCGCTTTACAAAGACTTTTGGGACCTTGTGGGCCAGGAGGTGTTGGAGGTGGTCTCGGAGTTCTGTCAGGGGAACACGGGTTTCGATAGGGTCAACCGTGCGCTTATCATCTTACTGCCCAAGTCTTCGGCGCCGATTTCCATCGATGATTTTCGCCTTATTGCGGTCTCAAACGCTCTATATCTTATAACTGCGAAGGTCATTGCTACCAGGCTGAGCAGCGTTCTTGGGAGCGTTATCTCCCCGGTGCAATCGACCTTCATTCCTGTGAGGCAGATCTCGGATTGCATCACTTTGGCTTCTGAGATCATCGCCGATTGGCAGAGGAGGGAAAAGAGTGGGGTCCTTTGGAAGGTAGACTTTACGAAGGCTTACGATAGCCTGGATTGGATATTTCTCTGGTCGGTGCTTAGGAGGAAGGGGTTTCCGGAGAAGTAGATCTTGTGGATGAGGCGGTGTGTCACCACGACCTCTTTTTCGGTCATGGTGAATGGTCGACCGGAGGGGGATTTGGTTCAGCCGCGTAGGGGGGTGCGTCAGGGGTGCCCCCTTGCACCCATGCTTTTCATTCTTGCGGCCGGTGTTCTGTCTGATATTGCGACTAGTGTGGTCAACTGTGGCCTCTCTAAGGGTTACTCGAGGGAGGGTGTGATGGTTCTGATCCTTCAATACGCAGATGATACCCTGTTCTTCATTGAAGGGGGTATGGAGGAGGTTAGGGGCATGGCCATGGCTCTGGAGATATTTGGCGAGTTGTCGGGGATGCTTAAGAACGATAACAAGTCCATGTTCGTTCCTTTCGACCGTGCGGTGCGGGAGGCTGACGTGTTTGCGGTGGAGTTGGGGTCAAGTCGCTCTAACTTGCCGATGGACTATTTGGGTATGCCTTTGGCCCTGGGCAGAACGAGGATGAGGGACTGACTAAGGGTGGTGGAGAAGGTGGAGGCGAAGTTGGCTGGTTGGAAGTCCGATGTCCTATCGAGAGGGGGTCGTCTGGTCCTGTTAAGGCTGTCCTCTCGTCCATTCCCATTTATTTTCTTTCCAATCGGCAGATGCCAAGGGGGATTCGGGCTCGGCTGGAGAAACGGATGCACGCCTTTTTATGGGGGAAGCCTAGGGGTGGGGCCAAAGGGGTCCACCTTGTTGGGTGGGAGGATATTACACACAGGAAGGATCAGGGAGGTCTGGGGGTAAAGTCGCTCGAGCAGATGAATGATGCGTTGCTGCTTAAGTGGGTGAGCAGGGTTTGGGGGCCGGGGGAGGATCTCTGTTGCGATGTGGTACGAAGGATCTATGATGTGAAGGGGGCACCATCTTCGCAGTTCGACCGGCATGCTTCACCCACCCCTTTTTAAAGGGGGTCGTGAAGGTATTTTTGAGAAATATTGCACTTTTTAGGCCGGTCCTTGGTGGGGGGGACTCGTTCTCTTTTTTGGCGGACGATTGGACACGGGGGGGGGGGGGGGGGCTTGCGCTTCCCTCGCTTGTATGCTCTGGCGGAAGATAAATGTTGCTCGGTTGCGGCGTGCTGGGTGGATGGAAATTGGAATCCCACTTTCTCCGCTAACTTCTCCGACCAGAGATTAGAAGATTTCTTGGCACTGCTCGACGTTGTGAGGGAGGTGGAGCTCCCATCCGGGGGGAGGGATCACTGGTGCTGGCGGGAGGGACCGTTCTCGGTCAGGAAGGCTTTTGGGGCTATCTCCAGGCCGTCGCTGTCGCAATCGATGTTGCTGATCAGGGATTGTGCTTTCCTTTGGGTTCTCAGGCTTCCTGAGAGAATTGGGTTCTTCCTTTGGTTTCTCAGGAGGCAGAGGCTGATGACGAGGGACCGGTGTGCCAGATTATTGGGCGGCGTTTCTAACAGATGCCTGTTGTGTAATGAGGCGATTGAATCCGTGGAGGACCTCTTCTTTTCGTGCTCCATGGTCATTCAAGTTTGGCAAGAGGCTGGCTTGGCCTGGTGCTGCACTGACGACCTTCGGACTTTCTGGAATGCGCTCCTAGCAAATAAGGATAGGCCGAGGAAGGAGTTGCTTTATCCGCGGGCCATTCTGTGGGCGGTTTGGCGGGGTAGGAATGACTTGCTGTTCTCGGGCCAAAGGTTCTATAAGGAGAACGTGGGGTTTTATGCCAAGCGAATGGTGAGGATTGGGTGTTGTAATAGACCTGTGTTGTCGGCGTGTGTTTGTTTCTCCCCCCTTCTGTTTACTTTTATCTTTTGAATAAAAACCGTGGGGCGAACACCATCGAGTGTTTCCCCCTCATTTATGGACTTCAAAAAAAACGATCAATAGAACCGTCAGGGGACTACTTTGTAGTGAAGATCCAGCGACATGCAACTGGTTTACATCCAGGAGGGCATTTGACAAGGTCCCATGTTTTTCTAGACTGTAATGCTTACATTTCTTCATTCATTGCCATTCTCCATCCCTCATCTTGTAGTGCACTATGATGATCTTTGGGAACAGAAATAGTCATTATAGCATCTGCGTATCTTTTGTCAGAGCAAGATAACCAAATAGTAGAGGTGAAATAAGATATTGGATGAAGTGTGCATTGCCTCTTTGTTCTGCGTAGAGCTATCGGAAGCTCCTGAGGACTATCCGGGGTAGTATTGGTGGGAGCACTCAAGGATGGCACAGTTTCCTACAACAGTGGAATAGGTAAAGGAACATGAACAGGATTAGACACAGCTCTTCTTTTATACACAATTGGCGGAGGAGGAAACTGAAGAGGAATATCGGACACTGTCTGAGTAAAGAAGTTGTTTTGTTCAAAGAAGGTGACATCAAGAGAAACGTAATAACGATGTCCTGTAGGATCATAACATATGTATCCTTTTTGAGTTTGAGAATACCCTAGAAAAACACATTTGATAGCGCGAGCAGATAATTTGTCAGTGGTATGGAAATTATGGACAAAGGCTGTGCATCCAAAAATTCGTAGGGGCAGAGGGAAAGGTTTCTCCTTGGGATATAGCAAGTTGAAAGGAGTGGAGCCATGTAGAGAAGCAGAGGGGACCCTGTTTATAAGATGAACAACAGTAAGAATAGCATTGCCTCGATATATCTTGGGAACATTCATATGGGTGAGTAAGGATCGAGCAATATCAAGAAGGTGTCTTAGTTTTCTTTCAACAACCCCATTTTGTTGGGATGTATATGGGCAAGAAGTTTGATGTATGGTACCCTGGGAGGCAAAAAAGGTTGTCAAGTCATTCTGAGTAAATTCCAGAGCATTATCAGAATGAAAGATTTTAATAGTAGCGGAGAAATTTTTTTTGACATAATGAAAGAAGTTCTTGACAACGATATTAACTTCTGAACATACTTTTAACAAGAAAACCCAAGATAAGCGACTGTAGTCATCCACAAAAACAGCAAAGTACTTATGACCACTAATAGTTCGGACCGGACATGGTCCCCAAATATCACAATGAATTAGGAAGAAATGAGTAGTGCGACGAGGCTCAATTCTGGCAGGAAAGGAAACTCTATGATGTTTTCCGAACTGACATGCTTCACACTCAAAGGATTTTAGCATAGATAGTTCAGGGAACATCATAGAGAGAGCTTTGGCAGAAGGATGTCCCAGACGAAGATGCCATAGAAGGGGATCTTGAGAGATGGAGGTAGCGCCGGCAAAGTTGAAAGTAGACGGGTTGTTGAGGCAATATAGGCCATTTCTCTCATGTCCCCCACCAAAAATCTACCTCGTCCGGATGTCCTGAAAATAGCAGCAGAATTCATCAAAAATAACACGACAATGTAGCTCACGACATAGCTTCTGAACAGATAAAAGACTGAGTGGGAAAGCAGGAGCACAATGCACATGTGTCAGTCAAAGTTTGTTGGAGAAGTCAATAGTTCCAACAGTAGTAACGGGAGAATGATCCCCATTGGCAACACGAACGCTCTTTACAGTGGTAGAGGATTGAGATGAGGTGAGTAGACTTGCATCTCCCGTTAGATGAGTGGAAGCACCCGAATCAATAATCCAAGCATATTTGGTAACAGAGACTGAGTTGGTTACTATACCTGAGGTAGTGGCAAGGCTAGCAATAGCAGCAGATGCGGTCGTGTCTTTGGTTGAGGGAGCCGAATCATTGAGAAGTTACCGCAGACGAGTATATTCAGAAGCAGTGAATGGAGTCTGTTGCCCATCTGTACTCTGAGTAGTTGTATCATTGTTCGTATCATGTGATTCGTCGTCATAAGTGTTATGAGCACTTGGTTGCTTGCCAAATATTGCCCAGCATCGTTCAGAAGGATGATTCATGCGACCACAGTGTACGCATGCAGCTAACGACCATTCGAGGAATCACGACCACGACCTCGTCCAAGGTCACGTCCATGACCTGAGTTACGTCTGCGGCCACGACCTCGGCCTCCAGGATAAGGCCGTCGTCCTCTGTACCCAGATGAATAGTGGGCTGTTGTCTCTGTAGAAGAATAAACCAGAGAACTTTGAACTGGAGCCTCCAGTTCCTGTAGTCGATCGAATATGGTTTCGATCGTAGGCAATTTATCTGCCATAAGAAATTGATCTTTTGCAATTTTGTACTTCGGGTGAAGCCCTGAGAGGAACCTATAGACCTGCCACTCAGCATGTTCGCCTATTTATTTATACCAGCATGCATGTTGAAAGATAAGAAGTTCTTCAAATAGACTTGTAAGTGTCCGGTAGTATTCCGTTAGACTGGTCTCTTCTTGATTAGTAGACCAGATTCTTGTGTATATATCAAAAAGACGAGACTTGGTTGTTTTCTGGGAATATGTGTGCTCAAGATTTTCCCACATGGCTTTAGCAGTATCTTTATATACGAGATTTGCAGCAATATTTGGATCTACACTATTTGTCATCCAAGTAATTACCTGGCAATTGTCGACAAACCAGGCTTCATAATCTGCATTAGTGGTAGCAGGAGGAGTCTTCGTGAGGATGGCACTCTTTCGTTGGCCACCAATAAATATCTTGAAGGATCGAGACCATAGAACATAGTTTTCAGAGCCTTTCAACTTGATAAATGTGCCTTGTACCATCAAAGAAGGAGGATACATAGGCTTGGTCTCGGTGGACGTCATGATAGCGTCTCTAGGTCAAGAAAAAGTGACCTAGATGAAGTTGTAGTTGATCCGTAGAACTGTCTTAGTTGCACATTTTTGGAGAGTTGTGGAGGCTCTAAACCGAAGTCGCACAAGGGGCCTAGGGCGGCAGCGGCATAAGCCTAGGGCCACAGGAAGGTTATGGCAGATCGCAAGGGGCAGAGGGACGCGAGGGGTGTGCAGGGGGCACGAGGGGCACGGAGGAGCACAGGGGGCCTAGGGCGAGGGGCCCAAGACGCGGGGGCGCACGCCTAGCGTGGGGCTCCTGCTGGGCGTCGTGGAGGGGAGGGGAGGGAGGGAGAAGGGGCGGGCGGTGGCGGAGGAATATTAGATCAGAACACCAGTCTAGGACCGCCGCTCTGATACCATGTGGAGAAAAGAAGAGAAGAATATTGTGTGTTTATTCTGTGAGGTCTACAGGTCCTTATATAGGACTAAACCCTAGGGTGCTCAGAGGAGAACTTACATAAATACCCCTGTGGGGTTACATAGGGAAACAATACATAAGGAAACAATGATACATAAGGAAACAATGCATAAGGAAATAGAGACAAATAAAGAAACAACAATATACGGTAATCTCTAACAAAAAGAACAGAAGAAACCCTAGTTGTTGTGAGCAACAAGGAACTTCCCGTGTGGTTATCACTCTCCCCTATGGAGGGTTCCCATGTAAACCTCGTGTTTGTGGTGCTCGTTTGTCTACAACTTGGTCTTGGTCATTATTGTTGTACCATTAGCAAGGATTTGAACCCACTTAATGGTCTAGTGGTAGTACAGTGAGTATACCACACAAAAGACCAGGGTTCAAATCCCACTCTTACAGGGGTTGCGTTAGGTAGTCGACGACCAGCGTAAAAAATAGTCGAATCTTTCCACATGGATTTGAGCAAGAATCCATGTAGCCGGCCCTACTTATAGTGGGATAAGTCTTAGCACATTTTTTTTACCTTACTAAGAAATTTTTTGCATAAAATGTAATGTTTGGCTAACCTTCCTTGTAGTGGAGTTTATGTTAGGTGGTAGCCGGAGCCATGCTGAGAAAAGTAGAGACTCATAAACAGTGACATGAGGAGAGTGGATGTCAAATTGTTCACAATATCCACATATGCGAGCAAACGTTTCCTGCTTCTTGGGAAACCCAGCAACTGTAATGCTTCCCTGCACATAACCTCCCGTCTTTCGTCCCGCCAATACATCCAACAGGGTCGTCTTTCCTGCTCCACTGACACCCATCAACGCTGTGAGCACTCCTGGCCTGAAGGTTCCACTTAAATCATTTAAAAGGAGGATCCGATCTTCTTTGATGCCCTGAGCTTTTAGTTCCTGCAGATTCATAGATAACAACAGATGCGTAAGTTGTCATGTTCCTTTTCATTCGGGGACACTTTTTTAAAATTCAAGTTCTTCTGTAAGAATCCAACTTACAGAAGGTGTGTCTACCAAGTATTTGATGTTCTCAAAAGTAATTGAAAGTGGAGTAAAAGGAAGAATCATCCCATGTGTTCTCTTTTCACCTTCTGGCAATGTTGGATACAAGTTCACACAATTGCAAAACAAAAAAATGCCATTACAATCAATTCTATTGACATGTAAACTGACCTTGAAATTCATAACCAAGGGATGCACTGTTTCCCTTCACAGACAGCTCAACAAGCTGTGCAATTTCTCTTCCCACTTTCTTGTTCGGAGTTTCCTCAGATAGACCAACTCTTCCTTTACTCAAGGCTACAAGTAGTTTGTTTAATGATAATAAAGACATGCCCCAGAATTCACAGCAATCCACACTTAAAAAAAATACTTACAATCGAGAAATGTTAGAGCCACGACATAGAATCCATTAAACAGAAAGATGTAACCTAGCAATGCACCAACGCCAATCCAATACCAATGTGAGTGAGGGAACAGTCCACGAGACTTCAAGAATGCTACTCCAAGGTATTCTGAGTATGTTTCCTCCTTGATAACCTGTGAAAGTAGTCTTCAGATAAGCCATAACATGAAACCAGCATCATTTACCATTGTTAGCATGTTACCGTTTGTTTCCAGTTATTCCCTAGAAATTCATTTACAGCCATAGAATTTTGCGCGTACATCAGTGGTGAAGACCAGTAACCCCAGATCCACCAGTTTCCAATGCTTCCTGAAATCAAATTGACATGTAAGGTATTTTCCAAACAAAGTGCCTATTTACAGGAAAAAATACTGTTCTCGTGAAAGTTGTGATTCACATACTTCGTGATAACACGAATCCCCCAAGCATGATGAACGCAATGTGCCCGAATCCACTGTATAAATTGGAAACTACTGCATTTTTACCCAAGGCAGCGAGAAACCGGTACAATCCGAAAGCCATTTGGCTAACTAAGATGTATATAAAACACTGTCTGAACATTCTGCACGTCGAAAATAGGCATAATTCTGGGAGTGCTTAGACAGTTTACCATCACATAGTTCAAAATCAACATGAGAGTCAGTCTGGGTTCTACCTTCCAAGATCTGGATCGAAACCGATAGTGTAATAAGTTACTGCAGTCCAAAGGGCAGACTCTACGACAGATAGCGGTATTTTCAAGATACAAGCTGGACCAGCATATGCCCATGCAGGATAGAACTGAAGGTCTCTTTGTTTGAAAAAAATTGGAAGCCTCTCAAGGGTCATCGAAAGCTCGATAAATCCATTAAGGAACTAAGAATTCCAAAGAATAATGCACCTAAATAAATGCCAGCATCCTCAACAGTATTACGGTGCATCTTTACGCGCAGAAACACTGTCATTGCCATCAGTCCAGTAAGAAAATGCTGCAAAGAGAGAAAGTGTTAGTATTTCAGATCCAGTTGTTTGCGATATCGCATTCTCATGGTGGCAGATAATTGATTATTATTTATCATTCAAAAATAAACTTCTTACTTGATTTTTGTATTATATTCTATGATAATGACCGTAGACATAAGTTGGTGGATATGACGGGACATATGTAGAGAATGATAGTAGCAGAAACGAAAATGCTAAGGCGGATGAGTGGTCATATACAAAAAGATCCGATTCGGAATGGTGCAATCAGAAGGAAAGTTGGTGTGGCTCCTATAGAGAATAAGATGAGAGAAAACTACTTAAGATGGTTTGGTCATTTGCAAAGGAGGTCGATTGATGCACCAATTAGAAGATGCAAGATTTGGGATGTTGAGCCGGTTAAGAGAGGGCGACAAAAGCTAAGAAGTGTTGGAATGAGACTATCCGAAGGGATCTTAGTTATTTGGATTTAAGCCCAAGAATGACCCAAAATATGTCTGAATGGATGCAAACAATCCATGTAGCCAACCCTACTTAATTGTGGGAAAATGCTTTATTGTTGTTGTTGTATTCTATGACATAGAACATATTTACTTTTTATCTTAAACCAGCTCTTGCAGATTTAAATGACGAACATCTGAATGATGAGTACACATGCGCACCAATTTCCTAGGGTCCCTTTACAGTGAAATAGACAATCTACATAGCTTTCCAAATCTATTGTACTTTAAACAGAATAAGTAACTCGTATTTTTATAATATTTTGGTTTTATGTAAATCATAAATGTAAACTGTTCACATGGTAACTATAACTTTCAATCTGTTGCATGCATAAAATCCACTTTTGTACGGATGAAAACTCTTAGTCTCCATCTTGTTATATGAATTACCAGGGTGATTCAATCTATGTTCACCCTATGTTCGGTAATCATTCATAGGCAAGTTCTCTCATCACCAATCCATCCTACAGTAAGAAACCACCAAGAAGCAAAGAGAATGGTTCTTTTCCCTCTGAATTCATATTTTAAGTCTCCACCTTATTTGGAAATTCACATCCACATACACATACACACATGCACAACCACACCCATGAGGACACTTTCCAATGAGGAGGAGACTAGGTATTTTTACAAGTTTGTTAGTTGCTCATACAATAAACATGCATTCGTATTACAAGAAGATGCATGCTGCAAAGTATATCTGAATTCTTTTCAAAAGCTAGTGTTATTTCTGTGCAAAATACATTTTTTTACAACCACCGACTTTTTGAAATAAATGATATTTTTATAAAGCACTCAAAAATTTAATGGTTGAGATCAGTGACTTAAAGAAATCCAAAAATTTCTCCACCTCATTGAAAGTCCTCATATACATGTAGATATGCATGTAAATATACACACATAGGAAGGACTTCTTTAGTGTCTAAATGACATTAATCTAAATCAATGATTTGGTAAGTGATTTATAAATTATAAACTATATTGTATAAAAGAATTAATCTTAGTGTCCAAAGTGGGTAAGTATACTTCTCTGTCTAGTATCCTTCCTAGCATAGAATTTCTGTAACCAACAAAATATTATTAGAAGGTTTGGAAATCAGTTGGTTTCACGTGATATTCTTGAAGGTGATTTGAAGGGTTCAATGCTTTTGAAGAAGTTATTGTTTTGAACATAATAGAATAGAATAATTAGTAAAATACCAGTGGCTGTTTAAGGATGTTATCATCTGCATGGATAGCGGTAAAAAGAAATAGCTGTTATTTCACACCACGGACAGATGCACAAATATTATGAATAGACTGATACCAATATGCTTACCTGGCTAAGTTTGAGGATATAAACAACAGATTTTCTTTTCATCAGCAAAAGTTCCCTAGAAAAGCATGTTCTCAGCATTTCAAGTTTATTAATGCCGTATCTTGTTGTGTTCAAAGCAGATGGAGGGCTTTTATTTTTGTCAAATGGGATGCCGAGTTCATCCTTTAAATTCTGACCAACATGGAATAACTGGAATGCATCTGCAAACTCCTTTACAGAGATGTAGTGGTATGGCATATTTTTGTCTGCCCAGTACTGCTCCTGGTCTTTTCTCGAAGTAACCTATTTAAGGCAAAGAGTAAGTATGATTTACGCTAAAAAAGCAGCGGAAAACATAAGTTTCCTGGAACTAGTTGAGAAAGGGTGGTTATGAACTTTAACTTACTTCTTGCAAAAAATCCGCAACACTTTTCCTCTCAGGACACGTAAATCCCATAGATTCAAAAAACTGGACCACGTTTTCTCGTGGACCCTGATAGACTATTAGACCTTCCGAAAGGAGAATGATGTCATCAAAAAGTTCATAAGTCTCTGGAGCTGGTTGAAGCAATGCGATTAACGCAGTGCCATTGAGAATATGTGTAGATTGTCCGAGAGCTCTGACTATTCGATGTGTTGTCGAACTATCAAGACCATTGGATATTTCATCCATAAACAAAGCCTTGGCAGGTCCAACAAGCATTTCTCCTATATAGAAGCAAAGAAATAATAATACTGCACTAAAAACTAATATTAGATGTCAAATTCGTTAGGTTTATCTTCCGTCTATTTTCACCTGTTGTAAGACGCTTTCTTTCACCTCCTGAGATGCCCCTTGTCATTTGGTCTCCAACCATGACGTCAGCACAAATTTCCAATCCTAAAATCTGTATGTTCAAGGGTAATGAATTGAATAGTAGGGCAAAAGTTTATGCTATTAGCTTTTACTCCTTAATAGAGTTCAACATTTAAATATGGAAGTTCAGCCATACATTACCAGAAGCTGATGCCAAAATGAGATAGGTTAGTTTGGACTCACTAAGAAAAGTATTTGAGTGCAATCAAAATAACATCTTCCTAGATAAATAGACGTTGGTACTTTTGCACCATCCTATTATTGAATCTTCTACAATATGGATACATTAAGCATATATCATACACAGTACAACATAGATAGTAACAATAAAAAAATATTCTCCTTTAGAGGTTACCTTAAGAATATAATCCACTGTAACATCCACCTGTCCCTTTAATGCTGAAGCCTGAAACGAAAGGGATGATGAGAAGAATTCACCAATATTGAAGCTGCCAATTATGTGGAGCTACACAGTCTTCGTGACCACAAAATCCACTAATATTAACAAGGATCTAATAAAATTGAATTCTGCTAATTAGTCTAAGACTTTTAGCTCTAAAGTCTCCATGGCCACAAAATCCACAAATATTTACAAGAATCTAATATAATAGAACGCCGCAAATTATTCCAAGACCTCTAGCTCTAAATCAAATGAATCAGATATACCGATAAATAAATCTTCTGAATAACATGAAGTACAACCACATCCTAGGGCAATCACAATATCTGAGAAAAAGAAAGGTTCCATTATAACCTTCATGAAAAGGTCAATGTCTGGATCGGGTGTGATGTTTGCTGCCTTTTCCCTTTTTGCAAGTTCCATCAGCATATCTACAAATACAGTATACGAATTGTAAATCCACAAATCTGAATAATTGTACTTATATGCATCTATGTTATAACATACATACCATAGCGACTTCTGTTTCCCTGGCATCTAGCCGAGAAAGCCAATGTTTCTCTGACAGTCATCTGCCCTATGTGGACATCAGTCTGATTGATATAAGCGGAGGATCTCTGTGGCACAAACTCTCTCATCTCATGTCCATTGTAGGTCACACTTCCAGAAACCTGATTCAGTACAACAATTTCAATTTCTTCAAACAAAAACAATATATGACAGAAAAATAACCACTTTGATTGATGCTCACTGTTTATTCAACAACATTCTGAAATCACAGCTTGGATTTTGAGAGTGTGAACGTGGATTCATTCTAATTATTCTCAGAGAGTCAGTGCTTTGTTTTTGCGAATAGTGGCACATACATGCCATCTAGCAGTGTGATTATATAAACAATAATTAGCATATGATAATGTGTTAGAGTTATGTAATTAAGATATATGGATAATTGGAACTCTCTAAGATCTAATTATTATTTTTCTAGTTTAGTCCCATAATGCATAGGGATGTACTTTCTGTGAATTGGTGGGTCTATATATAGAGCCTCGTAGCATCCTCTATAGATTTTTTTGAGACCAAGCATCCTCTATAGATGAGAAGAAACAATGTGAACATCCTGTTTTTAGGCCGCATCTCCGGTGATGCAAGGACTCATCATGCCAGTGTTCTTGATGCTCGTGCATATTTGAGCGTGTGACTAAACAATTCTTTATTTTCAACAAGGTGTAATGGAGCACAACAATTTATTGTAAGAAGTGTAGGAGAAAGGGAATGTACAATCTTACTTAATGGTGCACCCATTCTCCCTCAAAGATGAAGCTTTTTGATAGCTTCCGCTTTTTACAAAAGAAACCATCTCCCGCTCACTCGACACATCTTCAAGATGTACCTTACCTTCTATTATAAAGAGCCTAATTTTGAACTTTGTCTCAAGCTAGATAACATTCTTCATGTTATTGGATATGCAAACTTTGGAATATGAGACCGTTGAAATATTCAAACTCTACTATATTACGAGTCTCGCTATCATAAAATCTATAAATTTACATCATCACCTGATAGCATATGCACATAAGCGACTCTATAGATAGATGTTGGTGGCTGCATCCTTCATATTTAAGAACCGAACCATTACTCTTAAGTCAACTCGTTCATGCTATACTGTTTTAGAGTCAAGCCACAATGGCCTCCAATACTATCTCAAAGGATGAAAAATGCACCTTCTAAATAAAGATATTGTAGATAATGGGGTGACTTAAAATCAGATGCCGGGTACTTAAAATTATTATGTGAATATGAAGTTCTGAACAGACTGAAATGACCGGAAACTTGATCTCACACAAATAAAATATAGTACAAGCACCTATACAATCAAATATGTAGAGGGAGACTGCATTGAGAAGAGCAAATGATGCAAGTATGGTCAAACCTTTAATGATGGACCTAGCTTTCCAGCAAGAGCTAAAAGGAAAGTTGTTTTGCCAGATCCTGGTGGACCTAGAAGTAACGTCATCCTGTTTTGAAGACAAACGAAACTACAATTACATATTACTCTTTCAGACTAATCAAAGGAGGCACGCATTATAAAGATTCCATTTCTTACCTGGACGGCTTGATTATGCCGCTCAGATTGTCAAGAATAGAAATAGGTATCTTCCTACTTGGTCCAATGTGAAAAAAATTCAGGAAACCCTGACAAGAATGACCAAAAACAATTCAAGGTTTGTGGGTTAATTAAAACTATGAAATCATTGATAATTCAGAATTAATCTATGTTCCAAGACCTCAATCTTGTTGACGAAGGCATTTAGGACCGTGGGAACACCTCGGTTGCCAATGTAAACATCTGAACAGACACTTAGTTTCTCATATCTTACTTCAATAGTTGGGCTTTCAATTCCAACACTGTAAAATAATCACAAATAGTTCAATATCCGAATGTTTGTTGTCAATGAGAAGGATAGTTTCATCATAGAGTAACTAGAAAAAAGTATTCCTCGTCAATGGTATCTAAAAGAAAATCATGTAAATACCGTAGCAGGGTCTCTGCTACAATTCTCGTGACATTAAAGTTTCAAAAATTACAAAAAAGGCCGTTATAAAGAAACTGTCGTGTTTAAAGGCGGCCTCTTCACATGGACTTTTCTCAAATTCCTGAAAATTCGATTTTTCTTCTCGAAGAGTGATGAACATTGAAGCCACCTCTGAAAAGGCAGAATTGTTACAGCATTAAAAAATTAATTTTCTAGATACCATCAACAATGAATATTTTTCTATTTACCACGCCGAGGAATCATCCTCGACAAATGCCAGTAAATAGGAGGGCAATCTTGCCGTTCCATCCGATTCTTGAGCTTCCACAAGAACTTCTCATTGTCCTCCTCAGCAATGCCAATCAATCTCTCCAGCAACCTATTCCTCTCCTCTTGCCCAAGGCCTTGGATAGAGATCTCTTTGATCTCACCATCCTTGTCTCTCAGTACACCCTTCTGCAATCGTCTGAACGTGGGCAATCTTTCAATGGCTGCCCACTTCAGTTTCTCCGCTTCATCTTCTTTTTGAGAAGAGCAAGATAAGCCACCATTTGATATATTCGTCCATAGAGAAGCACTCCTCCTGAAGCTCTCCCTGAAAACACCAAAATCTTCCATCTTTCTTCTTGATCAGTTGGGATGAAAATAGTCTGCATGGACAGGAGAAAAAATTAACATTTCCAACATGAGTGTTCAACAACAACAACCACCGAGAATTTTCCCACTTCATGTGGTGTCGGCTACATGGATTCTTTGCACTACCTGCTACAAAAGAACGCAAGACAGGCACGGCGTGGCGAGAACGTTTAACGCTCTAATGTAACAATAACATGAGAAATACTCCTGCCATCATCATCAAACTCTGAGACTACTCTTTACAATTCGTGGGCTGCTCTTCTTTGGTTTCTATCATCGACCCATATCTCCAAAACACATCAAGAGGCTCCGTGGAACACCAAAACCTCCATAGGTGCAACTGCCTTCGCACATATGTATATATACCACATGCACGCACGCAGATTACGTAGATCCAATAATTGTAACAGCAAACCGAGTTCCAAAAAATGTCAATGCTACCATAAAATACAGAAGAAATCTTAGTACATAAAGACAAACGTAGGCTCGGCATTTCGTCGATAAGTTGGCGTACACGCACAAGCGCGCACACTAAGAGCGCTTAAACCACCACTCCTCTGCGACTCATTGAACAATGGCCATCACTCTAAATAATGACCACCGTTCTTGGGAAGGGAAAGGGATGGGGTTGATGGAGATCGATGCATGCACGTCAATTTAGATGGAGAAACATGTATATGTAGATATCATGGGAAGCGTGTTTTTTTTGAAGGATTCCCAGAAAGCTTGTTGGTTTTAAATAGAGGGAAGAAAAAGAGGGAAAAAAACAAAAAATGGTAAATTACAAAAATGACATCATGTATACGTCGATTTTCTTTCAGGGTCCTCGTTTTTCCAAATGTAAAAAAATAGGTCAGATTTTATTTTATTTTAATCTCAATTGCAGGCTTCCGTAATCCTATTTCATAAACGGTAAACCCTAAAGTTTAAAATCTAGCACTCTTATCATTAGTTTTAAAAAAGGAGTACTTTGTTGTGAATCGAGGGAAAATGAAGGATTTCCTTGTAATCTACCCAAACTAGATGTGTCTCGTACAATTTTTACTAATTTATAGAATGCATAAAGGGATGTTGTCACTTACGTCCACTAGGACTGCTAATAGTCCTGAACATTTTATTATTCATTGTTTTAGGCTTCGTTTGATAATAGTTAAAAAAACATTTGCATCAAATATGATATTCAAATTTTAGTTTGATAGTTTAAAGAATTGAAAATGAACATAACATATGTCCGTTCGATAAAAGTTCGAGTTCGATATATTCATATGTGTGTAGTTGTGGATGTAACTTCGTATTTGTACACATGAGAAGTTTCAGGGTTAAAAAAGTATGGTATTAATAGGTGGGCATTGTACCACTTTAACTTGAACAATTTATTATTATTGATGCATATCATATCTTATAACTCGAATTTCAAACTTGTTCATGTTAACAAGTTTGAGTTAAGCCAAAATGAACTATTATCAAACCGAACTCAAATGTTTGTTTTCTAAACAAACTCGAACTCGGTCCCTATTGAACCTTTATCGAACTAAACTCGAACTTTCTTATCAAACTGAATTAGAACATAGGTCCGTTCGTTACATCTCGATTTGATTAGCAGTCCTACCTTTGAATTACTGTGATTACACTTACGTCTACCTTTTTGCAATAACATTTGTTCCTATATATATTCTTACAAAATCTATAGTATTTCTTCACTATTATTGTGATATATAAGCATAAATGTAATAACATAAGGGCAATATTGTGAGTTTTATAAGAATATAGGGGTACAAGTGTTATTGCAAAAAAGATAAGGGTATAAGTGTACTTACAGAAACACAAAGGAACACAAGTGTAAGAAGTTCATGAACAAATAATAAATTTTACATGTAAACATAGGCATGAAAACCATGGCAACTTTGAAGTGCATGTGCCTCTCCTAAATAATCAAGATTTAAGCCTACCATTTCCCAAAAAAATCTAAAGATAATGAGACCATCTCATCAAGTGAGAGTGGTTAAAAATCCTATCCCCTCCAACGTGCACAGATGAGACGGTCGTGTCCCTCCTCTCTGGTTCATCACAAGGTCTTTTGTTTAGCAAATGTGACCCACGTAGAGAGGTGAGACAAACCACCGTCCCATTTTATCAGAAGGGACAATAAGGACAGAAAGTCTTAGCGTATGTTTAGTAACTGGGTTGTGTTGGGTTGAAGAAATCTCATGAGAATAATATATATTTGGATGGTTACGAAGGTTTGAAGGGTTGAAATGATAAATATGATGTGATGTAACATTGATTATGTATTATATTAATTTTTTTAATGATTATAATACGTTTTTATGTTAATTTTTTATTTGAACGTATTTAAAAAGTATTATAACAAAGAAATTGTACAATCCATACAAATAATTCCAATCCATGAATGCATGGATAAAGCATGGGGTATGCCAAGTTACCCGAGGGTATTATTTTGAAAATCATCAGTAACATTGGAAAAGAAGTATAAGACCTAATCCATTACTATATATTAACTAGGGGATTTTGCCACTGACCTCTATTTAGCGATGAAAATAAATACGGATGTATCTGAATATCTGCTTACCATACTAAAAAAATGATCAAAAAATGATCATATATGGATATCAATATTTGAATATATATTCGAACACGGATCAAATATAGATATGGGTGGTAGAACTTTTCCAGGTATAGATATGGATATGTTCATAGCTTAAATATCTGGATTCATATATCTGAATATAACATTTAATATTTTTTATATAGTACTTAATGTAATATAATAAATGTAAGACTAAGGGGGCATTCGATTCGAGAATAAGCGGGAATAAAGATGGAGAATAAGGACAATAAGGGTCTATTCTCCGTTCGACTGGAGGATAGAAATAAGGAGAATAAGCTGGAATAAGTGCCATTCTCTATTCAGCTGGCTATTGGGGGTTAAGGAATAAGGTTTGAAAGTAAGTTAAAGTTGTTGGTTGTTATTTGTTTTGGAGAGATGAGTTAAACATATTGGTTGTTATTTGTAATTCGCACTTACAAACCGACATGAACTTCAACTTGAAAATTAAATTTCCAAAATCTAGGGGAGCCAAAGATCAATGTACACTATTTATTACATTATGGCATGCTTATCATACACTGGTTCCTCTACAATGTCAGGCACGGAAGTTGATCCGGCCGTCATCTGGGCGATCACTCTCTACTTCTCCCGTAGTTAACGTTGGATTTCCTCTAGTTTCTCAACAAAGAACTGTTCCGAAAATTCCACCACATTTATTAAATCCGCCAAGAACAACCTCTCTACAAGCTTGGACGGGTGCGTCGGGGTCAATGTTGATGCCTTTACCTTGTATCCACAGGATATCTACAAGGAATTATGTGATTTGATAATTGTCCTTATTGGGATGGATAAATCGAACCTAATTGTATTTAATGGGAAGAAATTACCTCCTCTGGAGACATGTATCACAAACGATCCTCAACATCCTCGTATCTACGTAAGTCCTCAAAGAGCATGTCTGCATCGTCCGCGCAGAAGCATCTACACCCATGAGTCTTAGTTCGGTCGCAACGAATCATGGCCATAACTAGGTTGGGTTCCCAAAGAAATGTTGAATACCATTAAGTAAAGATAAGAGTCGTGAAGGAATGAAGCTTTGTACAATATATCAAAAAGGGTAAGTAAGCTACGACAAATTTTCCATCAGGATTGTCGGACATATTGTTCTTCTCAATTAAAAAATGGGTACAACACTGATGCATTCTCCCAAGCAGTGAAACATAAAATAGTAATAAGAAAAGACGTATAGACGTAGCGACCTAGTTAGAAGGCTAAGCATTCTCCCACATGACCATTGTCAAACTGTCATGCAACACCTCTCCGGCTTGGATGTCTTCCTCGAAGACCTTGAAATCGCTCGCCACGAAGTTGTTATCGAAGTCCTCGTCACTTGTCTTGAACTTCGCAGGGACCCGACCTTGTGATGAGTCACGGGTAAACGCACTCGATATTTGATCCTCACCCTGAACATCATGGATAAAGTTGTTGTTGATGGAGCACACCATTACCGCCATCACCTGTTTCTCGAAGATGTAGAACGGTTGCTCACTAATTACCTTAAAGCGAGCCTTCATTATCCTGAAAGTCCGTTCCACATAAGATAGGAGCAGTGAGTGTCAGTGATCGTACATTTCATCGGGCATGACATAGTTGCGACCCCTTCGAGCTCTAAACTGGGGTAAGTGTGCAATGACTCAACAATATGACATGAGGAAGGTATCCGTATTCATGTATCCACAGTTCAGAAGGCCAATCGAGACATGAAAACCGCCCTCGACCAAGGTCCACTTCAGCACATTCATCTCAGCGGCTGACTCCTCCCATCCGACAGCTACGTATAGAATCTATAACTGAAGTTGACACATGCCATCACATTCTGTGCTAGTGTTTGGTGCTTGCTCCTGAACTTTGGCGCAATATTTACTGGGATATTCGCAGGAATAAGTGTCCCATCAATCAGTCCAATCACATCCTAAAAACAGAGAACAGTTTCCATACTGTGTTACTCGTTTAAAACTGTTTTACATGGACCTAACATCGTAAATTCAAATGTTTACCTTAAAATATGGATAGAATTTGCTATTATGGACTATAACATCAGGGGTTGGGCAATCATCCGCCGACATGCGGATGAAAATATCTCTCAGGGGGACGATGCGTGTGAGGATATCGTTGAGATGATTTGAAATGGTATCACTAGAGTATTGGAAATGTTCTCAAAGCACCTGATTCTTCGTGTTATGGCCGAGGTAATACAACAATATGCAGAGGGACTCCTCAACCTTTAGGTGCCTCTAATCATTTAGGCCTGCCCTTTCCTTGAGCATGACACGTAGACATAAGATGGTGTCAGGATACATACGAAAAACTTTGTACGATCGGTCAACGTGACAGTGCAATATCTCGTGGATTCATATATGGCATGTACGCATGGAGGTATGCTTTGGCACCCGGGGGATATAAATGCCATGCATATTCTCCTCATCGCCCTCGTCATCTAGGACTGCACGTAGATATGTCATGTTTCACATGACCAAGTTGTACCTCATCGCAACCATTGTTGCCATGCCTTCCATTGTTGAGGTAGAGCTCCTGGAATTATTAACAAAAAGCATGGTATGGTATTGACAAAAAGTTCCACAAACTAGAATGTAATATTAAAAAATGTCACAAAGTAGGATATTAACTGAGGTTTAACTTACAATAAAATTATCACAATCCAAATCAATTAGTAACATCCTACATAATGTTTGTCAACATTCACATTTAAAACAAGCCAAATAAATTACAACAGCAAGGATAATTTCTAAGGTTAAACAACATTATTACATGACAGTGCCTCAACCCTCAAAACAATTATGGTGAATCATCCCTACGGCTTGCCGAGCTAAATACTTACCCATGCCGCTAACTGAAATCACCAAAAAGTAACTCGAGCATGGTCTCACTAATCTCACACAATTAGCTACCACTGTGTGACCGAACTCAAAGCCCAATGGCTAAATCAACAATCAACACACACAATAATATCAACCAATGAACAAGCTGGCGCGAATCAAAATTTATTATACCCTACAAATAAGTGTATAGTGGACAAGCAGGTAGGGGTCGAACTTAGGGAACACATGTGGTAATACATGATATTGTTTAATGACAATAAACAAATAATATAAGTATAGACATATATAGGCATGGACAGTATTTACTTAATTTTTATAGGTTTTTAATTTTAAATTTTTATTTATATATTAGAAATTTTAATTTTTAATTTTAAATTTTTATATTATAATTTTTTAATTTTTAATTTTATACCTTTTATTTTCAAAAAATTGTAAGATATATTTAATAATGATTAATATATAACTTATATATAACTATATATGGATATATAATACACTATACAATAATATAATTAAAAATGTAGGTAAAATAGTTAAAAATAGAAAAAATAAAATGTTTTTGTTTTTTTATATTTTTCTACTAATTTTGTGATTTTCAAGTATTTTTACTTTTTTTTTAATATTTTAAGGTCCAAAATATCCCAAAATAAGGATTAAATAAATAGGCCAAATTAATTTGGGGTTTAAAAATAGCAAAAAACCTTAATAATTTTCCAAATCAATTTAATACATACTAATATGTGTAAATAAAAATATAGAATAGAAAGAAATATTTTTAGAGTTTTTATATTTTATATGATTTTGAAGCCTTTTAATTTTTTATCATTTTCTTTTTCTATTTTTAGTATTTTTTGGTCATGGGGTAGTAGAGATTATAATAAACACATACTATTTTTTGGAGAATTTTGAAAGACGATTTTATAAATTTTTTTGGATTTTTTAAGGCAATCAGGGAATATCCATGCACTTTTTTATTTCTAATAAATAGAGAAAATGCCTAAAATGCAAAATTAAAAATATGGCGTGAATGAGAATGCAAGCAGACACTTTTTTAAGTACAACCAAAATAAGCAGCAAAAGAATCCATGGAGGCCAGTATTTAGTAAGAGTGGAAAACATCTCCATGGAGAATGCAAATGGGCAGCTAGAGCATTCTTCAATGGCTTCTTAGCTTTTGATAGCATGCTAACAACAGCTTTGGGGACGAGGGCTGGTGGAGTTCATCGATTTTCAAGTTGCTAGACAAAAAGGGTGTAATAGAAGCCAAATCCGAGAAGATAATTATACAATCAGAGTTCTTGATGTTTTAAAATAGGTTATCAAACATGAAGAATGCTTCTCTGGCAATCACTGCAGGCGGTTTAGAAGCACCCTGAAAATTCTTGCCAATGTTCCTTTGAATCTAGATCAACCACAGGATCAATGCACGTTTGACGGTTACTTGTGTTTGCCTTCCGTCCCAGACTCCGTTATTGGGGTATGCTTTCGTGTGGATCTTGTGCATCACTGATAATCTTTTAGAAGACATTGTTCAGTTTTCCAACCTTTACGCTGACATAAATTGGCATTTCCATTCCCAAAATTTCATAAACCCTTCCTAAATATTGGTTGGGACACTTAACATCATTCTTCGTACAGACAATAAGGCAAGGCATCTCATAGCCACTTTTAGCTGCATGGGCAGCAACTTCTTGGAGGATGCCAGTTGATTTCCTCAAGTTTTTTTCAGAACTATCATGAACAAAAACCGCAACATCACAAGCTGCTAATGACTCATTGGTTGAGAGCAGATTCTTGACACCCATTTCAGGAATTTCACGCATTACAAGTGTTTTTTTATTCCATTTGGGATGTTAACAACATTAGCAGCAAACCGCTCTCCACATGGCCGATCAGATATAGCAGAGAAAGACCTTCCTGTTAGTGCATCCAACAATGCAGATTTTCCGGCCTTTTCAGGTTCAAACACATATACTGAAATCGTGTTACGATCCGTTGCTTCCCGACAACAACGCCATTTGAAATCGTAAAAAAGTAACTTGAGGATGGTCTCGTTAATCTCACACAACTAGCTATCGTTGTATGACCGAAGTCAAAGCCCAATGGCTAAATCAACAAGCAACCCATACAATAATAGCAAGCTATGAATAAGCGTGTGAATCAAAATTTATTATATCCTACAAACAAGTGTATAGTGGACAAGCATGCAGGGGTCGAACTCAGGGAACACACGTGGTAGCACCAGATATTGTTTATAAATAACAATAAATAAATAATATAAGTATAGATGTATATCGGTATGCACATTATTTACTTAAGTATTTTGTGGTTTTAATTTTTACTTTTATATTTATATATTATATTTTTTATTTTTTAATTTTTTATTTTACAATAATTGTAGGATATTTATAATAATGATTAATATTATAACTTATATATAACTATATATGGATATATAATATACTATAGGGTAATATAAATATAAATATAGGTAAAAATAGTCAAAATAGAAAAGTAAATTATTTTTTGTGTTTTTTTAATATTTTTGTACTATTTTTATGATCTTCATGTATTTTGCTAATTTTTAGGTATATATCACAAGATATGGATTAAATAAATAGGTTGAACTGATAGTTTAAAAATAGTAAAAAATTCAAAATTTTCCAAATCAATTTTAATATATACTAATGTGTGTAAATAAAAATGTAGAACAGAAAGAAATATTTTTGGATTTTTGAAGCATTTTTATATTTTTATAGGATTTTGGATCTTTTTAATTTGTTATCATTTTCTTTTCTATTTTAGGGATTTTGGCTTGGGGGATACTAGAGACTGTAATAAATACATACTACTTTTTGGGGAATTTTGAAAGATGATTTTTTTTATTTTTAAGGCAAATAGGGAATATCCATGCACTTTTTTATTTTTAATAAATAGGGAAAATGGCTAAAATGAAAAATAAAAATATAGCATGAATGAGAATGCAAGCAGGCACTTAACCCTTTTTTGAATGATTTTTGGGGCATAGATGATATTTATAAAAATTAGGAAATAAGCATAAAAATTAATGGAACTGGCAGGGGTATATTTGTAAATAAAAATAAATGGTAGGGCTACATGTAAATATCCCAAAAGTTTACAACTAATGTTAAAAGGTTTAATATTAAAATACAACTACAAAAGCTGTAAGGGCCTCTCTGCAAAATACCCACGCACGTGGGTCACCATGTGAGGTGTTGTGGCAGAGGACTAAATTGCAATATTAAAAATAGACAAGGGCATGCATGCAATTTACCCGCTAATTTTTAAATGTTACAACATATTTACATGATCATTAAAATATTACAAAAAAGTCGAAGGGTGTGCTTGAAATTTACCACTTAAGCGCTCCTGATCGAACCGTTCAGCGACTGCCACATGGAAGATCTTACGATTCTGATCAGGCAGCGGTTCGCTTCGAGTCGACGCTCCAGATTAGATCTGGAGCTTGACTTTGATCGGATGGCTCGCGGAGGTGCTGGTTGAATTGGGGAAGAATAGTGGTCTATCAAATTTAGATCTTTGATTCCTCACACCTCTACCCACGATTCAACTCGCCAAGGGGTTCTTCTTGTTCTTGGAAGCCTTCTGCATCAGCAGGGGGTCTTCAATTGGTTCTAGGTCCCAACGGAGGGGACCTGGGCCTCTTTCTGTTCGCTGCACCTGGAGCTGCTTCAAGTGTTCGATCCTCAGCTCCAGGAGTTCCTCGTAGGCCCTTCTCCTGTGCAAATTGATCAATAGCTCGAGACGAAGGGTATCAACCCAAAAAAGAAGCCAGGGGCTTCGTGGATGAGTGGGACAGTGGAGCTCGTCAGGCAAAGGATGGAGCATGGAAGGCTCGATTCCGTGCGGGAATCAAGGTGATGAGCGGGGTGTTTTGCAAAGAACATGACGAGTAATGAAAGGAGCGTGGGAGTGAGTCAAAAAATAGAGTGTTTCACGGTGGATCAGACTTGGAGCTCGAGCTCCAGGTCAACAAACAAATTGGATTTAATCCTAAAACCAGACCTAATTGCTAAAATAAAATATTGAAAATGAAAACTACACCTATGGTTTACCTAGAAATCAAGAAGGATAGCCTCGATTTGACCTGGGAGCAAAAAAGACAGAACCACGATAGAGCTTGCTTTGATGATGGCTTGGACCACCTCCTCCTCAGCTCCTCCTTGCTGCAAACCATGAGGTCGCGCTCATGTCACTAGCAGTAGCCCGATGAAATGATTTGAGGGGCAAAGAACTAATAATGAGGGATCAAAACTTGTAAAAAGGATCTAGGGGTTTATTTATAGACAAGTTTTTGATCATTTTCGAGGTGAGATTGAGTGGACGAAGGCGATGGTAGGTGAAGGAGGGATGGCTAGCAATGAGGACAAACATGGTGGTTGTGCAGGAGTGGTGGGCTTGAGACGAAGCAAGCGTGGGATGAATCTTGGAAAATTAGTGAAGGAGGGATCCTCATGACTTCTGACATGAGTCAGAAGAGGGTCAAACAGTTGACCCTAGGTCAACAAACGAAGCATCCATGTTGGTCCACGTGGACCAACTAGGAAATTACAATGTAAAGATATCTTAGAAAATGAAAAGGAATTAATAAATGGATTAATTATTTATAGGTGATAAAATAAAAATTATTTCTAATTTTATGTAGATTTTAATGTCTATCATTTTTATGAGGTGATTTATTAAGTTATTATTCACAGGTATAAGTATATGTATATTGACCTATGTTTGGACTATTTTATTTTTATTTTGTATTTTAAATTTTATTATTTTATTAACTTAATTTATATATTTATAACTTATTTAAATATACTTAAATATTTTTGTTTTATTTTTTGATATAATATGTATACTTACATAAATATGCATGTCTATCATATATGTATAATTATAGTATATTCATCTATGTATTTTTGTATGTTATTTTATTTTAGTGTTTTCTTTAATGTTTTATTGTATTCTAAATATGTACATAAGTTATAAATAATATGATATAGTTTTGGGAAGTTTGGATTTTGGATTTTATTTTGAGTGTAAAATATACAGTATATATCATTTTAATGTAAAATAATTTTTGTATTTTTCTATGTATTTTTATCTACAACTTTCATGAATAAAGTTTATTGATTTTATGCACAAATAATAAAGAACAAAACATGTTCCGAAAAAGTAATTATTGGCCTATATTTTTAGGGTTTTTAGACTATGTGATATGTACAATTGACCCCCTATCTCCCCCTACTTTATTCTTTGTTGACTAAGTCATCATGATGACTGAGTCTCGGGGACTAGGGTCACTCAACACCTATGGTTTTTCGTTTCTTCCCTATATTCTTTAATTTTGAAATTAAATACACTAAATATATAGTATTTTATATAATATTTTGTACAACTTAAATAATGTTTATTTTAACAAAGAAATGATATCTACATGCATTTAGCCAGAGATTTAAGGCCAAAATGAAAGAATAAAGGTGATGAAATGAAGATTCATCACTAACTTAACATGCACGGACTTGGCACATTTGAAGATGATCCGTTTGTAGGGGTCACGGAGGCTGTGTGAGAACCGGATTTGTACCTCTGGACCCAGGCCTGGAAGCAAAGATTCCAACTCGTCCAGAATCTCCTCCACCCCTTCATGGAGATCCTTGGGGGTCCACGCTTGGATATGCTCCCTTTGTAGCTCCAACATTTGTGTTGTTAGGTGAACCACATCCTCACCTAAAGCATGTGAAACGAAGGGGGCACCGTCACTCCTGGAATACTTGCTACCTGAGGTATGTCCCCCTGAATCTATGCATCATCTCCTCCAGGATGTTTGAGGAGGTAGACCCCAACTAACCGGATCGAGCACCTTAGATGCATCATTCTATACTCGTAGGTCATCATCGAATGCATGTTGTGTCGTTGTATCCCCTCAAAAAAGGCTGCAAACGACCCTGGTGGTGCGGTCTGAGAGGAGGTGTAAGTACCCTTTGCTGTGTAGTCTCCTACCATGGCATTGATCAGGTCGTAATGAGGGAAGGACTTCCTTCGATAGGGCTTGTAGGCCTTGTCGATCTGAAGGCAACATTACGTGATGAAATGCTAAAAAAATTCTAGACATCTATGCTAGGGTCTAATGTACTTACATACCGTAAGCCAAGCTTCCTCATCTGGTGCGACTAATGTACATGAGATTAGGTCCCACCCCCCAATCGCTCTTTATCAGAAGATATATGAATGGTATGTAGTCCTTCTTTACCATCTTTCATTGATTGTTTAGCTTCGCCTTGTCCTAGTTCTTCCTCTTCTGCATGTTGAAGTATGCAATGATGCTATGTCATGCCGGCGGTGTGAACGAACCTCCAAATGTCAAAACGATTCTTGGATAGCTGAAGAAGACACACGTCCATCGCGAGTGTCCACTTCACTCAGTGGGAAGGGGACTCATCGTCCCCAATGTGTACCCCCAACACACATGCACCTCCCGCGGCCATCCTCTATGGATGTGGTTAAACGACTAAAGCACATTCCCGTTTAGAAGTAGCACCTTACCAGCCCCGATGTAGGATATGTCAGTGATTGAACAACAAACAATTGAACATATGCCAATAGGGAAACTATTGAACATCAAACACAACTAATTTGGACAAAACATAACAAGATGCATCATAGAGAAGCAACGAAGCAACTCTCAGCTTAATCTCCACCTCATCACAACAAATAGAGGTCATGAAGCACCTCTGAGATCACTCTCAAACTCATAGAGCAACAACCAAAATGCATCATAGAGCAACCACAATGTATATCTCAGGTAAAGCTCCACCCAATAGAGCATTATATGAAGAGATAAGACAACAAAAAGGGTCCATAGAGTATTGTAGGATTGCATCTCTCAGATCAAGTTCAAACAACATAGAGCAGCAACCAAGATGGGCAATCAAGACCAACAAAAACGCATCACAGAGTAGCTAGTAAAGATCTCCAGCCAACAGGGCATCAATACAACAAATTGGGTCCATACAAATCCTCCCATCAGGAGAGACATCATGGGGTGGTTTATAATGAAACAAACATCATAGCATCTTTGCATCTCTCGGATCAAGCTCAAACATCATAGAGCAGCAAGCAAGATGGACATCCAAGACTAAAATAAATGCATCACAGAGCAGCAGTAGAGCTGCCCTCAGCTCAATCTCCAGCTATTAGGGGATCAAATGAAGAGCAAACACAACAAATAGGGTTCATACAAATCCTCCCATCAGGAGAGACGTCATGGGGTGTTTTATAATGAAACAAATGTCGTAGCAACATTGCAGGATTGCATCTCTCAGATCAAACTCAAACATCATAGAGCAGCAACCAACAAGAACACCCATAACCAGCAAAAATGCATCATAGTACAGTGGTAAAGCTTCTCTCAGTCAATCTCCAGCTAATAGGGCATCAAATGAAGAGCAAACACAATAAATAGGGTCCACAAAAATCCTTCGATCAAGGGAGACATCAAGGGATTGTTTTTAAAGAAATAAACAAGCAAACAAGGTGTACACACACATCAACAACAACAATCCATCATAGAGCAACAACATATGAACAAAAATGCATCATAGAACAACAACAGATGCATTAAAGCACAACAATATAGTACCGATCGATCAATCAAACAACATGAACATCCAAGACCAAGAAGAAGGCATCATAGAGCAGCTATGTCTCAACTCTCAGCATAATTTTGTAGCCAATAGAGCATCAAACGAATAACAAATGCTACAAATGAACATCTCTCAACTCATTAACATCTCTTAGCATATGAACATTTCACATCAATTCGGATATACCACAAAAAAATTCATCATAGAGCAGCCGCAAAGCAGCTCTGTGATCAAGCTCAACCATCAAAGAGAAGCAACCAAATTGGATATCCAAGACCGACAACAATGCATCACAAAGCAGCAACAAAGTAGCTCTCAGCACTAGCTCCACCAAATAGAGCATCAAATGAAGAGCAGACACACCATATAGGGTTCATAAAATCCTCCCATCAAGGGAGATATCATGGGGTATTTTTTAATGAAACAAAATTTGTAGCAACATTGCAGGATTGCATCTCTCAAATCAAGCTCAAACATCATAGAGAAGCAACCAACAGGAACATACAAGACCAATAAAAATGCATCACAAAGCATCAATATAGCCGCTCTCAACTCAATCTCCGGCCACTTGGGCATCAAAGAAAGAGCAAACACAACAAATATGGTCCATACAAATCCTCCCAACAAATGTACATCCGAGTACAATAACACATCCGAGTACAATAACCACACATCATTGAGGAGCACCAATCATACAATGAGGAAGAATATCCAAAAGAACACCAACTAGGCAACGTAGAGAAGGATCAGAGCAACTCTCAGCTCAAGCTTCAACCAATGAGGCATCAAAAAATAGTGATCCCAACAAATGCACACTCTAATAAGCTCATTAACATCTCGTAGAAAATGACAGTCTCAGATCAAATTAACAGTGTACCAACAATCAAGCAACCAACATGGACATCCAAGACCAACAACAATGCATCATAGAGTAGCAACGAAGTAGCTCTCAGCTCAAGCTCCACCCAATATAGCATCATATGAAAAGCAAAACACATCAAATAGGCTCCATACAAATCCTCCTATCGAGGGAGATATCAAGCGGTGTTTCAAATGAAATAAACATAATAGTAGGAATGCAGACCAAATCACACTTAGGGCTATATCATCACCAACAATCCAAACAAGGCATGGCAATAAAAGCAATAGCTCATATATAGTTGAACCCAATTTCATTTATGTTAACATTGCACCGTGCGTCAACCAAGCAATATGAATGGTCAAGAAGAACAACAAGGCATCATACGCAAAATGGTTTGTAGAACTGATGAATCCACGATTCATCGCCTTTATTCTTTTATTTTAGCCTCTTTTCCTTAGTCAAATACCTGTAAATAACCACTAATTTCATAAAATTACCATTTCGCATGCATTTGTTAATTATGCATTTTTAACACTTTTTGTAAATAAATAAAAGAATAAAGAAGAAAAGAAAAAGAAAAGGAGGTATTTATGCAATAAATACAGACTGACCCAAACCCCGAGAGAAGGTCAAGACTTGACCTGATCGACCAGGAATAAAGTAGGGGGAGATAAGGTTGTCTGTCAGAAAATCCAAAAATATCTTGTACATATTTTTCATATATATTTGTATAAAATTTACATTGTTTTATTTGTATATAATTTGACCTCAAATCACTTATTTTTGTAAATAAAAGTTGTGAATAAAATTATGTTATAAATAATAAAAATATTTGTAAAATAAAATAAGGTATATATTGTAAATAATTACACCCAGAAAAAGCCGTAATGCGATAATTGAAACATCAATTCCGACTCCATACGAGCTCAAATCGAACCAAATTCACTTCCATAATACTATAAATTAAATTATCTTTCAAATGGTTGTGGTTTCGTATTTTTTGGGGTTACGGTTAAAAAGTCGGTTTTATGGGGTGTATTATGCAGTTTACCCATATATTTGTGTATATAATTATTAATATTTATTTTTCATAATGTATATATAATAAATATTGTTTTCAATAAAAATAAAAATTAAAAAAATTAAAATAAAAAATTCTTGTATAAAAATTATTTCCTTAATTGCACCTATGTACATTATACTATATGTATATAATATATGTATACCACTAACTTCCTTAAATAAAAACCATCAAAAAATTTAATTACCTAACATTAATTAATTAATTTAAATTAATTCCGAATTTTTTTAATTATTTGATTTTATTTGATTGATTTGGTATTATAACATGCCATATATATCAGATTTGATTGCATACCTTTAATGGCCACCATTAAGTTGACTAATTAATTTCCAATTAATTAATTAATTTATTTAATTTATTTATTTCGAATTTATTTATTTATTTAATTGATTATTTTATTAATTCACCCAATAATCACCTTCCTTTTGTAGATAATTTCCTTTTTTGATTTTCTTCTCTTTTTAATGGGCTCCTCCTCCCTCATTCACATTTGATCAATCTTTGGAGAGAGGAGCCCGATCTCCGAGACTTTCTTGTTGCAGAAGGGTGCCCGGCCTCCGACCCATTCGGTGACAGCGTTCGGTCGTCGTTGAGGCCATCACGGCGTGTCCCATTCCAAGGTGAGATCCAACTTTCATTTCCCGTCTTTTTCCCATAGTTAAATCATAGGTTTAGTTTCTTCGTAAACATAGTTAATTTTTAGCTATTAAAAATCTCAAAATTTCCACCACATATTTTTCGCCCGACACCGATCTCTTATCTCACGCCTCGATCCCTCCATCTTAACGTTCTATCTCACGCAACCACACACCTCCGCCCACGCATGGTGGTCGGAGACACGGATCCGTTCTCTCATCTCGCCGAGATCCATCCCCATCCACACCTCCGACTTTGTGTATAAATAAATAATAATAATACATTTTGTTTGTCTCTAACCTTTGTTATTGCAGGATCATATAAAAAAATAAAAAAATCATTTTTCTTTTCTCTCTAACATTGGTGTTGCGGGAAGAAAAAAATAAAAACAAATCTAAATATTTGCCAATCATTTCTAACCTTTGTTTTGCAGGTTAAAAAAAATATAAAAAGAAACTAAATAAAAATCCCTCTTCTTCTTACTCTTTACATTTCCTGTTCAAGAAAAAAAATACAATATATATATATATATACATTTTTTTTCTAACATTTTTCCTGCAGATTAAGAATAATAAATAAAAAACAAAAAAAAAGCAAGCACAGGCGCGGGTCGTCACCCCCGCGCCCCCTCTTCCAGCCCGCGCGCGCCGGTGCCCTTCCCCGCGCATAGCCCGGCGGTGCCGCCCTCCAGCGGCCATCCCATCCTCCAGTCACCCGCGCCCAGCCGCGGCTTCCCGGCACCAGGCCCCCAGGCGCCGTCCTCGCACCCGCGGCACCACCGCAGGCGCCGCCCTCCAGCGGGCGCCGCCCTCCAGTGGCCATCCCATCCTCCTACAGCCCACTACTGGCGTGCGGTCGCGATACCGCCAGCCGTCCCCCCCAGGCGCCGCCCTCCAGCGGCCGTCCACCGCCCTCCTGCCTTGCGGCGGAGGCCCGCGTCCCCCCTACCAGCAGGTCCTCCCACCGCGCGAGCCCCTCCAACTCCCACGCGACCGCGCGACCCCCTCCTGCCTCGCGGACCTCCAGATCTCTGCGCTTCCGCCATATCCGCTTTCTCCTTGATGTGTGGGCGGCGCACCGACCTCCGCGCAGGTCGCTCAGCCTCCCATCTCCATCAGCGGCGGCTGCAGTACCCTCTCCCCTTTGGGTTGGAAGGAAACGATGGTTTGAAAAGAAACCTAGGGCATTTGGATTAAAAAATTGGAAAATTTACGGCAATACCCCTGAAGGTTTCTCAAATTGCAGAACAACCCCTGCCAGCACATTTGTTTTTATTAATTGGGTAATTTGCGAATTTCTTTCTTAATTTATTACTGTTATCTTTTCACGCAGAATCTTTACTTATTTGCATTTTAAACCCTGTGCTTCCAAACTTCTTTGCTTGTTGTCTTTGAATAGAATAAATGTTTTTATGAGTTCAAAAATTTTGCAAAAATTCATGTATGTTCCTGCTGTTGTGTTTTTCATTGTATAAAGTTTTCATCAAATTTTATTGTCATTTGATATTTTTAAAAAAATCAAAAATAGTGATTTTGTGTCTTTTTGCTTGCCTACATTTTGATAATTCATAAAAATTCAAAAAAAGAGCCTAAAAATTCCAAAAATTACTGTAGGTACTTTTTAGTGTGTTATAATTTCTATCCAATTTTTGTGCATTTTTCATTTATAAAACTAAAAAAAATTGTAAAATACGAAAATCTTATAAAAATTGCAGAAAATTGTAGAAAAATCCAAAAATTGTGATTTCTGTCTCTTTTTGTAGATATTGCTTTCTAGTTTCATTTAAAAATAATATCCAGGAGTTCTGAGCATTTAAAGGATTTTTAAATTGAAAAATACTCCTGCTTGTGAATAGTCTCTTTGTTTTCCACTGTTTTATTTTTTATAAAATCACAAAAACATTTTCTTTTCTTTGATTATTTTGAAAATACCAAAAAGAGTGTTGTGTGTGTTTTTGTACTCTTTTGTGCATATTGATCTTCTTTTTAAAAAATATAAAAAAATATAAAAACATTCAAAAACCACTAAAAATTAACTTTGAAATTTGACTACTTAGTTTTTCAATCGTGCTCCTTGTGTTCGACCCTGGTCGCTATACCAGGTAAAAAGAATAGCGAAGACCGCTTACATTTATTTTCATTGACTTATATCTTTTCCGAGTGGTTTTATCATTTTTCCGATTGACCGCGCTTGGTGATTTGGGTCACAACGATCCTTGTTTATTACATACTTAACCCGATTGTCAGGCGCGTCATCAAGAACCAAAATGGAGCATTGGTTGAGCGGTTACCTCGAAATCCATCAAAGGGAAGAATAAAAGTGTAGGCACAAGCAAAGGACAAAATGCACAACCAGGTCCCTGGGTGAGCCATCAAAGGTCGATCTCCAGCACAATTTATAAGGTAAGGATGTGTTATTGAAAATCCTAGAGTCCATGGAGGATGGCATACTCGAGATGACAGTTCAAGGGTAGTGGAGGACACGATGCTTCTATGGAAAAGTGTCAAAAGAACCCCCTGCAAGGTCCAACCATCCCATTGTTGCCACAGTAAAAGCAGCCTACCTCAGATTCGTCATTCACGGGACGAGCTTAGGGTATGCATAGTACATGAATCACATTTCACGGGTGAAGCTGCAGTTTAGGGTAGGGTAATCAAGGAGCAGAGCAAGTAGCCGAGGAGAAGAGAGATCCGGATGTTGGAGAAGAGAGGGCGTGGGAGGGCGGATCGTTGGTGCTAGGCTTGGAATAAGGAAGGGCGAGAATAGGGCAAAGGGCTTGGCACAGGAGGAATTGTCGTACAATGAAGGGAGGAGAGAGATTGAGAATAGGATCCTTATTCCAGGGCCTATTCTCACAAATCTAAAATGCCCTAAAGGTCTAAAGACTCAACTCCTCTTCCCTAAAGAGTCATAAAGGCATAAACCCTAGCCACATCCAAAATACAACAACTTGTGAGTCCCATTCCCACCGGAACCCTCCTCCGACGACCAAGGCACTCACAGCCTAGTGGACTCACCGCTCTGCCTCGCCATCAATAGCCCAACACCGTATTGTCGTCGCTGCAGCAGACCGACGACAACAACTTCCCATCCCATTGGATCCCTCCTTTTACCACCAAGGCACTTACAACATTGTGGCATCGCTGCTTCGTCTCACCACCAACAGCCTAGCATCGCATCACCGTCGCGACCGTACACCACACATCATCGCCAAGGCCATAATCGAGCCTCTGTCGACAAGCACAATCACAACCATTTTCGATCCTCAACCTGCCCGAATCTAAGGTGTGGATTATTTTGTTTTGCTGAAACATAAATGGATTTATTTAGTGGATTTATTTGATTTCAATTTGGTCCAAGTCAGTGTTTGACCATCTGATTTAGGTATAGTTTGACATGAAGATAATGGTAGGGCAAGAAGAGATCTATCCATAGAGAAGAGATATTTTTTACATCATAGTTTATTTGTTTACATGATTGAATGTGGGTACTACGGAAGTATTGGATTCGAATGTTTATATGTCATAGTTTCTTTTGTTTTTAGGAGAACCGTCTCAATAATTACTTGAATGTGAAAATCTCAACGAGGACATAGAAAATATAATTTTTGTTCCAATTGCCAATTTTGCAAATGAAGTGACCGAATTTAAGCCACTATGAACTTTGGTAACAATTCAATTCGTATTTATACACGGTCTTTATTCGATATGTACGTAGATCCTATATTTATTGGATCTATATTCAGATTCACTCTCTATTTGACATGTATTTGTTTATTCTAAACCACGTGAGCTTCTTTTTACCACAAGTTATCCATAATTAAACCAGATATTATTTCTCGATATTGATAAAATTACATCGGATATGACATATGTTTGTCAATTGCGGATAGAGGAAAGCTGTTATAAGACATTAGTTTCTTCTTTCAAACTCACGAAAGTAAAAATGCATTTCGACATAAATTTTTAGATATTAGATTATGAACTGGCATTAAGTATGATTGTAATGATAATTATGAAATTGGATATTGTGCACATGCTCTTTATTGCTTGGAAGAAATGTTGAATTGTGATTTTTAATGAAGCTTCGGTGAGACAATCGAGAGAGTAAGTTCTTCCACTTTTTTTAGTACTAGAAGGGGGGATTCGAACCGTATTCTTTCAAGTGGGAGTCACTGCTTCTACCATTAGACTATTAGAGATGTTCTTTCTTCTCCTTTGAGCTTTACTGTTGAGATGTGTTATCTAGCATGGTATCTCATTACATACATCGCTAACGAGAATGTCAAAAATAATCATCATCTAGTATCGATATAGGAAGTCTGAGTACTAACGATGTTTGCAAAATTATATTTGATTCTTTAAATCCACAAAAAAATGTCGTGTTTGTCGGATATTACTAGCAAGAAGTTATAAGACAACAGTTAGCTATTGGCTTTTCCTTTGATCATTGCTAAAACCACAACAACCAATACAAATTTATGAAAAAGTTAAATGAATAAGTCCATGTTATGTTAGTTGGATTTTTACACCACGAACTCTAAAAACTTTGCAAATTACCTTATCGACTCTATCAGCATCGTAATTATCATCTAAACCCCGCAAACTCGTTAACTCTTACATTATGGGCCATGTGGTTAAGTCCAATCTATTTGACCGTTAAAGGTGGATGGAAACCTTTTAACCTTACGATTGTGATGATTTACTTAGCTTGCGCTCTCCTTTTGCATCAACTTCCTCCCCTTCATCTCCAGGTCCGCACGACTCTCCTCGAACCTCCTATATCGATACTAGATGATGATAATTTTTTACACTTATCCTGATATTGTTTCTCTTTAAGGTCTGCCTTCATTATATTTACCAGAAATGGTGATAGAGTAATGGTTTCTTTTTCTAAAGCTAGATTCTTTATTTCACATGTGAACAAAAACACATAGAGAAATCACAATAGATAGTAAAATACATTGAAAAGTCCATGTGAACTCGACACAAACTGAGCTTGATGACAACTCCTCTTTGCTTCTTCATCACCAGATCATTTTGATATTTTTGTTGTGCTTATATGCACATAGCTTTCACCTCTTCTTGCAAACAAATCTACACAAAGCTTTCACATCCATTTACAACTAGTAGATGAAATGGTTCATGGTTGCGGATCTTGACCACATTAACATGGAAGACATCTCCTCAAAGTGCGTCGTTTCCTTGGGTTGATATGGTGGTCTTATGCACAGGGTCGACCCTAAGGAGGAATTCATTTTGGGAATAAGCATGAATAATGATGGAGAAAAAGAAGAATAATGGTTTATTCTCTGTTCGGCTGAAAAGATAGGAATAAGGAAAGTAATGTGGAATAAGGGTAGGTAAGGTGGAATAAAGATAGTAATAAGGGTTGAATAAGGTGAAATAATGGGATATGGATGTGAATAGCCTTACTCTTAGGAACCACACTGGATGAAGAATTGACCCTTTATTCCAGTGCTTATTCTCCAAATGAACATGGCCTAGGGTTGTCTAGAAGTGCAATGGCCCATGCAAATCAATTTTGGAAGCCCATCTTTACATTGACACCATTCTCATTATTTTTTTTATTTCAAATACCAATCTAATGACTAGAATCTAAACGAGTAAACATGTCCTACATTTGCATTGTCCTTTTAAGCCTTCGTATTACTAAAATTCCTTTGGAATTCTCAAACGACGTTAATATCTTAAGATATGACACTGATGACAAACTGACATACAACTCCGACCTTCACCTCCAGTTATTAATGTCCATTTCTCCAGTGCTCCATTTTCATTCGCTTGCAATTTACGAGTGGAAGAGAATGAAGTGAGGACATGTAAATCTGTGACGGTCAGATCTAAGCGAAAAGAAGAGCGAAGTTTTGATGATATAGTTCAATCCGAGCCCCCATGTTAGATTATTTTATTATATATTGCTCTATTATATGTTTCTAGTGATCGAATATTAGAATGGAATGGCCTGAGTAACTGCATTCGATTTTTGCTTTCATTTTCATTGTGTGATGAAAATTGACTATTAAGATACAAATTGAGATGGATGTTTAAGTTTTATCCATTTCTTATTCAATGCAAATGGACTTTGAAAATTTCTGATAGCTAATTTGGCAAAGAAATAAATTTAGATACTTTTAAAATTGAAGGGATCATCTTCGTTTATCATCTACTGGTTATTAACAATATGTAATGAAATAAATCATTTATTAACTTCTAAAATGTCTCATAAACTTCTAATATGTCTCATATTAACCCATGTTACCATGTAGTTATATTTTTTTATATTATATTAACGCAATGTCTCAACCTAATGCCAGATTATGTTCTAGAAGTAACGTCACTGGTTAAATCTATATTTTAAACAAGCACATATCTCATATTACACACTATCATTCACCAAAAAAAGTTAAATATCTAGTAAAGTAAATGGGCTTGCTCGACCCGAGCTTGAACCTATTCTTATTAGGCCATGCCGCGTTCAGGGCAACCCAAAAAAATTAATGGGTTGCGGCTTGGCCCAAATCCCGCAATGATATATGGCCAAGGTCAGGCAAACCATGACCCGCAATGACCCGGTCCGATGCTCATCCCTAACTGGTGTCCTACATTAAATTAATCGATGGTTATGTATTGTGATGATGCCTCATTAGAGATGCTTTGTTAAAGTTATATGACTATTGTGACGATGCAAAATCAAAGAGCGAAGCTAAGCCTCCGAGTTTAGTTAATACACTTAATTTTGAGTTTCATCATGGTATGATAATTTGGTATGACATTTTATTTTCTATGAATACGATGAGTAAAAAATTACAATATGGATCTATTTGCATGCCTCTAGCATAAAACAAGTAGGATGTATTTAATCATTTTATCTAAGTACATAGAAGAAAATTTTGCTTCTAGTTTAGAAATTGAAAAAATGCACTTAAATAGGTATAGAACCAAGTCATCTTGTAAAACATCGTATTATTAGAAAAAAACATTTGATGAGAATGATGAGGATGAAGAAATTCAATCCATTGATGAGTTATTTCGAGTTGATTACTTTTTGATTTTTTGTAGATATGGCAGACACGTCTCTAAAAAGTAAATTTCAGCAATTACATCATTTTCGTTCATGAATTGTTGTCTGATGCTCATCCAATCGGTCATAAACATCTGTAGGTCTTTGTAAAATTTTAAGAACCTTTTAAAAGAAGTTCAAAAATTTTAAAAATTCATATTAAAATTTTATAAGGGTCTATTTTTTTCATTTTGCTTAGGGCTCATAAATTGTCAGGAATAGCACTGCTTGTGCATCTCCTTAAGATGAGGGCCGGGACATAAGATCATCAGAATTTAGGACTTGTTATCCTCAAAGGAGACCTACATAGTCAAAAAAAAACACAACAAATTTTTGGTTAAAAAATATCAAGGATCTAAGATAATAAGATTTACTTGTGGGAACATTGTTTACTTACTATTTTGAATGGGACATGATAACCTCTATTTACAATGAACTCAACCATCCTTTTCAATGCAACATTTTCGATGCTACACTTCGAGATCGAGATTGTAGAAAGTCTCTTCACTGCTATTTCTTAACTCCTTGGAAGTAGCCCCTGAAGAATTTCACAAGTGGATATAATGTAATCACATCAAGAACCAAAAGAAATAATATCCAATCGTATATGTTGATTAAGTGTTACCTTATACACTAGACGAAAACCTCCTTCTCCAAGCTTGTTGTTTCGATGGAAATTATATATATATATATATATATATATATATATATATATGTGTGTGTGTGTGTGTGTGTGTGTGTGGGTGGGTGGGGGGGGGAATGTGGCTGCTCCCTGGGAGAGCCAACGGGGCTACTCCCATCCCTATTTTTTTCCAAATTTTTTTATTTTTTTGAGAAATAAAAATTTCTATATTCATCACTATATCCCTCTAACATTCTATTAAAATTTTGTCAGAAACAGAGACTCCTAAGCCCTCTATCCGGACGTCATTTTTTTAATGGTCGTAGGATTTTTCAAATCGACCATGTTTGGATGGAGGCCGTATGAGTCTCTATTTCTGACGAAATTTTAATAGAATGTTAGAGGGATATAATGATGAATATAAAAATTTTTATTTTCCAAAAAAATAAAAAAATTGGGAAAAAATGAGGGTGGGAGCAGCCCGTTGGCTCCTCCCAGGGAGCAACCAAATTTTACCCTATATATAGGGTTAAATGAGGCTACTCCTACCCCTATTTTCCCTCTATTTTTATTTTTTTTGGAAATAAAAAATATGTATATTCATCACTATATCCCCCTAACATACTATTCACATTTCATCAGAAACAGAGGCTTCTATGCCCTCCATCTAAAGGGGGTTAATTTCAGCAATTCTGAGACTATTAAAATTTGACAATCTTGATGGAGGAGATAGAAGTCTCGAATTAAGTTGAATTTTGAATGACACCATGGTGACATATTGTGATCTAAATTCCAATAGGTTTCATATCAGAAAAATAAAAAATACAGGGGAAAAGGTGTGGGAGCATGTAAGTTGGCTATAACCAGGGAGCGTACTCCCATTTCCTATATATATAGGTAAAATGGGGCTGCCACCCTAGGGGGAGCTAACTTAGCTCCCCCGCCCCATTTTCTCCATTTTTTTTATTTTTTTGAAAAAAATTTCCGTGAATATTCATCACTATATCCCTATATTATGGCATAAAAATTTCGTGTGAAACAGAGACCCTACAACCTTCATCCATACAGTCATTTTTTAACGGTCCCAGGATTTTTTAAATCGACCATGTCTGGATGGAGGTCGTAGGAGTATCTATTTCTCATGAAATTTAAATGACATAATACTGGGATATAATAATGAATTTACATAATTTTTATTTTCAAAAAATAAAAAAATATGCAAAAAATAGGACGGGGGAGCTAAGTTAGCTCCCCGTAGGGGGCATATACATTTTACCCTATATATGTATGTATGTATGTATGTATGTGTGTTTGTGTGTTGAGGTGCATATGGAGCAGTTCGTTCATGGGATCGTATAGAAAGTAATGGAGAATTCATTGTCCATACTTTCTTTGGAAAAGACCTTCGGGAAGCAATGGACAAGCTACGATCTTTGAAATGGTGCACGGGGAGGTATGTTGGTGTCGCAGACGTGCTGATGCACACGTCCGAGAGCAGAGCATTCTTTAATGGGTTGCTTGTTGCCTACATTTACAAACAGTATTTGTAAACTCGCTTTTGCAACTACGACTGACTAACTAACTAACTAGACGATGCATGAGATTTCTTGTGTTTGTGTATGTATGTAGATGTGTAGAGTATGAGAATTAAAACCTCCAAAGTGGTGAAAGTCTCGGGCTGGAGGAGTTTGATGTCGAAAGTGGGAATGACAGTGTTGTAAGTGCATACTAGATGAGATAAATGTTGGAAGCAGCTTCTTCAGGCCAAAATAACAAAACAATCAAACATCTTTTCTTCTTACAATTTAGAAGGAATGGCATATGAATCCCTATCTGCATGCTACGAGCCAGAGAAGAAGCTGCCGCAAGACCGGTAATTGCTCCAACAGATCCTCGCGATTCATGTCCCTTGTTATACTACACCCCTAAGCATCGGAAAACGATAATTGGTAGAAGAAGAATGTGAATATTGAGTGACATATTATACAAGGAAGTGCATGGCATCTTGGTAGTTCCATTAGGAAGCTTAACGATACACTTGGCTTTGATCTCGTATTTTAGAACTCTTAGGCAGTCCAATCTTTCCTCCAAGAAGAGTGCATATGTTTGGACCCACACAGAACAATCCCATGCTGGACCTGACATAATGTTTCATTTAGAGAATGCAGTGAAGTCCACTTACCACATAGGGATAGACAGTTGCATATGTCCTTCGTACAATCACAGTCCTGAAAACTGCTAGTCGAAGTTACTAATCTAGCTCTAAATCATACTAAGAGTGAGCAAAACCACAAGTCCAAACGTAATTGGACTAGAGCTTACAATTTTTAGTAGGGATCTAAATATCTTGTATCTCATACCCACCGCTCTTCTATTAAATACATGGTAGCATAGATCACCTGGCATCTTAAAGTTTCACAGATTCAAACAACCAATCAATCAGTCGAATTATGTGCGATACTAACCCTAACATCGAATCATAAGAAGTGCATATGACGTTGATACTACTTTCTTTCAGAGGTCAATATATCTTGAAATTTTCAAAAAGATTGTATATGATATGTGTTATTACCCACAGGTGGTGGAGGGAGAGATGTAGGAAGTGGAGGTTAACTTGGAGTTGCACCTGATCATAAATTCGCAACACATGTTAGTTTTTTTTACCATATAGCATCATGAGTTAGATTGACTATTTCCATATAGCATCATAAAATGCGAAGTATCTTGCTTTTTGGAGAAACCTGATAGCACTGCAAAGGAAAGGAAAAGGTACACTGAAATTTTATACTGGAGAACATATGAAAACCGCACCTTGCCACATGGTGGAGCCACCAGAGGGATATATCCTGGGGTAGGTGGAACTCGTAAAAGAATACAAAAACAGAAAGATGCTATTAACTGCTGGAGAAAAAATAAAAAGAATTTTAATACATATGGGTGTTTGCATGTAAACCTACCATCTGGTGGAGCCCTAGAAGGGTCAGATCCTGGAGAAGGTGGAACTGGTGGAATATCATAGCATTAGAAAATATTATAATATTTGGAAAATTAAATAAGTAAGATATTTCCACACATAAATATAAGATATTTCCACGCATAAATATAAATATTAAATGATGTTAACCGAGCTAACCGCGGAAGATGGTGGAGAAGCAGAACCTTGAAGATATATTTATATACACTTCATGAACTCATACTTGGAGATATAGAAATATACATGTTCTCTTGTTTCGTTTTCCTATCAAAAAAGGGTAGGACTATCCCAAGTGTAGATCATAGTGATACGATCAAGTGGACCCCCTCACATGCATGCACATCAATTAATTAATTTGGTGCCAACTAACCTTAAGAACTTGGCATGATCAATCCGATATCGTTGACAATATCTAAACAGAAAAGACTAACACGATGGATATATGATCTTAGAAAACATAAATAACGTAGTAGATTAAGAATAAACATAAACTGATCGAGCAATCAATTGCACAAAAGAAAAAATATACCAACAACATGTTATAGGAAGCATAAAAAATTAGAAACATGCATAAGAAGAATTCACAAAAATTTAATGTCCATCAAAGTCGATTTCGTATAAAACATCAAATATCACGATGATGGTCACCACTGATGAATACCCATTCATCACTCTTTATTCTATTATTTTAGCTACAAAAACCTTTGCAAATACATGTAGATATGTGTAAATACAAATAATTACCAGAAGCATGCATTGTGTAAAATCCTATAATTAGCATGTTTTTGTGCACAAAATAAAAGAATAAAGAGCAAAAAGAAAAAGAGGGAAATATTTAGAATAAATATTGAGCAACCTAACCCAAGGGAGGGCTCAGCATGGGCCTGACCGCATAAAAGTCAAAGTAGAGGGAGATAGGGCTCACATATGTGTATATACTCTTGTAAATAAAACTATATATTTTCCTCACCCAAAAATATGTTGTAAATATCCTTGTCTATATTGTGTATATTTAAAAAGCTATTAAAAACAAAATAAAAAGATAAAAATCAAAAAGTCAAAAATACCTTCACCATGTGTATAGACCACCACACCTTTGTATTTATTTAACCCTATAAATAAATGAAATTATTTTCAGAACTTTTTGTAAATATTCTATGGCACATTTTGTAAATAAAACAAATAAAAAGAAACAAAACAAAAATCAAATAAAAATTACAAAATTAAAAATACAAAAATACATTGTATAAATACCATGTATATATATATGTATTCAATCATTTATTTCACCCTTGTATATAAGTGATAAAAATAAAATAAAAATATTCTTTTATTCCATATTTCATGTTGTAAATAAATAAAATACAAAATGAGCATAAAAACACATAAAAAGAACAAATAAAAAAATCAAAAATAAAAATTCATATAGTGTACATATACCTATATATAGAGCTACCCTATTTTTATTTCCAAAAATTAATTAAAAATCACCAAAAAATAGAAAAAAATAAAAGAAAAATATTTCATGTTTTGAGTTTTATTTAATTCGGCCTATTTTTGCCCTAAAATAAATAAACAAAATCCGAGCACACGTGGCCGCTCCTGATTGGTCCACGGGGGAATGTTGACCCCGGTCAACTCCCCCGCGGACTCCTTCCTTTTCTGGAAGTCGCGCGCCGCGCCTCCTTCGCCGATTTTCCCACGCGACTCCAGGCTGTCCCCCACGCATCCCCCGTGCTCGGATTCTTCGCCAATCATCCCTCATCCTCGCCGGATCCTTTGCCATCAAATCCACGCCTTCCTTTGCTGTCAGCCCTCAACCCTAAACGCCCCTGTCACTCTATATAACCATCATCTCCGCCGCCTTCGCGCGCCATCTTTGGACCTTCTCCTTCTTCCCCGTGACCTCCATCGGCTCCGCAAGAGTGACAGCGAGCGTCAGCCTTTGTTGCAGTGAGGTGAGGAGGCGTATCCTTTGATCCGGCGTACTTCGCCGTCCTTGCTCCGCCGCCGGCGTTGAGCATCGAGCTTCAGGCCTTGACGCCCTTCGAAGCTACGACCAGGAGCAAGACCAGCTCCAGCACAGTCTCCAGCATCCACCAGGTAGCCTTAGTTCCTTTTAATTTCGTTTAATTTTAGATTACGCCCAATTTCCATCTCCGACGTACATCTTCGATTCCGACCATCTCACGTTTCATCTCGATCATCCGACCCGACCATCACCTTCACCGTGTTCCCACGCACCTTCTTCACCCATTCGCACAACCCAGATCGCACAGGATCTGGGATTCGAGTTCCCTCGCCGTCGCTTCGCCGGAGCTCTTTCGCCACGCCGCACCGTCCACCTTCACCCCGCCTTCTTGGGTCGAGGCACTTTGCCCTCGACCCGTGAAGCTTCTGAACTCTTTTGCAGGTCCAAAGGGAGGCGTCTGAGGCCCCCCCAACTTCAAGCCAGGAGCTTCTTCTCCGCCGTCCTTGCTCGAGCTCCTCGAAGCTCGGTTTGACCACCGGAGACCAGTAGCAGCTGCGGAACTTCACGCCGGAGCTTCTCCGACCTTCAGGCGCAGCAGAGGAGAGAGGAGACGCCTTCACGAGGCCGGCGAAGTTCGCCGGCCATCAGTTCTTCGAGGACCCTCCATCGCCGTCCGATCGTCCTCCTCGCTCCAGTTCAGATCTTGGCCGTCCATCCTTGGAGCTACCCGTACCGTCCGATCAGAGGAGGAGCCATCTGGAGCGCCCACCAGCCGCAGCCGTTCGATCTACACGTGGCGCGCATCCAACGCTTCATTAATAAAGGGGTAAATATCATAGGGCCCCTTCGTAGTTTGTTTATTTCAGTTTAGTCCTGTAACTTTTAATTCACGTTGTTTATTTTCTGGGATATTTGCATAGAGACCCTCGCGCTTAATTTTATTTGCAATTATACCCCTGCCAGTAGAGACCCACGTGCTTCGTCACGTGTTTTGTTGGGTTATTTGCATCTTTAGCCCTGTAGTTCTGGAATGTTATGAATGCATGAAATGTTTTGTTTATTTGCAAATGTACCCCTGTGAGCACTTTATATGCGCATGTGCGTTTTTATTTTGGGTAAATTGCATATAAGCCCCTGGACTTTTGATACGAGTTATCAATTGGTCCTTGGAACTTATTTTTATTACATTTAGGTCCTTGAGTGCCCCAGGCACGTGCTTGGCACGTGACTTCTTGGGTATTTTGCACCAGGACCCCAGAACTTTTGGGTATTTGCACATAGGTCCCTGTGCACAGTGCCCCACCTTTATTTTTGAATAAAATATCAAACGACCTCCAAATCCAATGAAATTTTGACACATGGCTCCTGCCATGGTGTAGGAATTTCTATGATTTTTGGGGACATTTTGGATTTCATTTATTATTTTTAAAAATTCAAAAACCCATATTTTCGCCACTGTTTGACTTTAAAATTACCAAAAAAATATAAAAACTCCACTAAAAATTCTAAAAAAATTAGATATTGTTGTTTACTGGTTGTTTGATTTTCTAGCCAATTTTGGCTACTTTTCATCACCTAAAAACCTTAAAAATTGAAAAACCCCTAAAAACTCATAAAAATTGTAGTAAATAAATTAAAAATCCAAAAACAATAATTAGGGTGCCTAAATTTTCCTTATTCTTTGTAGATTATAGGAAAATTACCTTTAGGGCTTTTTGAGATCCAAAAGTATTTTATTTTTGGGTCTTAAGCCTTGCTGGACAGTACCCTATTTTTGTCACATTGTTTGATTTTTAATAAATAATTTACCCATTAGAAAAATCCCAAAAATTCACCAAAAACAGTAAAAAACATTTAAAACATAAAAACCAATTTTCTGGAATTTTTGCTTCATTTTTGTGTGTAGTATAAATTGTTGAAGTTGCCCTGTATTTACTTTCTCTCATTTTCTCATCTTTTAAAAAAATCCAAAAAAATATAAAAACAAATAAAAACCAAAAAAAGGACTCTCTTGGATTTCTGACTACATCGTAGGCCGCAAGGCCAATCTGTGCTCCTTGTGTTCGACCCTGGGAGCTATACCAGGTTAAATCCTCTAGCTATACCGCTCTTCTTTGTTTTGATTGATTTGATATTTTCTGAGTGGTTATTTTTCTTGTTTGACGCATTCGAGTGACTGAGGTCGCAACGAACTCATTTAATACCTTTACCTCAGTCGATCGTAATTTTGTGTCATCAGAATGGCGCCGTTGCCGGGGAGCACGGCTTTGTAGTCAGTTTTCATTCTTCTATTTTTGTCTCTCTACATTATAATTGTTTTCTGACATTCTCTCTTGGATTTTTGTGCGAGGTACTGCTTTGAGAACTTGGAGTACACTTGTTGAGGACCCGCACGGGAAGAAGAGCAGGAAGAGAGAGAGAGTAGAAGAGATTTTCTATTTAGAGAGAGAGAGAGAACAATTTTTTGTAATAATTTAGGACTTGAACACTTGAGGACACTTGTAACTTAGCGGGTCTGTTTCGCTGAGCACCGGTGTGCTCGGGGGACCCATTCGGATTTTCGCGGCTTTTTATCGTGGTTTTCATAGCTAGCTGCCTTTTCCGGTGTTTACGCGGTTTTTCTCGAGCCCTTAGATTTAGGAATTTCTGTTGATTGTGACGTAGATATCTAAGGCCCAACACTTAATAGAATATCTGTTCCCATAGAACGTAATTGGACCTTGATAAAATTCACTGAAAAAGTTAGTTTAATTGAATTTGAGACCACGTGCCGTGAGGAGTCACATACAGCGCTGGCAGGACCCGTTGTGGCGGGCACCGAGTGACTCCCAAGATCGGACTCCGGACTCAATTCGATTAGCTAACTATTGTTCTTCACGATCAATAGAAGTTGCTCATCTAGGACTCGGTTTTTCCTCGTTGCATCATTTAGGTAGTTTAATTCTGTATTTAAATTCTGCGCGGATCACTTGCATGTAGAGTGCTGGAGACAAGGTACGCATTTCGTTCTCTGCATGCATCATTGATTTTCTCGCGCATTGGCTTTTCGTCTTCTCCCCCTGTGTTTGGCTTAATCATCAGGAGAATCGGAAAAACCGTTAGGCCGCTTGTACTTATTTTGAAAAAAAATTAAAAAAGAAAAACAATAAAAATTGGGACTGGATAACATTATTGACCCTAAAAGACACTCACATTAAAAATTTGTCTTGGGGAGAGCAACCCCCTCATTGTTTGGTTTGATTGTGCGAGAGAGTGACCCGAACACTAGGTAAAGCCCTCCGGTGCTCATCTCGACTGATTACCGACTCGTCTGTGCGGGACCGTCGGTTGAGAGAGTATCGGGTATCCCAGCAGGTCACGTAATCGCTCTGATATCTTGTGTGTTCACCAAATAAAATTGACAAGATAAATTGACCGAGCTTTCACGGTCTTCAGATTGTGTTGACTTGGTGAACAAGGGGTTTGCTTTGCGATCATATTTTCTCCAGATCCCATCCGCCTTACTCGCCAGATCAAGATGATGGGTAGACGATCTCTTAGGCAGCCTCTGGCTGCACCGCTTTCAGGCGCGGCTACTCCATCATCTAGGTTGGCCCGTGAGAGTCGAGACCAGCTCTCCAGGCCCGAGTACGATTCCACCCTGTTCCCCCTCGACCCCCTTTCTTTTGCCACTGAGAGACATGAGCCCGAGGAAAGACGAATTGATTTGACAGAACCTGAGTTGGGCTCATCTGATTTTGCAGACGTCACTATGGCCGGAGCCGGCAGTTCAGACGATCGCCAGCCCGAACATTTTGTCTTAGACCAGGGAGCGATCAACTCCACCCTGATCGCATCATTAGAGACGGTTCAGCAGCAGTTACGCGATCAGGGGGCATTCATGATAGAGATGAGGAGGGAGATGGAGCGACTCCGAAGAGAGCGAGATGAGCCGAGCGAGCCCGAGGACATTCCTGACGCTGATGCAGAGGCAGCAGCCGCAGCAGCAGTTGCCGCAGCGGCAGCCGCCGCCGGAGGAGGACCACCGAGAACGATGCGGGAGCTTCACAACCCCGGATCTACACTGATGCATCATTGGGTGGTGGTACCTGCTATCGTGGGGGATTTCAAGTTCCCTCCGAACACCCTGCAGATGCTCCCTCACTTTCACGGGCTTGCCACTGAGGAACCCCATCTCCATCTCCAGGAGTTTCTGATGATCTGCAGTACTGTCCACGACCGTCATGTGGACCAAGATACGATTCGAATGATGGCCTTCCCTTTTTCACTGGCAGATAGAGCAGCCGCCTGGCTGAAACATCTAGGGAAGTTTGTTTACACCTGGGATCAGCTCCGCACCGAGTACTTGAACAAGTACTATCCACTCGGGCGGACGAATGCAGCGAGGGCCCTGATCAACAACTTCTCCATGCTCCCCAATGAGCAATTTCACGAAGCATGGGAGAGGTTCAGAGAGCTTCTGGATAGATGCCCACACCACGACATCTCGAAGCCGAACCTAGTTCAGAGCTTCTTCAGTGGGATGACACCAGAGCTTCAGGGTCTGGTGAATGCTTCTTGCGGCGGGTCCTACTTTGCCAAGGACCACAACCAAGTCTGGGCCATCTATGAGGAGATGGCAGAAAATTACATGGTGATGTCCCAGACTCGGTTGTACACTCAGAGATCTCAGCAGCCGCCAGGATCCGTGCAGTATCAGCGGATAGCACGGGTTGATGCAGGTCCATCCAGTTCGTCCACAGTTACGGCCGCACAGGCAGAGTCGGCCACTGCGGACATGGGGATTATCAGCGAGAAGTTGGACCGCATGGAGATAATAGAGAAGAAGCAGTGCCAGGGCATAACTCAGATGGAGCAAATGGCACAAACTCTGAGCGACATGAAGACCCAGCTCTTGTGTCTTCAGGAGGCACAGACGGCTCCTCAGCCCCGTCTTCTGTCGCGAGGCGATTCCGGTGGCAGCCGCAGCTCGTCCCAGCGCTCCAGCTCTTTACAGCAGCCTAGACAAGTTCACCTTGTACAGGCGGAGCCGTACCAGCAGCAGCAGCCCTCTTACCAGTCACCACCATCTCCAGACTTACAGATGGTGGTATATCAGCCGGATCAGCCTCTGGATGTACTCCCACCAGCCCCATACGATGCAGAGCCGTTGATGGATGTCAACGGGATTTGGTATGACCGTCCTCAACCTGGAATCCGACGAGACCATCCCGGATTCAGGTGGGGGAATGGGGGTACCCAGTCCCAACAGCAGCCAGCCGGTCAGGGAGGGCAGTACTCCCAACAGAGAGATCACCAGCAGCCCCCTGCATATCAGCCACATCAGCCATCATCCTTCGTATCTCGTCCCTATCAGCAGCAGGGACAGAATTGGAGACGTGAGCAGCAGGCTCACCAGCAACAGCATCATTCCTCTTACCCCTCTCAACCACAGCAGCACCAGGTCCAGCAGCCTCATTACCAGAGAGGCAACCCGTCGGGCTCCCATGAGAGCCCCGCCATGGATGATCTAGCTCGCCTCTTCACAGAGCAGCAGGCTACATTTAGACGGGAGATGGACGAGTTCCGCCAGGAGATGCGGGACCTGATGAGAGGGAAGGCCGCCATCCCTGCACAGATCGAGCCTAATCCGAATAACTTGAAGAGGAAATCTGAGCAGGTAGTTCACACTGAGCCTACCACTTCTAGTGACTCATTTGATGTTATCTCGTCGGATTTATTTGATGCTGATTTTGTCACACTTAGGAGCGGTAGAAGACCAGCAGGAGGCGCCTCATCTGAGCGACCACACGAGGATCGATCTAGAGCGCCAGATGAGGAAGAGGAGAGCGGTACTGAAGCCGCACATCATGATCATGGTGGTACTGAGGCCACCCGAGATGCTGATTCCGCCGGCGGTACTGAGGCCGCCGTTTCACCATATCGAGGAGGTGGTACTGACGCCACCAGCAGAGCCGAGCCAGCCCGCGGTACTGAAGCCGCAAGACGTCTAGTTGTAGAGCCAACTAGAGGTGGTATTGATGCCACCAACATTTATTCTGGTAGAAATGTTGTCTTTCCTCGCATGAATGTATCTCAGAACTTTGATTTGAATAAAGGAAAAGGCTTAGTTTCTTCTGATCCCACTATGGTGAATGATGTTTGTGAGGATCCGGTCATTGAACAGTCTAGACCTATTCCTAGTCCTTCATCTGAGAAGGACCCTGTGATCCCCTTCCCTAGAGCCCTTGAGTTGGGGAAGGGGAAGAAAAAAGAAAAAGATCCAAAAAAGATAGAGCAGGAGGAGTTCAGCCAGAGCATAATAGACCGATTTCACATCCAGCTGACCCTCAATGAGGCTTTGCAACACATCCCTCTTCTTCAGCAATCCTTGAGAGATAAGACCACAGTCAGAAGGACGAAGAGGAACAAGACCGCAGAAATTCATGTGTTGACCAAAGCCACGTGTTACGCGATCCAGAACCATCTGCCGACTAAGAGGCCAGATTTAGGGGCCCCGTATGTCAGATGTCAGATTAGTGAGCAGAGGTTCGACCGTACTCTCTTAGATAGCGGATCGTCGATCAACCTTCTTCCGGCAGCCCTTCTCGACCACTTAGAGTTGGGCACTCTTGTACAGAGCAGGACATACCTTCAGTTTGCTGATCGGTCTGTCAAGAGGCCAAAGGGGTTGTTGCGAGACGTTGTTGTCACGATTCAGGGTTTGCAATTCCCCGTGGACTTCGTAGTGCTGGACATGGAGACCCCTGATTCGTTGACCGATTCCCCCATCATCCTCGGTCGCCCGTTCTTGGCCACAGCCAAAGCGGTGACTGACCATGACAGTGGGAGGGTATTCTTTCGCGTCCAGGGCGAGAGTATACAAATAGAGACGGTTAAGGACCACAGAGCCAGAGCTAGATCCCGCTCACATGGCAGTACAGATTCAGAGCAGCTGACAGACGTAGAGCCAGACATCCACCAGGACTGTGATTTTGTGATCACAGATGATGAGGCAATTTGGGCAGATCCTGTAGCACAGACCATCCTCTCATATTCAGATACGGCTGATGCAGAGATGATAGCAGAGGATAGTCTGGAGAGCACAGCCTTGGTTCAGGATACTATTGAGTCAGCAGAGTCGGACCTTGATCGCGACACGATTTCCAGTGATGGTGGTACTGAGGCCACCCTGCTATATGGTGGTGCTGATGCCACCCTGTTCTCCGGTGGTACTGATGCCACCGAGTCTGATATAGATCCCTCGGATTCCGAATCTGATTGGGCAGATTGTGATGATCAGATGCCAGATCTGGATCCACCTGAGCCTATAGATGAGGAGGAGGTAGAGGCAGAGCAGATCAGAGACAATGCAGAGGACCCGCCTTCTCCAGATCCAGTTTGTGAGAGTTCATTATCATTTTCCCAGGCAAATTTGGCAGAATTGTCCGCATACACACATCTTCTTCAGAAGCCAGATTTGCCAGCACCCAGCTGTCCAGAGCTAAAGCCGCTCCCTACTTCGCTGAAGTATAGATTCCTTGCGGGAAAGTCTGAGATGTACCCAGTCATCATCTCTGCTGATCTAACTGGAGAGCAAGAATCCCGTCTGATGGAGGTTCTTGAAAAGAACCGCAAGGCAATCGGATGGAGCGTAGCAGATCTCCATGGGATTAGTCCCTCGTTGTGCTCCCACCATATCTATCTTGAGGAAGGGGCAAAGCCGTCACGTGAGTTCCAGCGACGACTGAACCCCAACCTAAGAGAGGTTGTCATGAAGGAAATATCAAAATGGTGGAGTGCAGATTTTATTTATCCCATTTCCGACTCCAAGTGGGTGAGCCCCTTGCATGTGGTGCCCAAGAAGACGGGCATCACGACTGTGATCAGTGAGTCGGGAGAAGAGATCGCTACACGAGTACCCACCTCTTGGCGGGTCTGCGTTGACTACAGGAGACTCAACCAGGCCACCAAGAAGGACCATTTCCCCCTGCCCTTTATAGATCAGATCATTGAGAGACTGGCAGGGAAGAGCCATTATTGCTTCTTAGATGGGTACTCAGGCTACAACCAGGTAGCCATCGCTCCTGAGGATCAGGAGAAGACCACCTTTACCTGTCCCTTCGGTACTTACGCCTTTCGACGCATGCCATTCGGGCTATGTAACGCCCCTGCGACTTTTCAGAGATGCATGCTGTCGATATTTTCGGACATGGTAGGGGAGTGTTTAGAGGTCTTCATGGACGACTTCTCGGTTTACGGCGACGGATTCGATTCCTGTCTTGACTGCCTAGACCGAGTGCTTCAGCGATGTATTGCTACCCGGTTGGTTCTATCTTGGGAGAAGAGTCACTTCATGGTGACTCAAGGGACGGTGCTTGGCCACATCATCTCCAACAGAGGCATGGAGGTTGATCCGGCCAAGGTCGATGTCATTAGGAAACTCACACCGCCGTCTAATCTGAAGCAGTTACGGTCATTTCTGGGGCACGTTGGTTTTTACAGGAGATTCATTCATGATTTCAGCAAGATTGCCCGACCGTTGACTGATCTCTTGACGAAAGACACCGAGTTCCTTGTTGATGACAAGTGTCTTTCGTCCTTCGAGACTCTCCAGCAATGTGTTATTGAGGCTCCTGTCCTTCAGCCACCCGATTGGTCTCTCCCATTCGAGATCATGACGGACGCCTCTGATTTTGCCGTAGGGGCCGTGCTAGGACAGAGGAGGGATGGAGTACCATTTGCGATACACTATGCTAGCCGCACACTGGATTCCGCCCAGCGGAATTACACGGTCACAGAGAAGGAAATGCTAGCAGTAGTGTTTGCCCTAGATAAATTCAGATCATATATCATTGGATCTAGAGTGACCTTGTACACAGATCACACCGCTATCAGGTACCTCATGTCAAAGAAGGATGCCAAGGCCAGACTTACTAGATGGATCCTTCTACTCCAGGAGTTCGACATTGAGATCAAGGATAAGCCTGGAGTCAAGAATGTGGTGGCGGATCATTTATCCCGATTAGAGCAGCCTGAGGATTCTGAGCAGATTGATCCCATTTGTGATACCTTCCCAGATGAGGCGATCCTTGCTATCGCCTCACTCCCATGGTATGCCGATATTGTGAACTTTCTCGTTGCTGGGAAAGTCCCACAAGATTGGCCCAAGCAGAGGATTGAGACCTTCCTTGCGAAGGCCAAGTCCTACCACTGGGAGGATCCCATCCTTTACCACGAAGGAGGGGATAGCATCTGGCGTCGGTGTATTCCTCAGGAGGAGCATCATAGTGTCCTCACTTACTGCCACAAGCTTGAGGCAGGAGGACATCATTCTGGGAGGAGAACGGCACAGAAAGTGCTCCAATCCGGTTTGTGGTGGCCTACACTCTTCAAGGACTCTGATGAGTTCGTGAAGAGGTGTACTGACTGTCAGAGGATGGGCACTTGTGGACAACGTGATATGATGCCGATGCAGCCCATTCACTTCTGTGAGGTTTTTGACGCATGGGGCATCGATTTCATGGGTCCATTCCCTAAGAGTCAGGGATTTGAGTACATTCTGTTGGCCGTAGATTATGTTAGTCGTTGGGTTGAGGCTATCCCCGCCCGAGCCGCAGATGCAAAGACAGTTTGCAGATTTTTGAAGAAGCACATAATCATGCGGTTTGGGGTTCCACGAGTTCTGATTTCTGATGGGGGATCTCATTTCATCAACGACCAGGTGAAGGCACTTGCTAGAGAGTTCGGCATAGACCATCGTGTTGCTACACCATACCATCCACAGACAAATGGTCTAGCTGAGGTGTCGAATAGGGAGATCAAGAACATTTTGCAGAAAGTCGTCCGCCCTGACCGAAAGAATTGGTCACAGCTTTTGGACTCGGTCTTGTGGGCATATCGGACATCTTTCAAGACTCCATTGGGTACATCTCCCTTTCGCCTCGTGTATGGCAAGCCCTGTCACCTGCCTGTTGAGCTGAGGCACAAGTCACTTTGGGCAGTTACAGACATATTGATGGATCCAAATGGTATAGGAGACCAAAGGAGGGCAGAGTTAGCTGCCTTGGAAGAGCTTAGAGATGCAGCATTCTCAAACAGCCTACAGTATAAGGAGAAAGTCAAAGAGTGGCATGATTCTCATATCAGCCACAAGCATTTTGAGATTGGACAGAAAGTATGGCTGTTTGATGCAAGGCTTAGATTATTTCCAGGGAAGCTACAGAGCAAATGGAAAGGACCCTATTTGGTCAGAAAGGTACACGATAACGGTAGCATTGACATATCCGAGTTATCTTCTGAGAGTACCTTCCGAGTGAACGGCCAGCGGCTCAAACCATTTCTAGATCATGAGCCGCGGGACGTTATTATTGCTGCTATTCATTTTGCGTGAGATGTGGTCTTTTGACTCACATCTTTTACATCTCACGCCTGATTTTCACTGTTCATCTGCCTGTATAGATCCAGTTGTCCATATCATTCTATTCTTTAGTCCCACATCCCGTCTCTCATCTTATGATTATGCTATACTTAGGGTGTACTTCACCCTAAGTATAGGGGGGATGTCGGACCTGCGAGTATTCTTTTCATTCTTTCTGCTCTTGTTTTTGCTGCCTATACTTAGGGATATTTTACCCTAAGTAAATTATTTATTAAAAATCCAAAAACAATAATTAGGGTGCCTAAATTTTCCTTATTCTTTGTAGATTATAGGAAAATTACCTTTAGGGCTTTTTGAGATCCAAAAGTATTTTATTTTTGGGTCTTAAGCCTTGCTGGACAGTACCCTATTTTTGTCACATTGTTTGATTTTTAATAAATAATTTACCCATTAGAAAAATCCCAAAAATTCACCAAAAACAGTAAAAAACATTTAAAACATAAAAACCAATTTTCTGGAATTTTTGCTTCATTTTTGTGTGTAGTATAAATTGTTGAAGTTGCCCTGTATTTACTTTCTCTCATTTTCTCATCTTTTAAAAAAAATCCAAAAAAATATAAAAACAAATAAAAACCAAAAAAAGGACTCTCTTGGATTTCTGACTACATCGTAGGCCGCAAGGCCAATCTGTGCTCCTTGTGTTCGACCCTGGGAGCTATACCAGGTTAAATCCTCTAGCTATACCGCTCTTCTTTGTTTTGATTGATTTGATATTTTCTGAGTGGTTATTTTTCTTGTTTGACGCATTCGAGTGACTGAGGTCGCAACGACCTCATTTAATACCTTTACCTCAGTCGATCGTAATTTTGTGTCATCAACCACCATCTCAGAAATTGTTAAAATTAGCAAATAAGGGTGATTGCTTCTCCTCAATCAGTGTCAAATGACTTGTCATTTCCGTATTTAAATCAACTTTGATCATGGTCCTATATATAACAAGATAAGAAAGATGTCAGCCGATAAAAAAGTACTATAAATAAACATGACATTAAAATGGATATTATGCTAGATAATGCAATGAATTTTTCATTGTATTTGATGAGCATGGTAGATTTTTGAATAGCTAATTAACATATTGACTTCTCTATTGCAGGACCACGGTCATAATTTAGTAAATATATAAACAATGATCATACCAAATAGTATTCCTAAGATGTTTTAAGTTTACCCGTAGGTTATTATGACTTTCCACTACACCACCATCATGAAAATTACCTCTTTTGTTATTCCTATCACCACTCCCACCACTTGCATAATTTCTACTACAGCTGCCACTCGCACGTGAGAAATCTGGGACATTTTATGATAATAGAATGATATACTAGTAGTAACCACTATAAGCAATAAAGAGACATTAACTCAAACACTTTTATCTCTGAATATGGACGAGGATAACTAGATCCGACATGCTGGCTTAGTTGTTGCGCCCGATGACATATTTCATCCATTGGCAAACTTTGTTGTTGAATTTTTAAATTTATCAAATAATAACATCTTTTAATTGTTTCATAGTATCATGAAAAACAGTTATTACTAAATGCAAGAAACATTAATATTCAACCATATTATTGATAAATAATTTATTCTTCTCTATTTTTCTGTAAGTTTGCTTGCAACTTATCCCTATATGATTGCTTGTGATATTTATCATGTCTGACACCGAAAAAAAGAACATACTCTCGTCTACTTGTACCAATAAAATGTGAATATGCCTCTCACGTGATCTCTTTACATCTGTTGGGATTTTTGAATACATTCTCCAATCTTTTCCTAGTTCAAGTTTTTAAAATAAAGTAATTATATGAACAATATAACAGAAATATTAAAAGAATAATAACTTACCACTATATCCTCATTCGGGTATGATTTTCATCATATCAACATCCGTAGGCTCTCTATTTTTCTCTATTTCCTAGAAAAAAAAGTTAATGAAATTACTTTTAAGCTCTAGACAAAGTAAGTTAGATAATCTTAATTTACAAAATCTTGACGATGAGTAGCCAGTGGACGTCTTCCACATTTATGATCTAAAACCTTCTTTTTACAATTCTTTTGATAGTGAAACTAAGTTAAGAAACTAAAATTTTGACGATGAGTTGTATTGGCTTTGGCCTAATTCAAGTAGTTGCGATGGTGAAACTAAAATTAAGTAATACACCTATGGAATGTAAATTCTAAAGAGGAATTTGTAGTAATATGAGTTGTATTCGTAGCTAAAACTAAGTCATCAGTAAATTCATAATTTAAAAGATACAACGCTTCGTAGGAAACCACAAACCTATTTTTGTAGATTAGCATGACATAATGTAGAAAAGGAGGGCATGACTTAATATAGAAGAAGGGGGAAATAATTGTAAGAAACAAAGCTATAGTCGTTACAGTAGTAATGATTAAACTGTATCACTTAAAAGATCCAGGGTTTCTCAACCATTAAACCTTAATAAAGAATTACGGATGAATAATAAACAGCAATTTGTAAGATGAAATTAATAAATTAATAGCTGAAAAATAGAGAAGAGGAGCTCTACAACAGAAAATGAATTAATATTGGCTCTTTAGGGCCCCAAGTTGAAACTCCCCTATTTTAATAAAAAAAATTTACGCGTATAACTTTGTGTACCTTCCTGATCAAAACATGATTCATTCTTAATTGCAAATTACACTCACAGTTATTCAGTCTTACACCATATAATATGCAATGTGAAAATCTGTTCAGCAGTAAATAATGTAAAAATTTAATTATTAAATACCTTCAGTATGTTGTACTTTATTGTCTCACCGCATTTGCAAATTGTGACTTATCGATGTGAGGGTCCTGTCAAAGCTTCTCTTTTAAAAGTGCTCGATTAGCTTTATTATCCATCCATATCGATTTCACTTTACTCTTCCAAGTTTTGCAATGAACATGGACAAGCTCGAAGATAAAGTTAAATGCATTGGGTGCCCGTCCAACAAAATCACCATATAAAAGAAATTTTAAGTTAAAATTAGTATAAACAAGTAAGATATAAAAATAGATATTAGATAACAAAATATTACCTTTAACACACCCCACGTGTCCATCCAAATATTTTTCGATATCTCCTTCCAATTCTTGTCAATAAGAAATAGCCACGAAGAACGAGCATAATATGTACATGCAACATACAATTTTTGCGCAGTCTTTCATACTATCTGGTCATACTTATTCCAATCAAGTTCATGACAACCATCCCTTTTATTTGTAAAGAACTCTAATGTACTAAACCCCTACCCTTTTTCTTACCTAGAACAGAATCACTGCACACATAATCACACTACAAGTAGTACAACTTTCAGGAATGGTCAACAACCGTCCTATACTCTACTAAAACCATCTCCTTTGGTCATAGGGACGGTCACATAAGCGTCCCCGATAATAATGTCTCATTTGACCATAGGAGCCGCACAAATAAAGCGTCCCAATAATACCGTCTCATTTGACCATAGGGGACGGTCGTAACCGTCCCTTCTGCTCATAATAGAGGAGATGGTGAACGGACGTCCCCCGAAGATCTTCTCGCAATGAATAGTCATGGACCATCTCTTCGGGTCTTTATACGAGATAGTCATAGGCTGTCTATTTTGGTCTTTATAGGGGACGATCACGATTGTCCCCTCCCGAGCATATAGGGGATGGTCACAACCATCTCCTCCAGTTCTCCACAAGCACCGGGCTTCTTGAGACGAGCACATAAGCATGAAGGGGGCAGTTGAAACCATCCCCTAAAGTCCCCGATGGCCAAATAAGGCGCTGGTAAGCCTTTGGTGATCGGAGAGGACACTCACGGACGTCCCCCCCCTCAAGCATATAGGGGACAGTCACGACCGTCCCCTCTAGTTCTCTCCAAGCACTGGCCTTACTGAGACATGCACATAAGCATTAACGGGATGGTCAAAACCACCCTCTCTCATCCTTGATGGCCAAAAAAGGTACTACTAAGACCATGATGATCGGAGGGGATGGCCATGACCGTCCCATCCTGAGCTTATCTGGGACGGTCCTGACCGTCCCCTCCAGTTCTCCCCAAGCACCGAGTTTCTTGAGACGGGCACATAAGTACAAAGGAGACGATCAAAACCATCCCCTCTAGTCCTCGATGCCCAAATAAGGCACCAGTAAACCCATGGTGATCGGAGGGGACAGTCACGACCATCTCGTTTGAACTTCATAACCAAAAAAAGATTTGTTGCAATGGTTTCGGTACCATGCTGTTGCAATGCACTTCATGCACAAAATCAAATATCAACCAAATATCTCATCTTAAGTAAACATCAAAGCACTTCATGCATAGATTTAAAGATGTTCTACAGACTTTTTGCACTACAAACTTTAGATATTCAAGTACTTAAGCATAAATTCAAACATATATTATAAATACTAATCTACTTAGTATGTTCGCTCCTATCACTCTCCTCGTTGTCCTCATCATCATCGAGTTGTGTAGGTTCTATCAGTCGATCAAGCTCGCTCTGTAGATGGTTAATGTATGCCAATACATTCACCATGTCAGAACGTATCTTGACCATCTCCCCATCCTACGCGGACATTTTCACCTTGATGCCACACAACTCTCTCTCCATATGTGTCTCCCTCTGGATCACTTGTGATGATGATCGATGCCCTCTATCACTTGTTTCATACAATGTACGGATCGTCTCTCCACATCCTCCGCAATGTATACATCTATTGTGTTTCAAACGTGTACCTCGGATGAAGGCCTCGTCGACAGATAGAGGTAACGTGCTCGTTCCCGTGCTATCTAGTGAGGTGGTTGTAGAGAGTCTGCTCATTTCTTCATGCATATTTAGTTAAAAATAATCAAGAGAAGAGATTTTATTCTCAGAATTTATATCATAAATTACATACATGGATTGACACGTAGGCATCATCTCATATCTCTATTTTTGACACCGCAAAAATCTCTATTCAGGTCATCTCTCAGTTATTTTCCTTGAACTAAAAGACATATATATATATATATCACATATTATATTATCTATCATAACTTTTAACATAAACAAAGGTGTCAAAACTTACAAATTCATCCTTCAGATGGTTTGTATTCTTCATTCCCATCTTATGGGTAGACCTAAATCCGTTTACAGGTTCACGATATTTTTTGTTAATACCGTCTATTATTATTCCAAGTTACTACAATTGACAAAAAATACAAGAAATATTGATTTATCTACCATGAATTCCTCACTTGACAATAAGTTGATTAACTCCCTCCACTGATCCAGTGTAACACCTGGTGGGACATTCTGCACCAGTTACTCATATGGGATCTGTGGTTTATAATACTACAAAAAGGAATAAAAATTACATAAAAATATGGCATATTGTTACCATGGCCTTTACGCATCCCTTATATTAATGCAACATCTCCGTCGCATGAGACAAAATCTATGCATCGACCACCACATTTCGATCCCAAATAAATACCGACTATAAGAAGTAAAATTAAATAATAAATAACAACTTTATGTACACAATATGTGTATAATAAAATACCATTATAAAGACAGGATGTCAGCCTTTATAGCATGAGGAAGCTACCTAAAGTCTACAACGGTAATGAGAACACGTACACGAGTAACCTATCCAAGGTAGCTCTGGAACTTCGTATAGTTCTCACCCACAGTATCGCCTCAAACAATATGAACGCGTAATGTCTGACTAGAAAGGAGGCGATCTAGGAACCTACACTTAGAGGGTCCCCATCGTCTCTGAGAATCGCTACTACCGGGATCAGATGAGCCTTCTTGTGGATGCAGAGGGGGTTCAGAATTTTCCCGAATTCATTTGGGTTTAGGAGCCATACCTGCAAATAAACACAACATAAATTGAAATTTATATGCAATTATCTCAATCCCAAGAAATCATGTTATAAAATTTATTGAATTTTTTTTTGTAATTACCTCCTCTTATTGTATTAACATATATGCAATTTAGTTGTCCTTTCAGATGAATTTAGACATTGTAGTCGAGATATCAAAGGAAAGAATTGTAAAAACTTCTTTGATTTTTTTCTCTTCAATTCATGACTCACATTCTTATATCTACTAACTTTGCATTCATGACAAACATCTAAATTTGAATTTTCCTTTTAATATAAAATGTAATTGTTTGGACATGCATTAATTTCTCATAATTTAATCAAAGAGAGCGAAATCTTTATTTAGCGCCCTTCCAATCCTTTGGAAACTGTTCAAGATTAATATCCTCCTAATTAAATACAACACATCATCATCATAATCATTGTACAATGATTCTTCACTTTCATCTTAAACATCTCTAATATAAATCGTAAACGAGTTTCAATTCCTAAGGATAGAGGAGTTTTGACATCTTTTATATTTTCACGTAAAATATCCCGAATTGGTTCAGTCCTTTCATTTGAAGTAAGTCATCGAATATTATCTAACATTTCAAACGTATTACCATGATCATCTCTCTCCAATACATCTTCCTCTATTACCAACTAACTCATTATTGTATTACATAATATTATAAATTCCTTTACCATGGTACATCCAATTCGTATAATGAAGCCAAATACTGTTTAATATAAGGTGCTAGTAAATTATAGTTCAATTGTTAGTCAGAGTGTTCTTGCATCTAACATGTGGATAATGAATCTTATCTCCTTGACCTCCTACAATATGATATAGGGGCTTCGCATCAAAATGTCCAATCTAAAAATTCGATAACACCTTCGTTATATGTCCGATAATCATCAAATTTTTTGTTCATTTAAATTTTGGTCATTTCCTAAAACTAGAACATTTAAACTAAAATCATCAAACTAAAGATCATCAACTATATTCAAACACTCTAAGCATTATACACTCGAAGCAGTATAATTTCTAAGCATTATACACTCTATACACTTTAAGCATCGTAACTATATTCAAACACTCTAAGCATTATATACTATTTTTGATTGACTATAAATAGAACAATTCTAAACATTGTATACTTAAAAAGATAATCAATAATATATTTTCCTATCACCAAAACATCTAATCCAAGCAATAAAAAATACAATCATATATAAATACAATATTAACTAATACAAAAAATGATTCAGAGTACCTAAGGTACCAGATTAGTGCAGCATAAAGGAGAGGGGCAGAGGGATTCTACGAAATGCATGCCCGAAGAAGAGGAGGGAGGGTGTCACCAGACGAGAGTGTTGCCAAAGGCGATGCCTGGGGCCGGGAGTGAGGGAGGGAAACATTCGCTCGAGAGGGAAGCAAGGGGTATCGGCAACAGTGGACAGGAAAGGAAGTCACTGTAATCACAAGTATAATACCATCAGACACGGTCGTAAAATCGTCCCTAAATTATGATCGGGGACGGTCTTTAGTGGACCGTCCCCTCCGAGCTCGACAATTCCTCAATTTACTGCCAACCTAAATGAGGTGACGGTTGCGAACAACTGTCCCACCTAGTAAACAAGAGGGGATAGTTGCAATCGTCATGTCCAATACCCAGCATCTTGACATATCTGCTAGCCGCGACACTAAAGAAATCCATATGGGACGATGATGAATACTCATTCATTCACCTTTATTCCTTTATTTTGTCTTTAAATCCCAAGATAAATGCATGAAGATAATTTGTACAAATTAACACTCTAACCTTTGCCTGAAAATAGTTCTTAAATACATGTATTTAAATACAAAATAAATGAATAAAGAAAATAAATGAAAAATAAAGTATTGCAAATAGCGGCTGACCCTAAATCCTGAGACTAAGTAAATATTGACTTGATCAACAAGGAATAAAGTAGGGGAAGATAAGGGTAAACAAATATAGACAAAAACACATTCTCACCGAGAAACCCTTGTGACATGTATAATGTATATAGTTGAAACTTACACTAATTTATACACACTCACACACACTTCAAATTAAAATATTTTCAACACCAAACAAGTACATAAAAATACATAGAAAAAGACAAAGTTGATTGGACATATAAATAAGGAACAATGACCAGGACACACAGTTGAAAAAACCACTAACAGAATTTCACGGATCCATATCTTCTCGATATGAATTCAAATTTGACCAAACTCACCTTTATTGTACTCTAAATTAAATTATCTATTAAATAAAGATGGTTTCATATAATTTGAAGTTGGACTGCAAAAGTTGACTTTTGGGTCCCTATTGTACTATATACCTGTATATACTAATTAATATATTTAGTCTTTATATTTTTAGCTTCTTTATATTTTAATATACGTGTAAATATTACACAAAACAAATTTCAATAATAAAATTAGAATAAAAGCATTAAAATTCATTAAAACAAATAATGTATTAAAATATATAGGTAAACTATACCTATATAATATATGTACCAAATTATTTAAGTGAACAAATAAACACATAAAAAGAAAATAAAAATATGCAAATACATATTTACATATTTTATAAATATATAAATTATGTACATAAAATAATAAAATATAAAATACACAATAAAAAATCAAATACATCATATATATATGTAATTATACCTATAATTATACTTGTAAAAATTAACACATAATAAGTAGGTCGATAAAAATAAATAAAAATCACATAAAAATAGTACATAAAATAAGGAACAACTTTCACATTTTGAGAAAAAAATCAATAAAATCATTTACTATTTTATTTCTCTTTTATTTCTATTCTCATATTTGTTTTGTCATTTACTACATGGCGCGGACCAATCATGTGCGAGCCTTGGTTGACCTACCAGTCAACTATACCCATGCCTCGACCTAGGCATGTCAGAGCGCTAACCCCTCGTCTTCTCTTTTTTTTCCCACCCGATACTTACATTTTTTGAGCTCGGTTCCTTCATGAGATCTATCTTCAATCCATGCTCCTACACGCCCTTATGTTTTCTCAGTTGAGGGAACATGAATTCGAGCGTAAACCCTAGTCAAAGTCACCTCCCTATTTAGTCTTTCCTCTGACCTCCATTTGAGTTTGATCCATTTTTACCCAACTCCATCCCCTGCTCTTCACATCTAGAGCATCCCTAGTGACAGTGGGATAATCTCCTGGAGCTTAGGTACGGAGGAGAAGGCGGAGGAATGAGATCCATGGATCGTCGGAGTTGCTCCACTGCGACAACTTCAGCTCCCTGATTCCCAAGTATAGCTGCTCTTTTCTTGTTCTTTTCTATTCCTAGCATTAACATTAGCATCATTTAACATTTCACTTTAGTTGATTTCATTTATTTAATCTTAAAATATAAAAATTGTAGTTCATCGAAGCTCTAGGCTCGGACCTCTATTCACCGTGATACATCTTTCCTCTGACCTACCTGATTACCTCCACACCTTCCCCTCTTCATTTCCCTTTGCCCGAACCATTTCCAACCCAGATCTTGCAATGATCTAGGAGATCAGCACTCCCCTCCGTAGTTCTTGGAGCTTCTCCACCACGACTCATCTCACCTGATTTCGGCCCCAAATCAACCCAGGAACCTTTGTTTTTCACATGAGAAACTAACTGTGCAGGTCCTGGAGCTTGAAGACCCAACTTGGGTCGATTTTTGCTCGGCCAGAGGTAACTCATGTGCTTTGACTTCATCACCTCTCCAAGACCCCATCGGTGTGTCTCGAACCTATTTGAGAACATGATCGTACGCGGGGGAGCTTCAGTTCCATTTTGAGCCTGCCGGGAGCATCACAGGTGGTCAGACGATGGAGATTTCCTTGATTAAAGGAGGTTGGGCTCAACCTTCCTTCATGTTCTTCTTGAGCAACAATAACTGTTTGATCTACCCGCTGCTCCAGTTTTGAGCTCCGTCGTTGGATCAGACAACATGTCAATTGTTAGATGAAGAGACAGGTCTGATCCAAGCCCTCCATCACTGAAGGGGTATCCTTCATTCAACATGTACCTCATGTATAAGTGACTCGCCATCAACCGTTGGATAACATGCATCTTTGGGTCTATTGCGGATACTTCTCCACATTTTTGTATTTTCTTTTTAGTCCTTAAACTTTTATTTGTAGTTTAAATATTTTTGTAATAATTACATTAAGGACCCATGATGAATATGTGATTCGTCACTTTAGAAGTCAAAAATAGAGATCCGTTCTTGGGTAATTAGCTGCATTTATCCACTTATTTTGCCTTTTTATCATTCAAGCACTTAGAGATAATATTCGCATTTCAGCATGCATAATTGCATTAATAAGAAGCCAAAATTTCCTTGTAAATATCACATGTAATTAACCATATTTTCCTCTATTTTTATTTATTTTTCACTAAATCAAAATCAAATAAAACCAACTCTCTAGTGTATATATCACTAACACTAATAACAAATACCCAAAAATACTAACTTGTAAATTTGCCCAATAAAACTACAACCCTAGTTGAGAAAAAATCCTTAAAAAGTAGATATCACCCTCATACAATCTCTTATGGACCCTTAATAACTTTTAAATTAATGTGTGCTCATTTATCTACATAACAAGATCAAATTCAAAAGAATCAGAGTTCATATGTGAAACTTGGATTTTGGGCCCTCTTTATATATTGTACATATTGTCTATTTTGACCATATTATTTTATGAACAAAAATAATCCTTTTTATTTATTTCTTTTATTTTTATTTTCTTTGTTTTTTAATAAAACATGCAAAAATCCAAATAAAAATTGAAGGAAAAATCAAAGAAAATAAATCAGCCTGAGTATGTATATATAGTATGTACATTCGTTCTGTTTATTTTATCTCTTTATTTTCTTAATCATTAAAAATAAAAAGGCTTCTATTTTATATTTTATATAATTTTATTTTGATTTTTTTATCTTTTTTAAAAATACCAAAATGCAAAACACAAAAACTCGATATTTTATATCTATAGAGTACCACCAAAATTACTTTTTGTACAGACGATTTCTTTTAGTTTTGGACCCTTCACGAAAGTTGTAGATCTCATCAATACGAAAAACTTTCATGTTGACCACTTTTTGATTTGACTTCATTTTTATTTATTTTTTATTTTTCTTTTAATTTAATTTTGGAATTTTCTGGGAGCAACATGTGGCAGCTCTTGGAGCTACCACGTGTCACCACTATTTTTATCTTTTTTATTTTATTATTTATTACTTATTTTTATTTATCTTTATTTTTATTTATTTATTCATTATATTTATTTTCTTTTAGTTATTTATTAATTATATTAATTATTATTATTTATTTTTATCTATTAATAAAAATAATAATTTAATTTATTTTTTTATTTTAAATTTTTCTCCGCCATGTGGCCACCCCTGTGCGCGCCACATGGCACCCTCTTCTTCTCCTTCCTTGTTCAGCCGCACCCTTTGCCCACTTCTCGTGGCACAACCACCTGCATCTTGCACCGACGTTGCACCCTTGACCGACAACCCCCTTCTCTCTCCTCACCCTTTTTCGCCCAACTGCCATGCGATGGCATCCATCCATCTTTCCCCTGTGTCTCACACATAATCAGTAACTGTCACCCGCTCCTCCCATGACCCACAACCCTCGGTCATTTCCCGCACCTCCTCCAACTGCACATAAAAGCATGTCCATCGCCTCTAGCAAAATTTATCCGTCCTTCGTGCAAGGGAGAAGCCACTAGTCTCGAAGGCCCTCCGGTGACAGCGAAGGGGTTTTTCTGGAGTGCAACAACGACCTCGCAACTCCGCCGGGGCGAGATCCACAAGGGGAACTGCTCCTTCTGCTGCAGTTGCTCCTTCGCAGCTGCGAAGCTCCGAGGTTCTACACTTGCCTCTCAAGGCGAAGACCAAGAACCAATTCTAGTTCTTCCCCCGAGTGAACTCCTCCACCTCCCTCTCTTCCTCCTCTTCCTCTCCTCTTTTCCTTGTTTTTCTTTTTCCTTCATGTACGACCCCCACATCTATGATCTTCACAGTCGATCTTCTCCACGACCTCAGCCTTCTCTGGTCGACATCCTCTCCACCTCATCGGGGCACACTCCCTAGAACCACCCTTTCACCCCTGCTCCTCTTTTCGTCGTGCCTCAACCGATCCACACATCTCCATCGACGTTGTTGCCTTCCTCTTTCTCCATTTTCGCCTCGCCAGACACCCTACACAGAGCTTCCCACCGCTCACGAGCAACCCCACCGATGACACACCCTCTACAACATCCCCACTCCTCCACCCCTTCGCGAAGCCCACTCCAATTCCACCGCGGCTCCAGTCCAGCGCCGCCTTGATCAGACCCGCCGATGACTCTGCCTCGGGTGACGTGTCCCCATCGCATGTTGAGCCTTCTCTTAGGCTGCTTGAGCCACGACCAAGCCTCTTGGCTCGCGCAAGCTGAACCTCAGCGTCGTCACCATGTGTGGGCATGGTAGATCCGAAGCTCAACTCTGTCGCCTGAGCCCCTTCGATACGCGCTTCTTTCTTGTACGTGGGTGGGGGGGGGGGGTTGGGAGTTACGCCCGCACCCATCTAGCTTCCAGCATTTACACGTGAGTCCCCACCAGCCAAGACAAGTGCACGGCACATGCCCCCTGGGGGAAATATTGTGCAGGCCCTCTACATCTTTCACAACTACACAGAGGCCCCAACCAGCCAAGGCACATGCGAGGCACATGCCATGTGGAAAATTTGCATCCAACCTCTAGGGTCTTGGCAATTGCATTTGCATTTTATTTATTTATTATGTTTATATTTTGTAAAAATTGCATTTGGGTCCTTGTCTTTGGGCATTAATTTAAACCTTCATTTTGCATCAAATCCAAAAATTACACTTGTATAATAATTAATGCTCTATCATAGTGGATGATTGTATGATTTTTGTGAGATGCAGTTTATTTAATATAATTTATTTGGTGAAAATTTACATATTTTGCCCACTACATCCTCTGAATTTGATATTAAATTAACTATTGTTTCAAAATTCTCAAAAATTTACAGTAGATGGATTTAATTGTGTTATTTTGTGCCCAAAATTTATTCCATTTACACATATATCGAGGCCAAAATAAATTAACTGGTGATCTGAGTAATTGATTTTTAATAGGCTGTAGACTCATTATTTTTAATATCTAGCATTTTCCCTGGATACCTCCCACATAGACTCATCTAGGATAATTTAGTTTTCAAGAATTAAATTGGTTTACTATTTATTAGAATTATTTTTTTTAAAAATCACCATGCATGCATTTTTAATTGATGATAAATTCATTTCGTACCAAAAATTCCAACAAAAATCATAGAGCGTTAACTTCATCATTATTCACATTCTGGCCAAGTTTTAGGATTTTTGGATATTATTTGATTGAAAATTATATTTTATCCCCTAAACTTGCACAAAATTGCATTTCATTTTTATCTACATAAAAAATTACAAAAAATACCTCTATGAAAACTAGCTTCTAAATCGAATACAAACTGACCTAAGGAGACAATGGCCTCTCTGAGTTCAACCTTGCGATTGCCCAAGTACAAACATATGACTGGTTGCTTTAATCGAAAAATTAATTTAGCGGTCTTGCTAGATTGAATCCCAAGTGCCCAACTACTACAACAAAATGACATAACTAGTTAAGGTATTTTAGGGTCCATCAGATGGAATGTAGTCTATAAACTTTAATCCAATCCATGTCACCTCATGATATCTATAAAAATATAGTTAAACACATCCAAATCTTTTTGCTAAACATTTGAATATGGCCCATATATAAAAAATGGATTATACTCTAGCTGCTTATGACTGAATACTTGCACCCTTTCATACAATACTAGATAATTTTTTCCTTTTGCGCATGAGGAATGAACACTTATAAGAAGAAGAGGAGTGGAGGTGATCCACTGAAGTATGAAGAGCATTTATCATGTAAGGACAACCAATGAGATAATAAATAACAATGAGTAATGATATAGTGCATCTAAATTACAAGCAATAAGAGAAATTTTACTAAATTCATCAACTACAACATGGACAACACATTCTCATGGTATATCAGATCTTTTCCAAGTATTTGTTTATTTATCAATTGTTACTACACTTGGATGCATCGTGCCAATAGCATATTTACCTTCAACATGCATGCCATACAAATCTGTAGGAGTAACTTTAACGATAATGTGATGATCTCCTATTCTAGTGTTATTTTTGATATAAAAGCATTAATGTGCTTGTGCTGCTAAACTAAATGTATCAAGTTCAATGGATGTAAATCCAAATTTATCTACTTGAAGTCCAATGGTAATTTTCTCATCAAACCACTTGCACTCAAATAACACATTTCTAATACTAGGACCATATCGCATTTCAACCACATCTTCTAGCCAGCCATAATATGTTATAGTTTTGGCAACAGTCGTAGTACTAGCATCAGTAGACAGATCAACCCCACTATTTGAGTTTGTCAATTAACATCTACATGTTTATAAAGAAATCGACATTCATTACTTATGTATCCATCATATGATGTCTTTTCGATGAAATGACATTGGGATAACCACTCTATATCTTCTAATACATGTACATTACTTTCAGACGTAATTTTTGAACCTAAATTGAGTAAGTTACAAAATATTAGATTTTAGCAGTATAAAGATTATTAGGTATGTGAAGTCAAAAACATACATGTTCTTTTTATCCAATCTTGAAAGTCAAGAAGATGCCTTGTATCTAAAGTTATAGCGGACTTGCATGGATGACGAGCTTTTAAAGGTTGCAAGTGTATGTTGTAAAGTTTATGTAATAGATATATAAATCAAAAAGTACAGCATTTAACTCAAACTGATAGAAAAGTATCTTCAAAATAAATCTATTGCTTTTGTGTTGAAAAGAATATAATAATGAGCTTGATTTAAACTTGTTGTTTTAAGTCTGTGAGCTATTCCTCCACCAATTTTATTTTCATCAGTATTTCTCACTTGGTGATTTAATTTAGATTCACCAATGATATATCAAGAGCAAAATATCTGGCATTCTTATGCCAAATAACATTCTGCAATGGAACCTTCAGGGCAACTCATATTTCGAATATAATTTTTTTAGAGTTAATAGATATCTTTCAATAGGATATATCCATCGATAATGCACAAGTCCACCAATTGCTTCAAGTGATGAATGAACATGTAAATGCATCATAATAGTGAAGACAAAGGGTGGAAATACTCTTTTTAATTCACACGAGATAACACCAACTTCATCCTCTATCATAGAAAATTCTTCTACGTCAATAACTTTAGAGAATAACTTATTAAAATAGACACAAATCCTTATCAAAGCAATGCACACATTATCTGGTAGTAAATCTAGTTGCAATTGAAAGTAATTATTGCATGGGAAAATGGTGATCATGGCTTTTCAATCCAACTATCTTTCTCTCCTTTGAGTTGATCTTCCTAGCAACGTTAGAAGAGTGCCAGTATGGAACTTTCATAGATTAGAGAATATTAAGAAAGGAATCCTTATCACCTTTAGACATATGATAGCACACTGAAGGCATTAACCAATGACCACTAGATACCGTATGTGGCTAGAGAACATCTCGAACTCCCGTGTCTTTTAAATCCAAGTACGATTGAACATTGTCCTTACTCCTTTCATTGATTTGTAATATTGTATATAAAATATTTTCAGAGATATTCTTTTCTATATGCATAACATTCAAGTTGTGCCTAATCAATCAAGAGACGCTTCCAATAAGGTAATTGATGAGGCGACCCAAGAGACTAAGGTAAAAAGGTATCAATGGTCGTTGCGACCTCAACCTCTCAGATCGGACTCAATCAAGAAAACAAAGACCGCCAAGTATAAAAATCAATAAATCAGGTCAAATAGCGGTCTCGCTATTTTATTTTACCTGGTATAGCTACTAGGGTTGAACACAAGGAGCACAAGATGGTAAACCTACGAAGTAGTCGAAAATCTAAAAATAAAAAGAAATAAACTATTTTTGGTGGATTTTTATATTTTGTAAATTTTTTTGTAATTTTTAAATTAAGAAAAATGTATAAAAGGAGTCAAAAAGTCACAACCAATCAATTATTTAACATATCAAAAATGATCAAAAAATCAAAATAAAAATATTTTTGGTTTTTTTATAAATATTCAAGTGTTTTTGGTATTTTTCTTGGATTTTTCTGATTTTTAGTTAATTTTCTAAAAATGAAACAAGGCTAAAAACAAAAGATAATGTGCAGCCAGAACGTAAAGGCTATTTAAAATACTTAGATAGCTTATAAAATTCCAGCAATAATTTTATGAGAAACCAAAAAAATCTTAATAAATAAACTGAAAATGCATTTTTTCGAATTTTAGGAATTTTTAATGTTTTTCTAAGGTTTTTAATATTTTTCAATTTTTATGGTTTTTATAAATCCAAATGCAACAAGAATTGGATTAAATAAAAAACACAATAAAACAAGCAAACAGTGATTTTTTAGATTTTTTAGAGGAGTTTCAGTACTTTTAATTGATTTTTAAAACTGGACAGAAGCAATTTTGGAGGTTTTTAAATTTTTAAAAATAGCAAACGAAAACAAAATGTAACAAAAATTCACAAAAATTTTTACACAATAGCAGGGGCCACGTATCCAAATTTCATGAATTTTGGCTGAGAATTGCTATTTATTAACACCAATCAAAGAGGCACAACACACAAAGACATAAATGTAATTATCGAAAAGTTATCAGCCAAACAATAACACGTGGAAAGAGCACATGGCTAGATATGCAAAAAGTCCAGATCGTACGAGGGCGGCATGTGAAACAGACAAGCAGGGGTATAAGTGTCATTCCTATTTCTAAAACTTCATTTGATAACAACAATAAAATCCAGGTAAGATCATGCTAACAACCCACAAGGCATGTGCCAGACCACGTGAACTACACTCAGAGGGACCAAATTACAAATAAAAGAAACACGAGGTCTGATAACTGACATTTTGCGAGGGTCAAAATATGTTGTCGCTGAGGCGACCGCTCAGAGAACATCGGTTAATCTGCAATTAACCCACATAAAAGAATAAATCAATTGAGTCCCAAAATTGTGAATTAACATTTAACTCCACCACAAAATGCATAGTGAACAAGCATGTAGAGGTCGAATCACAGAGAGCAATACAAAAATGCAGCAGCCTATGCTGTGCATGTACAACAGAGTCATCCTTGTGTGAAGCCTATTTTTGTGGGTTATTATTATATTTTTTATTATATATTTTTTTATTATTACTATATTTTTTTAATAATGTATACATATATATATATGTTCATGTATTATATATATATATGATTTATAGAATATAAATACACATAAAGATATAAACCCATAGAGGGTATGTATAAAGCATATAATACATACATTATATATATATATATATATCTATTTATACATTTTTTTAATTTAATTTTTAGATTTTTATATATTAATAAATATGTATATATATATATTTTTAATTTTCTTTTTCAATAAGGGGATATATATAGATAATGTAGAGAGAGGGATGATACAATATTTAAAAATATACAAAAATAGTCAAAAATTCAGAAATACAATATTTTTGGTATTTTCATGATTTTCTACTGGTTTTGTGATTTTTGGGTATTATTCAAAACATTTTTGGTATTTTTAAATAGCAAAATAAAGCAAAACAGTGAAGTAGCTACTGGTTGGGGGTAAAATGGGTATTAAAAATATCACACAGCTACAAAATTTTTCCAAATCATTTTAAAGTAAAGAGGATAAAATATAGAAACTACAGAACTTGAGTTTGCAATTTTTGGGTTTTTCTAGAATTTTTTATATTTTTTAGAAGTTTTTGAATATTTTTGAATTTTTAAGGTTTTTCTTTTGAGATTTTTAATGATTTTTGGACTGACACTAAAATATGATAAAAATAGATCGTAATAATTTTTTTGGATTTTTTTGAGGTGTTTTACTATTTTTGGTATTTTCTAAGCTAGACAATAAATAAAATGCATGTTTTTTATTTTTAATAAATGCGAAAATGCAACAAAAATGAAAACTAAAAATATAGCGTACAAGAGAAAGCTAACAAGAACTTATATTAATTTTTGTCAAAATTTTCAAGTTAATATGATGCATGAAATAAATGGACAAAGCACATAAAAATATATGGCCTAGCAGGGGCATTTTTGCAAATAAAATAAAGACAGGGGCTTCTGTGCAAAAACACCAAAAATATAACACGTGGCTTGCAAATTTAAGGGCTAAAGTGAAATACAAAACTCGCTAGGGAGCCCAGCGCAAAATACCCATCACGCGGGAGTACACGTGATCCGCACCCATAGGGACCAAAAAGCAATTTCAGAAAGTCCAGGGGCTTTCATGCAATTTTTCACAAAAATATTACACTTGAATTTTTATTTTATGGACTAAAGGCAAATATACAGACATACAGGGGTGCTTGTGCAATTTACCCACCTCACGTGGGGGTACACGTGAGGTGACGTGGACTGGACCTCATAGCAATTTCATGGAGATACATGGGGGTCCATGCAAAATTTACACGATAAAATAAACTTCAACTTTTATTTACAGGGTTAAACAATAAATACAAAACAACCGGGGCTAAATGAGAAATTTACCCCTTATTTAGGCGCTGACGGACGACGATGAAGGCTTCACTTGGACACGCATCGCACATCCGACGGCGGGTACCGGATCGCCGATGAAGGGTTAGGATTAGATCTGCCTCGCGGATCGGACGATGATGGCTGCGCTTCATCCGACGGTTCTTATGCAATCTGGGGCGCTCCTCCTGATCGGACGGCGATGGAACCTCCTGGAAGAACAGGGAAGAAGCTCGCGCTCGACGAGCTTCGATCGTGAAGCTTGGGCTCCTCCGGGCATCTCCCTCGCGTTTGAGATGGTCTGGACGTAGCTGGAGGCCTCCCGCACCTTATCGTGGTCTTCTCATGGCTCCTGGAGGTCCAAGGAGCTCGGGCGAGGTCGATGAAGTTCGGGACCTCCAGGAGCTTCTTCCTGGATCCAAACGAGTCCAAAGGGGCTCGATGCTCTGCCATACCTGCACAGGAAGAACCAGGGGAACGAGGGCTATCTCCTCGACCCCGGGTTTTGAAGCTCTGCAGCAAGGTGGAGTGAGGCGGAGGAGCTCCGGCGTTAGGCGGAGGTGGAGCTCCGATTCGCAAGGACTGGGGGTCCTTGGTTGATGAAATATGGTCGATGGACGAAGAAGGCGATGGGGCACGAAGTGGAGGTGAACGTGGCGGTCGAAAATGGTCTAGATCATGGTGAAGAAGTCGCCGGAGTGGAGCTCCGACGAACTTCGATTTTTCGATTTTAAGCTACGCTAATTAACTAAAGACTAAACTACGAACAAAATTGAAATGCTTGAATCAAAAGCTACTTAAAAAGCGATAAAGGACATCTCTTATACCTGGGGCCACCAGGGAGCAGGACGGACGTCGGAGCTCCACCGTGTCAAAAATCATCCCTCCTCCGGCCGATTCAAGTAGCTGAGATGCTCCCTCTGTCACAAGGAACCTCCCAGGATCGAATACAAGGCTTTTGGGTGGATGAAATTGGCCAAATTTGAGGAGGGGGGCAAAGCTTCTTATTTATAAACATTGGCCTGGAGCCTTATTGACCGGCGTTTATTGAGTAATCCAATGAATATCGTGTTGATCCAAGATATCGGCGGGCATCAACGATAATCAGAGATGATTTCTTGTGAAGAACGCGAGTGCGATCGATGGATGAGATGGCCGTAAAAAAGGGAAGAAATTCGGGAAATAGACAGTTCTGGAGCGCCAGGTCCCGGATGGGACAGTTGACCGGGCGGTCAACAAAGGCTGGCGCCCCATTGGTCCACCTCGGATGCTAGAAGACAAAATAGGAAACCTTTTTCTAAAATGATTTATTTAACATAATAAGTGAATTTATTAGCATTTTCTTATAAAATAAAAAATGTGTTTTAATTTATGTAGTATTTATTTATGATTTTTATTTAATTTTTTTGAAGTGTTTTATTATAGTTTTATTTTAATAATGTGTATATGCATGTATTTTTATGCATTTTGTGTATTATATTTTTAATTTGTTTATTTTATTTTATTATTTTATTGTCTCATTTTATAAATTTATAATTTATTTTATGTGACTATGAGGGTATTTTTATTTAATTTTTATGAGTTTATTTTCATATTTAAATAAATAGGTATATGTATATGTAGGTATACTTATAGGTCTTTTACCTATATATTATATATACTTTATTTATTTAATGTATTTTCTTGGTTTTTGTTTTGAATTTGTATTTTTAATAAGTTATATGTAATATTTACATTATTATAAAAATATAGATGAATAAAGAATAAAATAATTAAATCCCCTTTTATTTATGTACATACTCAACATAGGTCTTTTGCCTATGTATTACATAAGCTTATTTTATTTTACAAGTTCTTTTTGGTTTTCTTCTAATTATAATATGTACATGTATTGAATACATTATTTACAAAATTATAAAAATATAATTTTGTAAAAATAATGAACACTGAATAAATTGAATATTTTAATCAGGTAGGTTGCACAATGAAGGCCAAAAACCTAACTTTTGCAGATGAACTCCAAAAATTACGAAACCAATTTTATTAAATAGTTCTTGGAAAGCTATATACAATTAAAGGTGAGTTTGGGTGATTTGGAGTTTTTATTTGCAAGATATGGGTCTGTGAAGTTGAGATTTTGGCTTTTTATTCTGTGTATAAAATGTACACTGAGTATTATTTTTACACAAACTCAATTTTGTATTTTTATTTACATTATTAGCTACAACTTTCATGTACAAAGTTTCGTAATTTGATGAATGAATAATTATATACAAAATAGGTGTCAAAAATGCATAAATGGATGAATGAATAAATGAGGTATTTATTGTACACTGGTCTTTATCTCCCCCTACTTTATTCCTTGTCGACCAATTCCATGTTGGCCTTGGTCTCAGGGTTCGGGTCATAAAATATCTGCAATATTTTATTCCTTTTTCTTTTCTTCTCTTTATTCTATAATTTTGGCATTAAAAACCTTATTTAATGTATAATTAATACAATGAATCATGAATGCTATTATATACAAATTGATGCTATTTACATGCATTTGCTGGGGTTTTTGAGGCCAGATTGATAGAAGAAAGGTGATGAAATGGAGATTCATCAAGGTCCTAAGTACAAACTGTCCAAAATAAAAATAACTACAGAAACTATTTACAGGACTACGAAATAATTGCAAAAAGCAAAGAGGGCCTAAGTGTAAATTACCCTTCTTATTACAGATCCAACGATCGAGGATATCCACTTAAGATCGGACGGTGGAGAGTCTCGAATACCGGTTCGACGATGGACAGTTGGTAGAGGATCCTCAGATGGATCAGACGATCGAGGCTTCCCGGTGGATGGATGGCTACGATTAGAACTGGGGATGCGCCTGATCGGACGACGGAGGAGGCACCTAGAAGAGAGGCAAAGAACTCACTAACGGCGAACTTCGCCTGATCGATACGAGCTACTGGGGTGTCCTCCGTAGCTGCAGGGATAGGCGAAATGTTGTCGGCGACGGTCCGCAACTGTTGCGAGGCTTTGATGAGGTCAGGGGCGTCTGAAACGGCCCAGCAACGTTGAGGACCTGGAGCTACTGTGCGTAAATGTTCAGACCTCCAGATGAGGTCCTTTGGCCTCGAGAACTGCACAGAAAGATTGCTGGGTCGAGGGCAAAGTGCCTCGACCCATTAGTGTGTGCGATGGGGTGAAGGATGAGGCAGGTCGAAGTCCTCCAATGAAGCGGTGGCAGAGGAGGACCAGCTTCCTGAACCTGGGCAAATCAGGATGAATGGAGGGGCATAGAAGGTGAAGAGAGGTCTCGTGAAGGTGATGGGGTCATCGGTTGGGCAAATGGATGGTCAGATCTCGAAGGATGATCTGAGGAATGCTAGTTGACCGGAATCGAAAAAGTCGGATCCAAAGCAAACGAAAGGTTATCGAGGCTACCTGGTGAAGGAGGTCGTCTGTGCTAGAGGTCGGGGACCTCCACGGGTCATGGCCTCAATGGAGCGACAAGTCCAGAGGCTGATCCCACCTCGCGGTGGAGCACGACAGAGTGTACGCCGGACTTAAGGCTTCCGACGCTCGAATCCTCGCTGCGACACTCTCTAACGCAAGCTGTCACTCATACGAAGAGAAGGAGGTCATCGGAGACAAGGGGATGGCCAAAGGTAGCAAAAAGTTGCGGCTCAAGGAGGCTATATACTTAGCGAGGTCCGACAAGACAGGAGCACGGGCACGCAATCCGAGGAACGGAACCCTAATGGCGACATCGGGCGAGTATCGTGGATCATTCCTCAGTAATCAGACCATTTGATCGAGGGGGACGGTGGACGGACCTGTTCAGGAAAATTTGGAGAAGGTAGGGCGTAAACCGGATCTGAGAAGGAAGTGGTCCAGGGGGCAGTTGACCGGTGTCAAAAGTCCACCCTGGACCAATCAGAAAATAGGGAGCAGAAAAGATTTGTAAAATAAAAAAATAGAAAACAATTTTATTTTAAAATATATTCAACATAAAAATGTTTATTATTTTTCAAACTATTTTTTAGTGATTTTTTATTTATTTTTGTGAAAAATAAATTATGATATATACAATATAATATATTATATATAAGTATAAAATACCTATGTATTTTATATAATTATTTTTATTTTCTTATTTTTGTATAAATACCATAATTTTATATTTTATTTATCTACAACATAAAATTTAGAGTACAAAATAATTTTTATTTTATTTTTATTGGCTATTTACAAATATAAAATAAATGGAAGTATGATACATATATACATGTAATATGTACAAGGGGATAGAGAGAGAATTTATTTTTGCTTTAATTTTATTTTTCTAATTTTTATTTTATTTTTAGAAATATATACAAGGTATTAGAAACATATTTTTGTTTTATTTTTTTGAAAGTAAAAATATGTACATATAGAAGGAATATACACAAGGTAGAGTGGCCCTATCTCTCTCTACTTATTTTATGTGGCGATTAGGCCCATATTGGGCTCTCTCTTGGGGTTAGGCCACTCAATATTTATTCTAAATATTTCCTTCTTTTTTATTCTTTATTCTTTTATTTTTACACAAATACATGCTAATTATTGATATTTAACAAATGCATGCTGATGGGTAATTTATTGTATTTACAACTATATGCATGATACTTTGCCAAGATTTTTAGCTAAAATAAAAGAATAAAGAGATCTGAATGAGTATTCATCACCCCCTATACTTTACTTTTTCTAGTCCCTTAGCAAACACTTATTTGAAAAAGAAGTGAAAAGAAAAAGGAAAGGAAGAAGAAGATGAACCAAAGTTGCTTATTAAACTTATCTTCATTAAATTGAAGTATAGAGCTCAGTCAGATCTTTGGATTATTAATTTGTCGGAACCTTATTTGACTTAGGTTTAAAACTTAACAGCCTTTAAGTTCCACTAATCTATAGTCAAGACTCCTCAACAATCCAGATCAGAACAAGTCTACATACACAAACTCTGATGACTATGAATCTTTTCTTGTACTGTGTAAGTGATATGTAGCTCCCCACCTCATAAATGGCAAAGTGACAACCCTCCTCAACAAGGTAACTCTATTACCCTAGCATGGCAACTCTTTCCTCGAGGACCGGGGTATTCCCTTCTAAGTTCAAGTTCAACCTGCTCAAGAAGAGGAGGAAGAAGAGAATGGACCATGGCCAGTGTCGCCATGTATCCTTGGGAGCTCAACCAGTGTAGCTAAGTCTCCCAGCTGCAAGCTTCATGAGATGGGCATGGGTAACATAAGCTTTACTTTATTTGATTATATACACTCCAGTGGGTATTTCATTTTCTATCAGACCCACCACTTTTTTGGAGTTTTTTTCTTTTTGCACAATTTTTTTGATGTGCATATGTACAACATATCTACATGATGCAACATATATATATATAAGGAGTTTTTCCTCTTGAGCCAGTAGACAATCCCTCTTTTGAAGCATTATTACAACCTACAACTCCTGTCTTTAGACCTCACTGCTACCAGACCAAGTTGAGACGTACTTCCTTCACTAAAAAAGAAGAGAGGTTCCGCCTAGAAGTACTACCCTCAAATGCTACCCCAAATTAAAGAAGAGTACCTCCTCACCACCCCATCCGTAGAGAGCTAGGTGTAAAGTGCTGGTGTAAATAAAGCCATTGTCTGTGAGAGTCATGTGTGTGTTGTTAAGTGTTCTACTTAGGCTCATCAAGATGACATATGATCATAGCCTAATGGACTCAAAGAATTAAGTCACCATGGACCTGAAAAGTCTCAACCCTAAGCCCTATAAGGTTCCTCTTAGAATTAGATGGATTAAGATCTTAACCAAGCTCTATTTTTCAATTTAATTTCAGGCTAGTTTAAATGTCAACTATGATTTAGAAAAATTGTACAAGTATATACAAAGATGCAATATGAAAATTTTTGAAAACATGCAAAATTTTTGAAAATATTTGAAAACATGGATGTATGCATGAATGCAAAAGTTTTGCAAAGTATTTACACACATTTACAAAAGGGTTTTTGCAAACTTTTTGTTTTTCAAATATTTTACAGAAATTTTGTACTATACATAATTTTAATATCAAAATATTTACAAAATCTTTACACAAAATATTTTTACAAACATTTTTACAAAAATAATTTTGTAAGTAGCTATGTATGTGCAATAAAGAATTTTATGTACTCGAAAAAAATTAATTTTTATGGATTTTAGCTATTTTATTTATTAACACACTCACACAAAGTACGAGTTATGGCTAAAGTATATAGGAATATATGACACCCCCCCATACTTAGCTCAAACGATGTCCTCATAGTGAATCAAGAGCAATGAAGAAGACATAACTCGTGCTTAGTATAGAGAAGTGAAAAGGAAGAGCTATACTACAACGACGAATCAAAGAATAGAAATGAAAAAGGCTCTCGGGATTTCCCCCTATACTTAGGATCAAGTAATCCTAAGAACAGTAGGCTGTACACAAAGGGAAATCCGAGTGGGGAATGTACAGGGTCTACCTCCCCTATACTTAGGGTGAAACATCCCTAAGTATAGGCAGCAAAATAGAGGCAGAAAAGAATCAAAAGAAAATCAAAAGTCTCACACCCCCCTATGCTTAGGGTAAAGTACACCCTAAGTATAGCATAATCAAAGATGCAAATGAGGTGTTGGACTGAAGAATGGTGTGATATGGACATCTGGATCTATACAAGTCGGAAGACAGTGATAATCAGGCGTGAGATGCAATAGATGTGAGTCAAGAAACCACATCTCACGCAAAATGAATAGGGGCGACGTCAACGACCAGTGTCTCATGATCTAGATATGGTTTGAGCCGCTGCCCATTGACACGAAAGGTAGACTCAGATGACAACTCTGATATGTTAATGCTCTCGTTGTCATGTACCTTTCGGACAAGGTATGGCCCCTTTCACTTGCTCTGTAACTTCCCTGGAAATAAATGAAGCCTAGCATCGAACAACCATACTCTCTGTCTTGGCTCAAACTTCTTGTGGCTGAATATGAGAATCATGCCACTCCTTCACTCTCTCCTTATACTGTAGGCTACTCGAAAAGGCTGCATCTCTAAGCTCCTCCAGGGTTGCCACCTCTGCCCTCCTCTGGTCTCCTACACTCACTGGATCCAAAAGTATATATGTGACTGCCCAATGTGACCTATGTCTCAGCTCAACAGGTAAATGGTAGGGCTTTCCATAAACGAGGCGAAAGGGAGATGTACCCAAAGGCGTCTTGAAGGACGTCCTATATACCCACAAGACCGAGTCCAAAAGCTGTGACGAATCCTTTCGGTAAGGGCGGATGACCTTCTGCAAAATAGTCTTGATCTCCCTGTTCGACACTTCAGCAAGACCATTGGTCTGAGGATGATATGTTGTGGCTACTCGATGGTCAATGCTGAACTCGTTAGCAAGGGACTTCACCTTGTCGTTGACGAAATGAGACCCCTCGTCAAATATCAAAACTCTAGGTACCCCGAACCGTGAAATGATATTCTTCCTCAAAAATCGACATACAATCCTAGCATCTGCGGTTCGGGCGGGGATGGCCTCAACCCAATGACTCACATAATCCACGGCCAACAGAATGTACTCGAATCCCTGACTCTTAGGGAATGAACCTATGAAATCGATGCCCCATGCGTCAAAAACCTCATAGAAATGAATGGGATGCATCGGCATCATATCACGCTGTCCACAAGTGCCCATCCTCTGACAGTCAATACACCTCTTCACGAATTCATCAGAATCCTTGAAGAGGGTAGGCCACCATAAACCGGATTGGAGCACTTTTTGTACCGTTCTCTTCCCAAAGTGATGTCCTCCTGCCTCAAACTTGTGGTAGTAAGTGAGGATGCTATGGTGCTCCTCCCGAGGAATGCACCGACGCCAGACGCTATCCCCTCCTTCATGATAAAGGACGGGATCCTCCCAATGGTAGAACTTGGCCTTCGCGAGGAAGGTCTCAAGTCGCTGCCTGGGCCAACCTTGTGGAACTTTCTTGGCAACAAGATAATTCACAATGTCGGCGTACAATGGGAGAGTGGCGATATCAAGGATTGCCTCATTTGGGAAGGTCTCAGAAATAGGCTCAATCTGCTCATAATCCTCAAGATTTTCTAATCGGGAGAGATGATCCGCCACCACATTCTTGACTCCAGGCTTGTCCCTAATCTCAATATCAAACTCCTAGAGTAGAAGGATCCATCTAGTCAATCTTGCTTTGGCATCCTTCTTGTCCATAAGGTACCTGATGGCTGTGTGATCTGTGAAAATGGTCACCTTAGATCTAATGATGTATGATCTGAACTTACTAGGGCAAATACTACGGCTAACATCTCCTTCTCAGTGACGGTATAGTTCTGTTGATCGGCATCCAACGTACGGCTAGCGTAGTATATGGCAAATGGTACTCCATCCCTCCTCTGTCCCAGCATGACCCCTACGGCAAAATCGGAGGCATCCGTCATGATCTCGAATGGGAGAGACCAATCAGGCGTCTGGAGGACAGGAGCCTCAACAACTAGACTCTTGAGAGTCTCAAATGATGCTAGACACTTATCATCCACAATGAACTCAGCGTCTTTCATCAGCATATCAGTCAACGGTCGGACAATCCTACTGAAATCATGAATGAAGCGCCGGTAGAAACTAACATGCCCTAGAAAAGACTGTAACTGTCGTAAGTTGGATGGTGGACTGAGTTTCCTAATGATATCCACCTTGGCCGAATCAACCTCCATGCCCCTGTTGGAGATGATATGGCCAAGCACCATCCCTTGAGTCACCATGAAGTGACTCTTCTTCCAAGAAAGCACAAGATGGACCTCAATGCATCGCTGAAGGACGCGGTCTAGGCGGTCAAGACAAGCATCAAACCCATTGCCATAGACCGAAAAGTCATCCATGAATACCTCCAAGCACTCACCCACCATGTCCGAAAAGATGGACAACATGCACCTTTGGAATGTTGCCGGGGCGTTACATAGACCAAAGGGCATCCGTCTGAAAGCATATGTCCGAAAGGGACAGGTGAATGTGCTCTTGTCCTGGTCTTCGGACGCAATGGCCACCTGATTATATCCGGAGTAACCGTCCAGAAAGCAGTAGTGACTCTTCAAAGCTAGCCTCTTTATAATCTGATCAATAAAAGGCAGCGGAAAATGATCCTTCTTGGTGGCCTGGTTCAATCGTCTATAGTCCACACAGACCCTCCAAGAAGTGGGTACCTGGGTAGCGATCTCCTTTCCAGACTCACTAACAATTGTGGTGATGCCCGTCTTCTTGGGCACCACATGTAACGGAATGACCCATTTGGAGTCGGAGATGGGGTAGATAAAATCAATGCTCCACCATTTTGAGATCTCCTTCATGACAACCTCTCGAAGGTTCAGGTTCAGCAGCCGCTGGAACTCACGCGACGGCTTTGTGTCCTCCTCGAGATAGATATGGTGGGAGCACATAGCCGGACTTATCCCCTGGAGATCGGCTACGCTCTATCCTATCACCGTACAGTTCTTTTCAAGAACCCCCATTAGAGGGATTCTTGCTCTCCAGTCAAATACGCTGAGATAATGACTGGGTGCATCTCATGCTCACCCGCAAGGAACCTATACTTCAGCGATGACGGTAAGGGCTCCAGCTCTGTACAACAGGGTGCTGGAGGATCTGGCCTCTGAAATGTCTGAGTGAATGCGACCAAATCTACATGAGAGAATGAGAACTCTCACTGAAAATATGAATATGGTGAAGACTGCTCTGCTGGTATGTCTCTGCTCTGAATGGGATCAACCTCCACCCTAGCTGCTGGCTCTGTAGACATTAAACAAGAAATCATATCATCAAACTCTGCCCAATCTATGTCTGACTCCGAGGGATCTGAATCTGAATCACAAAAATCATCTGCTTCGCTATCGGGAACATGATCTGCTGCCTCATATGTGTCCTGTGCCAGGAATGTGCTCTCCAAGCTCTCCTCTACTGGAATCTATGCATCAGCGGGATTTGAAGGTGAGAGGATGGCTCGTAAAACAGGGTCTGACCAAACTGCCTCATCATCTGTGATCACAAAATCACACTCCTGGTGGTCGTCTCGCTCTGCCTCTGTCATCTGCTCTGAATCTGTAGGCGGGTCTGAGCAAGCGGAATCTCTGGCTCTAGTTTCCTCGATCGTCTCTATTTGTATACTCTTGCCCTCGACGTGAAAGTATAACTTCTCGCTATCATGATCGGACACTGCCTTGGTTGTGGCCAAGAACGGGCGTCCTAAAATGATGGGGGTATCGGTCACGGACTCAGGGATCTCCATGTCCAACACAACGAAGTCCACGGGAAATTTCATGCCTTGAATCGTGATGACAACGTCCTTCAGCAACCCCTTCGGCTCTTGACAGATCTATCAGCAAAGTGAAGGACCGTCCTGCTCTGTCGTAGAGGGCCAAACTCGAATCGATCGAGTAAGGCTGTTGGAAGTAGGTTGATAGATGAACCGTTGTCTAATAGAGTCCGATCGAACCTCTTCTCATGAATGTGGCATCTAACATAGGGAGCTCCTGTATCTGGATTCTTGGCTGGCAGACGGTTCTGGATGGCGAAGCAAGTGGCGCGAGTGAGCACATGGATCTCTGACTGGTGGTTCCTCCTCTTCCTATGAATTAGTAGTCCTGTCTCTAAGGTTCCTCTAGTAGAGGGGGGATCTGCTCCAAGGCCTCCTGTAGAGTCAGATGTATGTGAAATATGTCCATCATATGCTGGCTGAACTCTAACTGGTGTGATTTTTTTGGATTTTCTTTTTTAGGCCCCTTAGCCAAGCGGAGTGCTTGGGGAAAGGGGACGACTGGGCCCTTCTCAGATGAAGGGCTAGGATCGGGTCTATGCTGTTGTGGCAAAGTAGAATCGATACACAAATCATCAATCAACATAGATGGACTCGTAAATGACAAACCCTTTCTTTTATTCACAGAATCGTCCTGATATACATCAGTAGCAGGAAATGCAACAGGAATGAAATTGGTGGCCTCAGTACCACTCTCGGCATCTAGAATCGCGGCATCAGTACCGCGCTCTAGCTCAACAACTCTGGTGGCATCAACACCACCTCCTGTGTCTGGTGAAGTACCAGCTTCAGTACCGTTAGCTGGATCAACATCCTTGGTGGCGTCAGCACCACCGTCATCATCACGAACAGCATCAGCACCGCTCTCCTCCTCGTCTGGCGCTCCTGAAGCTGCATGGGGTCGTCGCTCAGATGAGGCACCGCTGGCTGGCATCCTACCGCTCCTAAGTGTAACAAAGTCAGCATCAAACATGTATGCAGAATCATCACCAAGTGAGTCACTAGGAGTGGTAACCTCTGTAAACTCTACCTGCTTAGACTTCCTCTTGAGGTTGTTCGGGTTCGGCTCAATCTGGGTAGGGGATGGCGGCCTTTCCTTTGATGATCTCTCTCATCTCCTGATGGAACTCATCCATCTCCTGTCGAAAAGTAGCCTGCTGGTCGGAGATGAGGCGGGCTAAATCATCTAAGGTGGGGTTCTCATAGGCGGGCCCATGAGAACCTGACGGGTGGCCTCTCTGGAAGTGAGGTTGCTGCTGCTAGGAGTGAGAGGGATACTGGAGCTAAGAGTGATACTGTTGAGGCTGCTGCTGCTGCCTCCAAGACTGTCCCTGCTGATAGGGACGAGGACCATGCTACTGGTAAGACTGGGGATGTGGATGCTGTTGGTGTGGGAACTGGGACTACTCTTGCTGCTGGCTGTATTGGCCACCCTGAACTGGAGGCTGCTGTTGGGAACTGGTACCTCCGGTCGACCAACGAAATCAAGGATGGTCTCATCGGATCCCAGGATGGGGTCGGTCATACCATATCCCGTTGACATCCATCAAGGGCTCCTACTCGTAGATGGGTAGGGGGAGTACTACCAAGGGCTGGTTCGGCTGACACACCACCATCTGGCTATCCTGGAATGGTGGTGGCTGAACATACTGCTGCTGCGGCTGCTGGAACGGCTCCGCCTGAATATGGTGAACCTGTCGGTACTGGACGGAGGGTTGGGTCGAGCTGCTGCTACTGCCGGTGTCTGCCCGTGACCTGAGACGAGGCTGAGAAGCCGTCTGTGCCTCCTGGAAACACATGATCTGGGTCTTCAGGTCACTCAGCGTCTGTGCCATCTGATCGATCTGCGTCATGCCCTGGCACTGCTTCTTCTCGATCAACTCGATCCGGTCCAGCTTCTCGTTGATGATCCCAATGTCAGCAGCTGTCGACTCTACCTATGATGCTGCTGCTGATGATGTAGAAGGACCGGCATCGACCCGTGGTATCATCTGATAGGACACGGCCTGTGGCGTGGGCTTCCCCTGAGTGTAGAGTCAGGTTTGGGACATAACCGTGTAGTACTCATCCATCTCCTCATAGATGGCCCAGACCTGATCCTCATCCTTGGCGAAATACGAGCCCCCACAGGATGCGTTCACTAACCCCTGCAACTCCTGTGTAAGCCCGCAAAAAAAAAGCTCTGGACGAGATTGGGCTTGGATATGTCGTGATGGGGGCACCGGTCTGTGAGCTCTCTGAAGCGATCCCATGCCTCGTGAAACTGCTCATTGGGGAGCATGGAGAAATTGCTGATCAGGGCCCTGGATGCATTGGTCCAGCTGAGTGGATAATACTTGTTGAGATACTCATTTCGGAGTTGTTCCCATGTAGTGACGAATCTCCCTAAATGCTTCAGCCAGTTGGCTACTCTGTCGACGAGGGAGAAAGGGAAGGCCATCATCATGATGGTGTCCTCGTCCACGAGGCGATCATGGACAGTACTGCATATCATCTCAAACTCCTGGAGATGAAGGTGCGGATCCTCCGTGGCAAGTCCATGGAAGAGGGGAAGAAGCTGGATCGTCTGAGGAGGGAGCTTGAAATCTCCCAAAATAACCGGCAACACTATCCATATGTGGGTGAGAGTCGCACCAGGGTTGTGCAACTCCCTCATCGCTCTCGCGATTGTTGCTGGCTGAGCTGGCTGCTCCTCAGGATGTCGGTCATCTGGGCCATCCCCTCCTCCAGGTCTGCGCTGCTCTCTGTCTGCTCGCATCTGCTCCATCTCCTGGTGCATATTCTGATGAGGCGACCCGAGTGATTAAAGTAAAAAGGTATCAATGGTCGTTGCGACCTCAACCTCTCGGATCGGACTCAATCAAGAAAACAAAGACCATGAAGTATAAAAGTCAACAAATCAGGTCAAATAGCGGTCTCGCTATTTTATTTTACCTGGTATAGCTACCAGGGTCGAACACAAGGAGTACGGGATGGTAAACCTACGAAGTAGTAGAAAATCTAAATAAAAAGAAATAAACTATTTTTGGTGGATTTTTATATTTTGTAATTTTTTTGTAAAATGTATAAAGAAGTCAAAAAGTCAAACCAATCAATTATTTAACACACTAAAAATGATCAGAAAATCAAAATAAAAATATTTTTGGTTTTTATAAATATTCAAGTGTTTTTGATATTTTTCTTGGATTTTTCTGATTTTTAGTTAATTTTCTAAAAATGAAACAAGGCTAAAAATAAAAGATAATGTGCAGCCAGAACCTAAAGGCTATTTAAAATTACTTAAATAGTCTATAAAATTCCAGCAACAATTTTATGAGAAACTAAAAATAAAAATCTAACTAAAGAAACTGAAAATACATTTTTTTGAATTTTTTAGAATTTTAATGTTTTTTCTAAGGTTTTTAATGTTTTTCAATTTTTATAGTTTTTATAAATCCAAATGCAACAAAAATTGAACTAAATAAAAAACACACCAAAAAAGCAAACAATGATTTTTTTAGGTTTTTTAGAGGAGTTTTAGTATTTTTAATTGATTTTTAAAACTGGACAGAAGCAATTTTGGAGGTTTTTGAATTTTTAAAAATAGCAAATGAAAACAAAAAGTAACCAAATTCAAAGAAATTTTTACACAATGGCAGGGGCCATGTATCCAAATTTCACGAATTTTGGCTGAGAATTGCTATTTATTAACACCAATCAAAGAGGCACAACGTACAAGGACCTAAATATAATTATGGAAAAGTTATCAGCCAAACAATAACACGTGGAAAGGGTACATGGCTAGATATGTAAAAAGTCTAGATCGCATGGGGACGACATGTGAAACACATAAGTAGGGGTATAAGTGTCATTCCTATTTATAAAATTTCATTTGATAACAGCAAAAAAATCCAGGTAAGATCATGCAAATAACCCACAAGGCACGTGCCAGACCACGTGAACTACACGTAGAGGGACCAAATTACAAATAAAAGAAACACGAGGTCCTAAGTACAAACTGTCCAAAATAAAAACAACTACAAAAACTATTTACAGGACTACGAAATAAATGCAAAAAGCAAAGAGGGCCTAAGTGTAAATTACCCTTCTTATTACAGATCCAACGGTTGAGGATATCCACTTAATATCGGACAATGGAGAGTCTCGGATACCGGTTCGGCGATGGACGGCTGGTAGAGGATCCTCAGATGGATCAGACGATCGAGGCTTCCTGGTGGATGGACGGCTACGATTAGAACTGGGGATGAGCCTGATCGGATGACGGAGGAGGCACCTGGAAGAGCGACGAAGAACTCGCCGCCGACGAACTTCGCTCGATCGATATGAGCTACTGGGGCATCCTCCGGAGCTGCTGGGATAGGCGAAACATTGCTGGCGACGGTCCGCAGCTGCTGCGAGGCTCCGATGAGGCCGAAGGCATCTGAAACGGCCCGTCGACGTTGAGGACCTAGAGCTACTATGCATAGATGTTCAGACCTCCAGATGAGATCCTTTGGCCTCGAGACCTGCACAAAAAGATTGCTGGGTCGAGGGCAAAGTGCCTCGACCCGTTAGTGTGTGCGATGGGGGTGAAGGATGAGGCAGGGCGAAGTCCTCCGGCGAAGCGGTGGCGGAGGAGGACCGACTTCCTGTTCCTGGGCGAATCAGGATGAATGGAGGGGCGTAGAAGGTGAAGTGAGGTCTCGTGAAGGTGATGGGGTCATCGGTAGAGCAAATGGATGGTCCGATCTCGAAGGATGATCCGAGGAATGCTAGTTGGCCGGAATCGAAAAAGTCGAATCCAAAGCAAACGAAAGGTTATCGAGGATACCTAGTGAAGGAGGTCATCTGTGCTGGAGGTCGGGGACCTCTGAGGGTCATGGCCTCAATGGAGCGACGCGTCCAGAGGTTGATCCCACCTCGTAGCTGAGCACGACGGAGTGTACGCCGGACCTGAGGCTTCCGACGCTCGAATCCTCACTACGACACTCTCTAACGCAAGCTGTCACTCATACGAAGAGAAGGAGATCATCGGAGATGAGGGGATGGCCAAAGATACGGAAAAAGTTGCGGCTCAAGGAGGCTATATACTCAACGAGGTCCGACAATACTGGAGCATGGGCACGCATCGGAGGAACGGATCCCTAATGGCGACATCGTGCGAGTATCGTGGATCATTCCTTAGTAATCGGACCATTTCATCGAGGGGGACGGTGGACGGACAGTTCAGGAAAAATCGGAGAAGGTCGGGCGTAAACCGGATCTGAGAAGGAAGTGATCCAGGGGGGCAGTTGATCGGGGTCAACAGTCCACCCTGGACCAATCAGAAAATAGGGAACAGAAAAAATTTGTAAAATAAATAAAAAATAGAAAACGATTTTATTTTAAACTATGTTCAACATGAAAAAAGTTTATTTTTTTCAAACTATTTTTTAGTGATTTTTATTTATATTTTGTGAAAAATAAATTATGATATATACAATATAATATATTATATACAGGTATAAAATACCTATGTATTTTATATAATTATTTTTATTTTCTTATTTTTTGTATAAATACCCCAATTTTATATTTTATTTATTTACAATATAAAATTTAGAGTACAAATAATTTTTATTTTATTTTTATTGGCTATTTACAAATGTAAAATAAATGGAAGTATGATACATATATACATGTGATATGTATAAGGGGCTAGAGAGAGAATTTTATTTTTGCTTTAATTTTATTTTTCTAATTTTTATTTTTTTTGAAATATATACAAGGTAGTAGAAACATATTTTTATTTTATTTTTGTGAAAATAAAAATATGTACATATAGAAGGAATATACACAAGGTAGAGTGGCCCTATCTCTCTCTACTTATTTTATTTGGCGATCAGGCCCATATTGGGCCCTCTCTTGGGTTTAGGCCACTCAATATTTATTCTAAATATTTTCTTGTTTTCTTTATTCTTTATTCTTTTATTTTTGCACAAATACATGCTAATTATTGATATTTAACAAATGCATGCTGATGAGTAATTTATTGTATTTACAACTATTTGCATGATGTTTTGCCAAGATTTTTGGCTAAAATAAAAGATAAAGAGCGATGAATGAGTATTCATCAGTAATCGAAGAAGATCTTTATTTTTTCCAAACATAAGGAAATTCAGTATATTTCTCCCCTTCATCTACTTCCATTCCAACTCGAGGATGCTTTCTTGTATGTGTAATGTCCTTCCCAAAATTATTTTTACAGCCTTTCAATTGTTCTAGCATTTCCATTGTAGACAGTAATTTGGATGCACTTTTGACTTCTATGTTGACATCGATGTTACTTTTATCACGACGAAAGGGATGATCTTCTTTTGGAAAATAACAATGGAAGCAGTATGCTTGCTTTCTCCAATGTCTCAATCACCTAGATAACATGTCTTTATTTCAAACATGACACACTAGTCTTCCTGTGCTCCAACAAGATAAGTCATTGTAAGTTGGAAAATCATTTATTGTCCATAATATAGTAGCATGCATTGAGAAATTTCTCTTCAAATAGGCATCATAGAAAGCATACTAGGATCCCACAGTTGTAGCAATTCATAAATGAGAGATTGTAAATAAATAAATAAATAAATTTCCCAAGTGACCTTTTATCTGGAATTAAAATAGCCGAAATAAAATGTTGTTGTTTCATGCATAACCATGAAGAAAATTTATATGTCTTAGCAAAAACATGCCGATAGTATACTCGTTATTCATATTTCCAAAAGGGTTGAACCTATCGCTTGTAAGGCCAAGATGAACATTACGAGAATCGCTAGAAAACTCTTGAAAATTAGAGTCTACAGACATCCGTGCTTTTGAATTGGATGCCTCAATAAGTTATCTTCGAGTCTGTCATCCATATGTCATTGCATTTATTTACCCAAATTTTCGTTCATGAACATCCTCTGCAATCTTGAAACTAAAGGAAAATGACATAATACTTTAACATATACATTTTTCATTTTCTTGCCATCTATATATAATTTGAGCTTCGTATCTAGAAGCATTGCAATGATCACATTTTCCCCTTATTTTTAGAATATTTCCAAATAACAAACAATCATTTGGAAAAGCGTCTATTTTTCTATAACTAAGACCTAATTCTTGCACCATCATTTTTATTCATAATAAGATGATGGTGTATCTTCATAACCACTCGGTAAAGCATCTTTAAGAAGAGATAGCAATTCGTCAAATGACTTATTACTCCAACCAAATAATATTTTTAGATGTAACAACTTGACCAACAAAGAAGGCTTGATATAATTCTAGCATCCATTGTATAGAGGATCAACAAAATCTTTCAAGAGTTTGAAAAACATTCTCGCATCCTCGTTAACATGTTCTTCTTCCAAGTTTTTTTCTTCGGTAACTTCATCAACGAGATCATCATTGATCTCATAATCTTGCATTCCACATGTATCCTTTAGTAGATCATGTGGATTGTCATTTTCTAGCATACGTGAAGCACTCATATTATGTCTATGAAATGATTCTCCATGGTGCACCCACGTATGATAATGGAGGGTAAATCCTTTAACTACTACATGCTGGAATATTTCTTCAGGAGTTCTATTGCATCTGTTGGATCACTTCATGCAAGGACATTGATAAATTCCCATTGAAATTCCTTTATAGTTCTCCACCGTAAATTCAAACTTTTTGACACAAGATGAAAATCTATCATTGTAATGTCTATTGAGAATAGAGTACAACCAAATCCGATCAGCTAAGAAGCCCACCATCTAAAATTTAAGTACAAAAATTTTATCAATATGAATACATAAAATATTTAACTCAATGACAAAACAGAGGGAAGCTTATTCTCTCGTACCCTAATCCCTGATATAATGTTGGTCTAAACTTATTATGCTAAATCTAAGAGATGAGAGGAGAATCATTTTTTAATGTTATTACAAGAGCCTATCCATAAAGATTAAAATCCTACTATAAGACTGTCATTATTACATGCTAGTTTTTATATTCATGCACATTTTATGTCACATTTATATATAAATATTGAGAAATTGTCATAATATTGACGATGGTTATTTCTTAAGTGAAGATTTTTACATGCAAGAACATGTAAACGTCCACAACTGCATTCTAAATCTTGTAACTTTTATTTTTTTAATAACAACTAGAAGACAAAGTTAACATACAACCATTGTTTTATAATTTGTTGTTAGGAGCATAGCAACGGATATGCAAATCTAAAGTACAAAATAACGCATAATATTCATTATTATATATATTTAACTACAAATGATATGATAATGAATAAAAATTTTCATTGTCTTAGCTCAAATTTGTTGTATTGACATTGGAGTAAGTTTATCGGGTTCACAGATAATTGCGAAAAATCACGGAGGGGTTCACAGATAATTGCGAAAAATCACAGAGGAACTGGTAATTGAGAAAGTTTATAAAGTATACGGTGTAGAAATCTCATTATAATGATTAATACAAATTTTGATGAATAAATTAACATAAAATCGTTAGCAAAGAATATGACATTATTGCTAATTTCAAGAAGATTAATTAATTTTACAATGAATAATATTCATTAGTAGGGAGCCCGTGCAAAAGCACATGCAATTGTCTTCCGTATGTCTTCATAGTATTAACTTTATGATTCCTTTCATTGTTGAAAATTAGCAATATAATCATGAACTTTATCTGATTCTTATGTCAGTGATCAATTGTATAGCAATTGGGACTGTTACATAAATTTTAACGATTTCGATTCATCATCTAAAACCTGCAATTTCACCATTATATTAGATATGCACACTCTTTGCACATTATCAAGTTCCTATCAATTCAAGAATCAATTCCCTTCTAGTAAATTAATTTCTATTCTCAAAAATTATATTATCGAGTTCTTCGAATCAGATAGTATAGGGGCGGAAGTCAACTGATATATATTTTAGCCCAACACAAAAATCCTTTCAACTATAATGAAATCATAGAGTAAGTGCATATTAGATGTAACCAACAAATGGATTAATATCTCTTATTGCTAAATTGACAACCAACTCATTTCCAATTGTTTCAAATAATTAAACTTTCTAGACTATGCGCTATGTGGTTTGATGGGAATTCTGTTGTAACCCACATTTTTTTGCAGAAATTTGATGAACAACAAATGTTGTAAAGAAAACATTCATATTCAACCTAAAACTTAAATCTGATTGATATTCTTTGCATATGTTATATTGCTTACGCATAATAGAGAGGATCCTCTGTTGTAGGGTCTGTTGCAGCAGACTCTTAAGTAGGGGTGTGGGCCGCTCGATCTTGATCGAGCGGTTCCCACGAATTCGCCGTGTGAATTCATGTGAACCGCTCGATCAAGATCGAGCGGCCCATGCCCCTATTGAAGAGTCTGTTGCAGCATACCCTACAATATAGGATTGGGTTCCCACGCCGAAAGAGTGCAGGTGACGAAGCATCATGTCAAAGGAAGGGACGATGGCCTCAACAACAGAGCAGCAATATGTCATTGTGCCTTACTTTGATAGGGCTCATTTGTTGACAATTGCTGAATTTGTTGTGCACAAACAGGGTTTGACCATTGTTGTGGTGAATTGTGAGATGAAGCAGAACAACACTATCACGGTAGATTGGAGAAAGTCAGACCACTTCAGCTTGTTGAGTTGGACTTTGAAGGCAAGGTATCTGGGTTGGTGGTTCAATGCGAATTCACGCCAGGGGAACACCAGGTTGTTGATGAAGTGTGTCCTAACTTGCAGTTAAATACCGTTGTTGTTGTTGGCTATAATTCTGTTGTTATTTCTTGAGGTTCTAATCTCCCAGTAATGAACTCCGTTGATGCCACATGCACATGCTGAACTGGATGCCTCCTGAAGGAGGCTTCCCATGGGTTGGATCTCGTATAAGCTGTTAATGTCGAGATCGAGACCTGTGGGTGCGCTGATGATATCGACCCACAATTTAATTTCGTGCCGGCATCGTGAAAAGGGTTCTGCATAATCGTTGCTTTATTGCCTCTGTATGCATGGACATCCCCACCGTTGAGGCCCTTGATGATGATGATCGGCAACTTCTCTTAACGAAGGGAGGGGTCTCCCCTTCATTGGTCCTCTACCGCCTCAAAGATCCCAGTCTAATACCGCTGCGAAGCCCGCAAGGTTGATGACTCTACTAGCTTCACTATGACCTTTAGGGTTCGTTTGGTTGCAGGGTTAGGTTGGGTTACACCGGTGTACCCCTCCTTCCAACCCTCCCAATCCTCCTCATAGAATACTATTCACAAGGTTACCCCAACCCAATCCAATCCAGCAACCAAACGAACCCTTAGCGACGCGGAGGAACATCCATGTCACCTCCAAAGAGGTATGATCTCCAAAGCTTTATGCTCAGGCTTGATCCTAAGTGCATTCAAATAATAAAAATGAAATTGTCTTCCTAAATATAGTTACAAATGAAATATTCTTAAAAAATACTAAACAATGTCATGGTAGCTATATACCATCTGATTCTCATGATTTGTTTTACTATTTTTACAAGTTGCTTTTTTATATATGGGTGTAAATACACTTTTTATACACTAATGTCGCGATGATATGATTATAATGGAAAAATTATAACAAAATCATAAAAATACAAAAAAATGATAAAGTGTCTCTCACCAGGACAAGAACAATCAAGAATGCCACTCAATCATATGATACCGCAAGCAGCAAACTCGCTAGACAAACAACCACGACATATAGAACCCACCCACCTTCATTTTTGAGACCATCACCGACGGTGTTAGGGCGAGGAGGCAAGGAGCTGGAGAGGAAATTCATGTGAGGGGAAGTGGGATCAAAGGAGGAGCCGCCGCATCGCCTCTAAGGGCCCTGTCATCAACTCTAGCTCGCAGCACCGTGTGAGCACGTCGCCAATCATGACATGGGTCTTCAAATTGAGCGGGATCCTGGATACCCTGATCTAGCGCACAACATATCACACTACTGGGAGAATTTCATGAAAGCCTTAGGCACACAGCTATGCTTGAGCACATCATATCATCTACAAATCGATGGTGAATTACAACAAACTATTCAGACTCTGGAGGATATGCTACGAGTATGTGCCTTAGATTGAGGATTATGGATTAAACATTTGCCTCTTACAGAATTCACCTACAATAATAGTTTCCATGAAAGTATTGGCATGGTACCATTTGAAGCATTGTATGGACGTAGGTGTGCTACTCTATGTTGGCAATATGTTAGGATAAAGACCTTTTATGATTCAGATAGACTCCAGGAGGCGTGAGAAATTGTAGAGCTTGCTTGACAAAGACTAATAACTGCTCAGAGTCGCTAGAAAAGCTACAGTGATACCACAAGAAAAGATATTGAGTTTGAGGTAGGTGAATTTGTATTCCTCAAAGTATCGCCTATGAAGGGAGTTCATAAGTATGGCCTACGTGGGAAGTTGACACCCAAGTTCATGGATCCCTTTGAAATTATTCAGAAAATTGGGAAAGTTGCATATAGACTTGCACTCCACATCTTTCAGCAATATATGATATTTTTCATATATCAAATCCGAGAAAGTATATTAGGGATCATGAGCATAAGATATGCTATGATGATATGCATGTTGAGACAGACTTGACATACCTAGAAAATATGTGTACAAATACTAGATAGGGATATCAAGAAGTTGAGGAATAAAGAGATACCTCTAGTTAAAGTATTGTGATGGAACCAAGAGTTTGAAAAAGTGGAACCTGAGGTAGACATGAGAGAAAAATACCCCCATTTATTTCAATAATAATATTATATATTGTGTATATCTTTATTATAAATAAAAGGACGTTCATTCCCTTTAAAGTTGTCATGATTTCAATCATCTTCAAGGTTGTTATGCACGCACTTCAAGTATCAAGGACGAGACTTCCTTTAAGGTCGTTGTAATCGTAAACACTTTAACTTGGCCATCTCTTGGATCCCATATTATAAGATCCGGCTCGTCAAGGGAAAATCAACGGAATTTATTTCATGTGAATCGAACTTCATTTCGAATTGTTATGATTTTTGGAAGAAAGAGAAGTAACAAGGCTTAAGATGTCATTAACCCTTAATGATTGTCATTAATACTAATTAAACACAATTAAAAAAACTAATAATGGATTGAGGATCGCTAATGATTATTAGTGAACACTAATCAGAGGTCAGGGAAAGTTTAGCGTGAGTCGCAAAAGTTAAATTACGATTAGTGAGTTAATCGTAATTAGCGCTAATTAAGCGCCATTAATAAATCTATAAGCTTCTGGATAGTTCTAATTTAAGCCTTAAGTTTTGGATATGCTTTGGCCAAAATCATGGGGCCAAAGCCATGAACTACTAATCGCGATTAAGGGTTAAACTATGATTTAGTAACCATGATTAGGGGTTTTCTAAAGCCTATAAATAGCCTCCTACCCGTTCATTCTTTATGATTTCTACTACCACAACTACCCTGAAGGCTAGGATCGAGAGATCGGGAGGAGGAGAGAGAGGCGGGGAAGAAGCGGTAACGAAGCGCTGCCGGGAGGATGAGGAGGAGGAAGACGATGTGATCCTCTCATATTTGGCTTCGTAAGTAAGCTCTAATTTGAGTTAGGTTTTTATTCATCTTCCTTTTCAAGATATGTTTTCAATCCTCTTCCTTTCCAATTCATTTTGCTTTATGGTTCGAGGAGGAATCTAGCATAGCCCTGCTCGGGTGCGAACGACTAGGCCGTCAGTGAGCATAAATGTTCTTCGTATGACTCACTCATCATTGACATGAGACTTGCCGATTCAATAGCTTTCATCGATTTTATCGTTGTTTTGGTGCAGAAATCTGTGTAACACCCTACTTAGGTTGGGGGGGGTTAGACACGTCAATAAAACCTGTGATTCAGCACATACTTCACTCACCTAATATGCATGGTGTCTACTGATTCTCCATCACTTTTCTATTCTATTCTTTCTATTTCGTTGTTGTTTTTTCTCGATGCGGGCAGATATGCCAAGGATAGCGGAGTTGGCACGACGGTGGGGAAGCAAGGGATTTGGGGTGTGCAGTAGCTTTGTTTGCCCTAGATGGAAGCCGGATAGAATTCCTACAAAGTGGAAGGGTAAAAGTGAAAACATGGACGGAGACTAAAGGCAAAAATTGAATTAACTTGCAGAAAATTAATATCAGCTCCTGCAGCTGACGCATTTTAATAGATGTGTAGAATATTATAAGAAATTGTTGCCATGGTTCAGTTTTTTTTGGTTAAGAGTAAATGTATATATTCAACAAAAGGTAGTTACAGATTTAATGTTAGGGTGTCAAGTGACAAGCCCTGGAGTGAAAACGCCATACAATGTGAATTTGAAATTGCTGGGACCTGAGGATGACAAAAACTCAGGTAACATCAGGTTTAAGTTAACAGTGCCACAGTATTGAGGATTTCATCAATTGTGTGAGAGGCCGAGGGACTGCATGCCTCTATCCAAAGACGATTTCGCTCCCGCCAGATGAACCAAACCGCGATCGCAAGTAGGTTGGCAACAGAAGAGCGAGCCCGAGGGGAGCCAAGATGACCAATCCAGTCCAACACACCAGGCAGATGCAGGGCAATGGGAGCCTGCAAGTTAAGGGCTGAATAGGAGCCAATCCAAACAGCGGAAGAAATCTGGCATTCAAAAAAGAGGTGCTGATAAGATTCCGGCATTGAAGAACACATATAACACCATTCAGTAAGCTCCAGACCAAAGGAGATGAGTCTATCAATGGTAGGAAGCCGCTCACGGACAGCTCGGTAAAGCGTGAAGGAACACCGAGGGGGAGAGCGAGAATCCCAAATGATCGTGGCCCAAGGAACCGGCACACCACTGGGTCGAAGCAGCTCAAAGGCATCCGCAAATGAAAATCCCCTCGGGGAGTGAGTCCAGCGAAAGGGCGGAATATCTCCACTGATAGCATTGCGAATAGTGGGTCTGAAATTGAGCATACAACGCCAGATCCGAGAAGCAAAGGCGGAGGCCTGAGCATCCCAGAACGAGCCTGCTGAGAGGTATTTCTTGTGCAAAAATTCAGCCCAGATGGACTTGTCAGCAGTAAGGAATCTCCACACCCAAGAAGCGATCATAGCCTCGCGGAGAACCACAAATGACTTCAAGCCCATGCCCCCCTCCTGCTTAGGAAAGCAAATGGAAGCCCAAGCGATATCATGATGCCTTCTGCCCCAAAGGAAGGTAGCACAGATCTTATCAAGCTTTCTTGCTGTCATCATTGGCATAAGAGCACCCGCAATCCAATATAAATAGACGCCCCTAATGACAGTATTAAGAAGTTGCGCTCGACCAGCCATAGAGAGCGAGGAGGATTGCCAACCATTAATAAGTCTAGATATTCGATCCTCCAAAGCCCTCGAATCGCTGCATCTACGGAAGGAGGATGCAAGAGGGAGGCCCAAATAAGTAGTTGGTAGAGCATGCTGTAGAATACCCAATTAAAGAGTGGCTGCGAAATCAGGCTTGTCCCATTTGGGCCTAAAGATTTTGCTTTTCCTCGGGTTTAACTTCAACCCACTAATTTGCTCGAAAGTGCCCAGTATATTCTTTACGGCATTTAGGGAACGGAGGGAGCCCTTGCAAAAGATTAGGATGTCATCCGCATAGATTAGGTGGGTAGGAGCAGTGGACCGACTCCACCTTAATGGAAAAAATCTGCCATCAAATGCTGCCTTATCTAACAAAGCAGAAAGGGATTCCATCCCAATAGTGAACAGAAGAGGGCTCAACGGATCCCCTTGTCTAAGACCGTGGGTGCCCTTGAATAGCCCATGAGGAGCGCCATTAACAAGAATGGAAAAAGATGTTGTAGTAATACAATTGGCAATCCAGTTTACCCAAGTGCTGTCAAAACCCATAGAGGAGAGGGCGTCCAGAATGAAGCTGTTGTCAACAGTGTCGAAGGCTTTAGAAATATCAATTTTCAAACAAGCTTTGTTGCGGGAAGATCTTATAACAAAACCATGCAGCAATTCATTTGCTAGGCGGATGTTATCACCTATTGCACGACCCTTAACAAAAGCTGATTGGTTTGAGGAGATTAAGTGAGGGAGGACGGCAGCTAATCTGGTTGCAAGTAGCCTCGCGAAGATCTTATAGATGACGTTGCAGCCAGAAATGGGGCGATAATCAGAGATGCTCGACGGAGTCTGAACTTTAGGAATAAGAGTTAGGAAGGTATGGTTAACCTCTCTAACCATATTCCCACCATTGTAAAGGAAAATCATAGCTGCATGGACATCCTCCTTAACTAAGGACCAATGGATTTTGAAGAAATTTGCATTAAAACCGCCAGACCCAGGCGCTTTAGACGACCCGATGGAGGATAAAGCATTCCAAATCTCAACATCGTCAAAAGGTCTAACCTACCAGGCCCTAGCATGATCCGTGAGGCACCGCTTAGGGGGAGGGGGCGACAACCTGCAGCTGGTTGAACTCGAAGGAGAGAGTAGACCGGAGAAATGGTGAAGGGCCGAATCCGCCACCTTGGAAGCCCGATCAATGACGCGGCCCTGCGCGTCCAAGAGATGCATGATGAAGTTTCTGGATGCTCTGGCACAAGCGTTAAGGTGAAAACATCGCGTGTTGTGATCGCAAAGATTAAGCCAATCAATTCGGCTTTTCTGCTTCCAAGCCGACTCGAGGTCGTCATCAAGCTGAGTAAGATACCCTTTAACATTCCCCTCCAACTGCGCAAGGAAAGGATCTAAAGGACAAACCGCAAGAGCATTAGTGACGGCATCAAGGAATCCCTTAGCATCTTGAAACTCAGCCACAACATTGGCTTCCTTAGAAGCCCAAACTTTCAAGGCTTGTTTAACCAACTTAATCTTTCGGGCAACACGAAAGAGGGGGTTGCCCCGCACCAAAGACGCCCAGCTGTTGGACACGACATCAAGATATCCAGGCCTAGCAACCCAATAATAAAAGAAGCGGAAAGGAGTTCTCTTAGCAAGTCTGGAACCAAGAGCCACCACAAGGAGGAGGTGATCAGATTGTGGCATTGGGGCGTAGCACAATTTGGCAAGAGGCAGGGTTGTAAGAAGGACATCGTTGGCAAGGGCCCTATAAAGCTGGGCTGCGATCCTATTTGGCCCCACAGAGGAGTTGTTCCAGGACCAATGATTGCATGTTGCCTCCAGGTCTGAAAGGCCACAAGCTTCGAGGCAATGGTTGAAGTCGTTCACTGCATTACTCGCTGGTGCGCGTCCCCCAATCTTCTTTGAGGAGAATCTCATGACATTAAAATCACCCATCACCAACCATGGCCCATTAACAATCCCTTTTATCATACGTAGATGATCCCAGAGTTCCCTTCTCTTAATGGGACAATTCTCTCCGTACACCACCGTGAGATGGAAACGGAATCCCCCCGCATTGGAGCAGCTCAAAGTTATTGCTTGTGGGTGGTTACCGCATTGATAGCATTCCCAGTTAGTTGAGTTCCAGAGTATATAAATCCTGCCCAGTGAGGTGTTATTGTGAACATGGTCCCAGCCATTGGGGATTTTCTCTGCGAATGCGCGCCTATTGGCAGGCCTGATTTTTGTTTCGACGAGCCCGATTATCTCGGCATTTTTTGAGCGGAATTCCTTCATAAACACAGCGGGCTTTCGGGGCTTATTGAGCCCACGACTGTTGCACACCACCACTGACATAGATTAGGTGGAGGGATGATTCGGCATATGATGCCCATTATTATTTGAGTTGACCTTAGTCATCTTCTTTTTCTTGTGGGTCGCCATTGCCCAAACCTGATTGACCTCTGCTATCACAGTGATTTCATCCGATTGAGGTGTGAGTTGAACTTCAACCTCTTTGGAGGGGTTGTTGAGATCAAATGGGAGGGAATGAGAGCCACTGACTGTTACTGTGTGTTTCTTCGAGGATGAGGCTTTCCTCTGAAGCAGGTACTTGGTTCCGAAGGCAAAGGAGGAGCTGACCTTCCCCGAAGATGGGTGACGTTTTTGTTGCCTTGTGGGTGAATGAGGAGGGTGAGATGCGATCTGGACATCAGCGGAAGCTTGAGCATCATTGTTATTGAAGAAGAGATCGCATTCCGGAGCGTCTTGTGCAACATTGCCATCATGAGCATCATTGCCACCATGAGCATCATTGTGAAAGGGGGGGGGGGGCATTCTGAAGTGGCAGCAGGAACAACAACATCCACGGCCCCTTTCTCTTGGTTTCCGGCAGCTCCCTGGAGAGAGGGCCCCGGTGAAACATCCACCACCAGACCTGTGGCAACTCTAGGTGCGAAAGGACAATACCGGGTTTCATGGCCGAAACAGATACAGGAGGTGCATCTTGGGGGGGGGGGGGGGGGGCATTCAACTTCCACACCTATCTGCGTACGCGAACCAGAGTAGAAGACCAGGGGAAGGACCTTAGGGATTTCTTTCTAAGCATGGATGGAGACGCAACACCTGGCAAAGTCGTAGTTTTTGCCGCTCGCCGTAGCCGCGTCCATGAAGAGGGGCGTGCCTATAAGGCTGGCCAGTTTGTTGAGGATCATCCCAGAGTAATGGCCCAAGCTCAGGCCATGGAAGCGGACCCAAATCGGAATTTCCGAAAGGAGATCCCGCTCAAGGCATAAAGTGGCCTCCCAACGTCTCAAAACCATGAAGCGTCCATGGAATAACCATGGACCACCATCCAAGAGAAAAAGCCATTGGCACGAGGGACGAGTTTGTACCCTCCCGCGGCTTCCAAACCTTTTCAATGAAAGCAACAAGGAGCTTGAGGAAAGGTCTTTTACCATGACGTAGAAGATTAAGGTGTTCTCCCAGAGACTATCGAGGGTTTGAGCTTCAGCTTCTGAAACGAAGGCCACCTCCTGACCTTCAAGAAGAGTTGGTGGACAGAAGGCCATACGTTGGGTGGTAGCAGGAGGAACAAGAGCCTTACTACAAACTTCTTTCCAGGTGGGGTGGGCTAATGGCGAGTAGGATGGAGGATCACCGGAATAGATGTGATTCGGGCTGGCCGTTTCTAAGGGCGGTGGAGGTGGCGGCGGGCTAGGGTTAGGGGAGGGCATTATTGGGCACTTTCTGGGCCGTCGTCGTCGTCTTCTTCTTCTTCTAATACTAAATCAGGGAAGTCCCCATGAACCCCACGCCATGGTTCAGTTTTGGTGCAGTGGTTTAACACTACACTACCGGCGCCCGCCAGCCCCCTCCCTCGCCGCCGCCGCCGCCGCCGCTACCGTAGATACGTGGCAAGAAGCTGTGACTCCCCCCAGCGCCGGCCGCCGGCCCGTTTCACCACGATCGGAGGGCCTGATCGAAGATGAGCTGATTGATTCGTGTTCTGCTCGTGGGGGTCTTCCATTTAGACCTTGTTTCGCCTTGATTTAACGTCCAGATCAGCAACATAAGTTCGTGCGATCTGGTGGGTCGTGCTTTCTTACGATCCCCTTTGGATCTTTGGAGTCGACGTTGTGCTGAAGGCTTAGGCACTTGGAGCTGCTGCTGTGCGTTCTGGAGAAGATCCCGAGCCTTCATTCTGGGTTTGCAGGAGCGCGTGTAGAGATTGGATTGGAAGAGATTGGTTGTGGGTTCAGCTTGCAAGATGCTCGATAGTCTGCATCTGAAATCTGAAGTGTTGAGCACACCAGGTGTTCGACGTTAATCCTGAGGGAAACAACAGTAACCTGGGGACTGTAAAAGATCCTTCTGATGTTATCAATTTTCCTCCTGTTTCTCCTATGAGGTTTGGGAGGAAATCTGATTGATGCAGCGTGACCTCAAATTATGGGGCCACATTTATTTAATTAAATAATTATCATTTTTATTTACGTTTTTAGCGGTCATAGTGGTCTAATTTAATAATTGAGATCGCCTGTGATCTCAACGTTGATTTCGTAGAGTTTAATTATAATTGTTGGTCAATTAAATAATTAGAGTCCAATTAAGTTAGTTAGAGGTCAATTAGGATTAAATTAGTTGTAATTTTAATTTGTAAACCCTCTCTCCTATATAAAGAGAGGGTAGCCCATTGTTTTTAGGGAGTCCATTATGAAGTAAAAATTTGAGTTGATCTCATTTTATCATCTCTCTCATCTCTCTTCTCCCTCCACGCGATCTCCGCGGTCTTCTCCTTCAACCCCACGCATTCCGGCGTGTTCTTCCTCTCATCCCCCCAATTTCTCTTCTCACCCGCCTATTCCTCCACCAAATATCCACAAAAAAAATATTATTATTTTATTCGCCGTCGCCGAAAGCCATTTGCATCACTGATCTCAAAAAATTTGCAAAGGAGATTTGTACAGTTGAAGATAACACTTGGAAGAAGACTTTGTTTGAGAATGTTGTTGCATGTTCCTCAGCACCTATCTCTGGGAAATGCTTCAGATTAGGGACCCTATCATGGAAGATGGGCTTGAATTCTCTGTGGAAGAAGTTCAGAGTCTACAATTGCCTCTTAAGAAGTATAATTATAGTTGCATAATCTCAAAGGGACATGTGTAAAAAACCCAAAAAAATGGCTAAACTGGACAAATAACAGTTTTATAATTGGCCCCTCAAGTAGATATTTCTCATCTCGTCCTGCCCAAAGTCAAGGGCGATGGCGACATGAGAATTAAAAGATTCTGGCCGTTAATACAGCAGATGCTGATAATTGAGAGAATCGGACTGTAATGGTCGTCCGATCCCCATTACGATCCACTCCGGCCGCTGAATCATTTTCTCATTAAAAACACAAACAAAAGTGACATCCTGACTAAATCCAAGTTGATGAAAGTCCAACATCATTTAACGATATCTACTGAGCACTAATAATTAATTATTACAGGGCGGAGATAAGAAGAACCCCAAGCTTGAATGGTCGAGCATCGATCGCAGTATGGTTTCGATCACCGTGAGAAGACTAGTGATCATGCTGACCATCCTCCTCCTTATCACGGCCGAGGGCGGCGAGGGTTCCCGCCACCCCCTGGACCCGTTGACCCCCTCGGAGCTCAGGACCGTCCGCCACCTCGTCGGCAGCTACCCGCCTCTCACGAAGGCCCCGCTCGTATTCCACCAGGTCTCCCTGCACGACCCCGACAAGTCCTCGGTCCTCTCCTGGCTCTCCTCCCCGTCCTCCCCTCCCCCGCCTCGCCGCGCCATGGCCATCGTCCGTTCCGGCACCGCCACCTTCTTCGAGGTGACAGTAAACGTGCGGGAGGAGAGGGTGGAGGGGCACCGAGTCCACGAGGGGTACGGGTATCCGATGTTCACGGCGGAGGAGCAGATCGCGGCGGTGGGCTTACCGCTGGAGTACGGCCCGTTCCTGGAGTCGGTGAGGAGGAGGGGGCTGGACGCGAGGGAGGTCACGTGCGATGACTACGGCACTGGGTGGTTCGGGGAGGTAGGGAAGGGGAGGAGGAGGTTAAAGATCCTGTGTTTCGCGGGTGGCACCGCCTCCAAGTACTCGCGCCCCATCGAGGGGATCCTCGCCGTCGTCGACCTGGAGGAGATGAAGATCGTGGAGTACTATGATCGCTCCGCGGTGCCCGTGCCCTCGCCCCTCGGCACCGACTTCCGCGGGACGGGCGTCGCTTCGCATGTGTGCTCTCGGAATCGAGGAAAACGTTTGAGGATCGACGGCCATACTGTCAGGTAAGATCTTCACCTCTTTCTATGGCATAAATGTTATCACAAAAAAGACTGACGCATAAGTGTAACCGCAAAAAAAATTTAAAGGACTCGGTTACTGACGTATAAGTAGAGACAGCTCATGTACCCCCGAGTCAGCTCGTTCAAGATCGAACCGTTCACAAGATCGAACAGTTCAGGTAAAATTCGGATTTTGGTGGCCTTTGTGTGTGAACGATCATGATCGAATGGTTTGAGCGAACTAGTAGTCTTTCTGTTTACATTGTCACCCTCCCAATATTTTATATTTTGCATGCAGCTGGGGGAACTGGGAATTTCACCTGAGGTTCGACGCGCGAGTCGGCATCGTGGTCTCCCTCGCCTCGATTACCGACGATACCGACTCTAAGAAGCGGAGTGTGCTCTACAAAGGATATCTGTCGGAGATCTTCGTTCCTTACATGGATCCCTCAGAAGATTGGTACTTCAAGACCTTCTTCGATGCCGGTGAGTATGGCCTTGGCATGTGGGCTAAGCCCCTCATACCGAACATCGATTGCCCTTCTAACGCGGAGTTCATAGACGGCTATATCACCGACAAAGACGGGAAACCCGTTAAGATCGAGAAAGTCATATGCGTCTTCGAGAGATACAACGGAAATATCATGTGGAGACACACAGAGGATCCCGTGAGTTCACCTTAGCTGCATATATAGAGCTTTTCTCATCGGTGTCAAAACTACTTTTGTGTTGTGGAGTAAAGAGAATTGAATGCGTTATTACAAAACCCTATGCATCTATGTTAATATATTATGTAAGAGGCAAGAGCAAAAATAATATAACGTACCAAAGAGGTAAATACAAAATAGAAACAATATGATCATTTTCTCAATCATATCCTATAACATCTCAAGTATGTCCCCTAAAAACTTCTATACTTTGTATGTGCAGACAATGGAGGCGCGGCCTGAGGTTAGCATTGTCGGGAGGACGGTTGCTTTGAATGGGAACTACGACTATGTGTTGGATTGGGAGTTCAAGCCTGCAGGATCTATCAAAGTTGCGGTAATCAATCCCCTCTCCTTTTCTCCACAGAATTATAACGAATTTTGAAACAAAAACAACGGCAGAGATAGGGATGAAAGCAGATACAGATATAAATATATCCGCATCCATTCGTATCTGCATTGATCCTTTAGTTTGTCACATCTGCATGAAGGTCGGACTATCTGGGATCCTAGAGGTGAAGGGGGTCCCTTACACACACAAGGATCAGATCAAGCGCAACGAGCACGGCACGCTTCTAGCGAACTACACGGTCGGCGTCTACCACGACCATTTCACTACCTACTACCTGGATCTCGACATCGATGGCTCCAGCAACTCATTCGTGAAAGCCAAGCCCAAAAGCATCAGGAATCCCATTGGCGGCACACCAAGGAAGAGCTACTGGACAGTTGAATACGAGACGGTTAAGACGGAGGCCGAGGCGCAAGTGGAGCTTGGGAAAGAAGATGCCGAGTTCCTCTTTGTCAACCCCAACAAGCAAACCAATATGGGGAACTATGTCGCCTACCGCCTCATCCCCGGTGGCCCGACCGCCATCTCGCTGCTCAGCGATGACGATTACCCACAGATACGTGCGGCCTACTCCAAGAAGCAATTGTGGGTGACGGTGTACAACAAGACGGAGAAATGGCCGTCCGGACGTTACGTCGACCAGAGCCATGGGGATGATACGCTGGCCCGATATAGCTCCAGGTACAAACCTCCTTCTTTATCTTTCCTTCTTTATGTAGAATTCATTCTGTGTAGATCTCGTTAAGATTATTTGTGTTGTCTGTACGAGATCTCATTTATATTATGAAAGATGATGCGATAATATGGCAACAAATATTGAAATTTAAGTCTTGTCCCCGCAGGGATGAAAGGCTGGAGAACAAGGACATTGTGATGTGGTACACATTGGGATTCCGCCACATACCGTGCCAGGAGGACTTCCCAGTGATGCCAATGCTGACCGGTGAGTTCGAGCTAAGGCCATCTAATTTCTTCGACAGGAACCCGATGCTGAAGCCCGAGCGTTTCTTCGAGCCATACATGAACAACTCTTCTTGTCGCTTCCTATAGAGGAGGATTGCAGGGGCTAATAAATAAAGTGGGATATTAGATAAGTGGTGTTTATATTTCGCTTTTTATATACATTATCTTCGCTTAATGGTGTATATCTTACCTTTTCTTTAAGATAATATTTTTAACCACCGTCAAATATGAAAGTAGTCTAATCATAAATATATTTAATTAATATAAGATTACGATGAAAATTAACGATGGTTAGCTAAAATTTTGAAAAATAACAACATATAAGCGACATTATATGAATCATCACTAATGATATCTATAATACTACTATTAGTGGGTTTTCCCACAACCTCTCCCTTTCAATGACATGTGTCACTCCCCCAACTTTCCCACACCCATTCCCGACCCCCATTCACCGTTTCCCTCTCTCTCCATCCAAACTCATCCTCTTCACTCTTCCCTCTTTTCACTCTCTCTCCACTCAAGCCTCTTTCTTTTTCTCTCTCTCTTTACATTCTCTTTCTACCCACTCACACTCTCTCTATATATTCTCTCACTCCCTCCCTTTCTATCTCTCAATCAATCCACCTTTTCCTCTTTCTTCTTCTCTCTCTTTACATTCTCTTTCTACCCACTCACTCTCTCTCTATATATTCTCTTACTCCCTCCCTTTCTATCTTTCAATCAATTCACCTTTTATATATTTCCTCTTTCAAATTTAAAAATATACTAATATTGACTAAATAAAGGACAAAGTATATATTATTTATATCTTTTATAAATATTTATAATATATATTTAAAAATCCATTTAGAAGTATTATTTTACTTTTAAATTTAATATTTTGGAAAAAAATAAATACAATTTTTTAAAACTATTATTGATATCAAATACATTTTTTTAAAAATATTATTGATATCATTCATATGTAATAATTTTAAAGTACTATTTTTTATATCAAATGAATCCTTCAGAATAAACTAATTTTGAATATTCTATTGCATGAATATTATTTTTTTATAATATATTATTAACTCATTATTAATATATTATAATGAATTCTAAATCATCTGTAATAGATAATTAACTTATGTTTATAACATTCGATATTTAAGTATTAAATATTAAAAAGTTTAATAAATAGTTTAAGTTATGGATTGTTTCGTAAATACATGAGTTCAAATAGATTTGAATCAATTATTATAATTCTTTCATTATTTCTTCTTTTGTGTTATATAAGTTATTTATTTCCTCAAAATTTATCTGGTGTTTTAAGGTTCTATTTACTTTAAGTCCTCATTTTGTCTAACTTATCATTTTGTTTTGTTATTTTTAGAAATAACAAACCAAAATACTTTTCAAAATAAAAATTACTAAAAATATATAAAGGCATAAAAATAATTTTCTTTCATAATTTTTGAGCATTTTGATAGCTATAATAAAAATTTTTTACATGTTATAATACTTTTGAATATTATTTTTTTTCAAAATTAGAACTTAATAAACAAATATAATATAAAAAATAAAATAAAAACCAAATGAAATAAAAAATATTAGATGTAAAATGGATAAAAATATATTAAACATAAATAGTTTTTACATATGGTTAAACTAAAATAACATAAAAAACACATAAAAGAGAAACTCATAAAATTTTTTAAAAGAATTAAAAATTCATAATTTTTGAATAAATAAATTTAAACAGTGGGATGTATAGAATCTGTTATCTGAATATATGTTTGTATTATAAATGATCGTAATATATATTATAAATTTAAATATAAGATGAAAAATGAAAATGAAAATTTTACTAATATATATATATGATATATGTAAGAGAAATTATAAAAATACAATAAAGTTTGTTTTTTTTTAAATCATACGATATCATAAATCTAATAAATATCAACTATAATGTGACTAACACTAATTAAAAAACAGATAGACTTTTTTCTACCAAAACACCTCCTCCTCTCCTTTTCAATTCAAACTTTTATTCTTTTATTTACACTTATTTTGATTAGATGTCTACCATTTATTGTATATAACATTATCTTTAAGTGAAGAAAATAAAGCATGCTATTTGGAAAGCATACCTTCCATATCATTAGTATTTCTTCGCAATATGTTAATACTTCACATATTATGATTCCAATATATTCTTATACATTATCCTGAAAAAATACTCACGCCGCGAAGCGCGGGTATGCACCCTAGTATCAACTAATATGAGGTTCATTACTCATTTCAAATATAAAAAAATAATTTTACAACAAATAATATCATGATTATATATTTAATAACGGACAATATAGTGATGGATATTTGAAAAGGCGTCGTAATAGATCCATTTTATTGGTGTGACTTAACAATAAACAAAAGCTCAAACTTGAATGTCATTCTACGAGGGATAAAGGAAAATAACCGATAAGAGATAAATAATGGTTATTTCTCGTATGGTTTTATCCTAGGATTTTTTTATTCCGGTCATATTCTTTTGTATTCACAAAAAAGTTTTTTTTGAAAGGAAAAAAAGGGTGCAGTACCGTAGAGGCAAGCACCCAAAAAACTTGGGATATTTACACCCATAACCTTGAGTAATTCCATAATTACCCCAAGTACCCAAGATAATCACGAATTACATGAGAAACCCCGAATAGTTACTCCGCTCACATCTATAACCTTCTGTTAGTTTTAACCGTAAATCCTAACCAAACCATCGAGTTAATCTAACCTAACATCAATCTAATGGTTAAAATCAAATCAAAACTAAAAAGAAAAACCCCCCTCCTCCAACAGGTCCCAGATCCTCCGGGTGCGGGGTCCCTTCCAGGTGGTGTGGTGCGGCGCGACGGGGGCCTTCCAGGCTGATGTACCGCGGGTGCGGGGGGCTTTCAGGAGGTGCGGGCGGGTGGGGGTGGGTGCTGCGGGGGAAGCAGGTGCAGGTCCCTTCCAGGCAGCAGGCAGATGGTGCGGCGACGGGGAGGGGGGGGGGCTTCCAGGTATCGCAGGTGCGGGGTTGGGGGAGGGTACAGGTGCGGGGGGGCCTTGGGGGAAGGAGGTCGGGGAAGGTGGGGGTCGGGCCTTCCGGAGGTGCGGGCAGGTTGGGGGCGGGTGGGGGAGGGTGCCGCAGGGGAAGCATGTGTGGGGGTGGGGGAGGGTACAGGTGCAGGGGGCCCTTGGAGAAGGAGGTCGGGGAAGAAGGTGGGGGGTCGGGCCTTCAGCAGGTGCGGGAGGGTGAGGGGGCGGGAGCCGCGGGGGAAGCAGGTACGAGACTCGGGAGGCCCTTGGGGAAGGAGGTCGGGGAAGGTGGGGGACCTTCAGGAGGTGCGGGTGGCGGGAGGGGGCCTTCCAGGTACCGTAGGTGCGGGGGTGGGGGAGGATACAAGTGCAGGGGGCTTCGACGAGCGGAAGCAGCAGACGGTGGAGAAGAAGCGCAGGCGGGTCGGTGCTCCCTTGGGGAAGGAGGTCGGCGAAGGTAGGGGGCGGGCTTCCGGTGAGAGGAGGACGACGGAGGGACAACCACGAGGTTGTATGATCGGAGTGGAGGTTGGGGGAAGAAGGGGAGGAGTCATTCATAAATAAAGAGAAACTTGGATGTAAAATGTAAAATTGTTAACGGTTACCATCATAGTTAACGGAAAAATATTAGGTGGCAATTAACCCGGGGTTATGAATGCAAGAGTTAAGACTATTCAAGGTCCTGAATGTAATTCATGATTATCTTGGGTATCTGGGGTAATTATGGTATTACTCAGGGTTATGGGTGTAGATATCCCAAAAAACTTTATATTCACTGGTTATTGCTCATAAATACAAAGTCCAAGAATCCCGAAGGATTTTGGCATGCTGTACAACATTTCCCACATAAAAACTCTCTCCCCTAAATAGTACCTCATTTCTTGCGAGCCAAATCGCCCAGAGTGTTGCGGCCAACAGAATCCTTACCCCTGTTTGTTCATTTTCTGACATCTCAACGACATTTCAGAAGAACGGAAAGTTCTCCGTAGCAACCCCAATGAGAGATAATTCCCTCCAGAGCTCTTTCGACATTGGACACTTAAAGAACAGATGCTCATTATCCTCCGCCTCCTCAGAGCAACGATGACACACCACATCTGAATCCTCATGGGTAAACTTAAAATATATGAAGTACAATGAGTGACAGTCCTCGTGGGTAAACTTAAATACCATGACAAATTAATATGGTTAAAACCATCTTATTTTTTAATTTTTATTTTTTTTTGAAAAATAGTTCTGTAGATTTTCATAATTATCACGTATTATGTCATTCAAGTTTCGTGTGAAAGAGAGACTCATATGACCTCCATCCAGACATGGTTGATTTTGACAATTCTGCGACCATTAAAAAATGTCTGTCTGGATAGATATCATAGCAGTTTCTGTTTGACACCAAACTTGAATGACATAATATAGGGATATGATGATGAAAACTCACGGATTCATTTAGAAAAATAATAAATACAAAAAATAGAACGAGTGGAGCCAAGTTAGCTCCCTTAAGGCCGCCCCGTTTCTCCACATAATATATTACATAATATATTGCCACAAGTTTGTAGTAACAAAATTGTCAGTTGCGGTAAAGTTATGGCTACCGAGCTTTTGGAAACGGGTATTGATGACATTAATGTCTGATCTCGTTGCCGCGATCTCAATTTCTATGACTATAACTAGGGTGCATACCCGCGCTTCGCGGCGGAGACAATTATGACAAATGTAATATCATGAATTCATTGAGAAATAAAATGAAGTTGAAATGTTAAATTTAGAAATAGTTGTACATAGGTAAAAAGTAATTGCAATCATATAATGATCCAAATAAGATATGGAAAGAGATTATAAGCATGTTGGAAGATAGCAAATATTATCTTTTCAGGCATTTACATTTAATAGAATGCACATAAAATATTAAGAATAAAATTTAGCAATTAAATTAATTGGCTAATAAGATATGTAATATAAAGCTCGAGAAATATTAAGCACTTTGCAAATATATTTATATTTGCTAGTTGTTTATTTTTACAGTTTAAATCTAGATTTCTGTATATTGATAGAAATTTTAATTTATGATTTTAAATTAATCGTGTTTTTAAAAATCCAGTGACAAACAATATTTTGTATTACATGTAACATATAGTAGTTGTCATTATATATTCAAAATATGAATGACATAAAAAATGTTCAAAATAGTTTCGTTTGGTAGATGTTATTAACGTAAACTCTAGCAAATATTATATTAAAAAATTTATCTACATCCAGGTATTTTGGTAATATTTCATACTACATATATAAGTGTCTGGGGTAAACTATATTTTAAAAAGTCTACTCTTGATAAAAGTATTTAGGGAATATCAATATAATTTAAACATTGTTTTCTAAAAAATAGATTCTATATAAATTAGGACAAAAACTTTTTCCTACATTACGTAAGTCCTTTTTATGTATTGATATATGAGAAAATATTTATATGTAATTTTTAATTTAATAAATTATATTAGAGGAAAGGGAAAAAGAATGATAAAAAAATGAATTCTATATAAATTAGGACAAAAAACTTTTTCCTCCATTGCGTAAGTCCTTTTTATGTATTCATATATGAGAAAGTATTTATATGTAAATTTCAATTTATTAAACTATATTATAGAAAAGGGAAAAAATGATATGTAATATAAAGCTCAAGAAATATTAAGCACTTCACAAATATATTTATATTTGCTAGTTGTTTATTTTTATATTTTAAATCTAGATTTCTGTATATTGATAGAAATTTTAATTTATGATTTTAAATTAATCATATTTTTAGAAATTCAGTGACAAACAATATTTTATATTACCTGTAACAAATAATAGTTGTCATTATATATTTAAAATATCAATGACATAAAAAAGGTTCAAAATAATTTCGTTTGCTAGATGTTATTAACGTAAACTCTAACAAATATTATATTAAAAAATTTATCTACAACCAGGTATTTTGGTACTATTTCATACTACATAAATATAAGTGTCTGGGGTAAAGTATATTTAAAAATGTCTACTCTTGATAAAAATATGCAGAGAATATCAATATAATTTAAACATTATTTTCTAAAAAATGGATTCTATATAAATTAGGGAAAAGAACTTTTTCCTTCATTTTTTAATTTAATAAATTATATTAGAGGAAAGGGAAAAACAACGATAAAAAATGAATTCTATATAAATTAGGCCAAATTTTTTTCCTTCATTACGTAAGTCCTTTTTATATATTGATATATGAGAAAATATTTATATGTAAATTTCAATTTAATAAACTATATTATAGAAAAGGGAAAAATAATGATATAAATATTAATACAATAAATATAAAGGAAAAACATGAAATGTATAATTTTTAATTTAATAATTATATTAAAGAAAAGAGAAAAAAGAGGAGAAAGGGAGATGGGTGAATATGAGAGAGAGAGAAAATATGTATATGTAAATTTTAATTTAATAAATTATATTAGAGGAAGAAAAAGAATGATAAAAAATGAATTCTATATAAATTAGGAAAAAACTTTTTCCTTCATTACGTAAGTCCTTTTTATGTATTGATATATGAGAAAATATTTATATGTAAATTTCAATTTAATAAACTATACTATAGAAAAGGGAAGAATAATGATATGCAATATAAAGCTCGAGAAATATTAAGCACTTTGAAAATATATTTATATTTTCTAGTTGTTTATTTTTAAATTTTAAATCTAGATTTCTATAAATTGATAGAAATTTTAATATATGATTTTAAATTAATCATGTTTTTAAAAATCTAGTGACAAACAATATTTTGTATCACATATACCAAATAATAGTTATCATTATATATTCAAAATATGAATGACATAAAAAAGTTTCAAAATAGTTTCGTTTGATGGATGTTATTAACGTAAACTCTAAGAAATATTATATGGAAAAAATTATCTACAACCATGTATTTTGGTACTATTTCATACTACATATATATAATTGTCCGGGGTAAACTATATTTAAAAAAAGTCCACTCTTGACAAAAATATGTAGAGAATATCAATATAATTTAAACATTGTTTTCTAAAAGATGAATTCTATATAAATTAGGACAAAATCCTTTTTCCTCCATTACGTAAGCCATTTTTATGTATTGATATATGAGAAGATATGTATATGTATTTTTAAATTTAATAATTTATATTAGAGGAAAGGGAAAAAGAATGATAAAAAATGAATCCTATATAAATTATACGTAAGTCCTTTTTATGTATTGATATATGAGAAAATATTTATATGTATTTTTAATTTAATAAATTATATTAGAGGAAAGGGAAGAAGAATGATAAAAAATGAATTCTATATAAATTAAGATAAAAAAACTTTTTCCTTCATTATGTAAGTCCTTTTTATGTATTGATATATTATAAAATATTTATATGTAAATTTCAATTTAATAAACTATATCATAGAAAAGGGAAAAATAATGATATAAATATTAATATAATAAATATAAAGAAAAACATGAAATGTATAATTTCTATTTAATAAAAATATTAAAGAAAAGAGAAAAAAGAAGAGAAAGAGAGATGGGTGAATATGAGAGAGAAATAGAGTAGAAATGGAGAGGAGGGAGAGAGAGAGAGAGAGTGAGTGGAGAGAGAGAAAGAGGGAGAAAGACATGGTGGTGGAGAAAAAGGAGGAGAGAGAATCAATGGAGAGAGAGAGAGAGAAAGGGAGAGGGGGGCCGTGAGGAAGAAAGAAAGGGGGCGGGAGTGGGGGGGAATAGATAAGGAAGGGGGTGGGAAAGGGAGGACACGTGGCAATGGGTTGGGATAAAACCCACTAATAGTAGTAGTATAGATTTGTTGCTATGATGTGTTTTTGTTGCACAAGATAAGTTAACAAGTCGAGTAGACAAATCAAAGAAGTTTGTTGTCTTCTGATCTAAACTCGTTAGCTTAGCGAGCCAAGCATAAGAACCCATATCAAGCTTAGTCCACGTCGAGCTCATCGAGTCTGAGACTCTCACGGACATGTAGATTGTTGCGGATCGCGGAAATAAACATGCACAAACACGATCGAATAAGCAAGATGTAAACACACAGATTAACAAGATTCACTTGTAATTGGACTACATACTTGGATGACGGTGATCGAATTTCACTATGCGGAGAAAGACGAAAAGTACATAGAATACATAGAGCCTTAATCCTAGGGAGTTTATATAGTACTCCCGTACAGATGGATCACTGAAAAACAAACGGATCCATATACTTGAATATAAATAGAATCGTTCTTAAAAATTTTCATCGAGGACACTGCTCCTACACCCCTGCGTTGGGTAAGCACATCAAGCACCCTCCCCCCGTCCCTCACGTCTTGTTTATCAACATAGACAAAATCGAGAGCCCTCTTTACGTGAATCGATAGAAAAGGGTAGGATTGTGAGGATGCGAGTGCAGTAAAATTTGTTTATTAAATATTCGTAGGAAAGTCAATATTTATTTATATAATAAGCTTTGAAGAGACGTTTGTTATCCATAAGAAAGTCAATCCTTATTTATTAAATATTCGTAGCTGAATTATAATTATCTTTATTCATACTTAAAAATATATTGTATGATTTTCAATATCTGCAAGATATCTATTTCTGTATCCAAATTTAAAAATGGATAATGATACCATATCACTCTATGTATACGTTTGTTTGCATCCCTATATATATACTATTGCTATTGATATAGCGATGGATCTGACTTTCACCGCTAATATACAAAATTATTTCACGACGAATAATATTCATCACTATATATTCAACAACGAATAATATGATAACACACTTTTAAAGAGCATGAATATAACTCATATTATTGTAGTGAGGAGTGTATTTTCTCTAAAATGATGAATTTTTAGGATAATTTTGTTAATACAACTTGAGGAGATACTTATGTAAAATTGTAAATTTACTAGGTGTTTTTCAAAAAATCCTTGCAAATACAATGACGAATAATTTATAAACATTTTCCTTAAATTATGTCATTAATGAAGTTCAATAAAGATTGAAAACTAAAATAACAGATGATGGTAAAATAAAATTGAGAAATAATCACTTAGTAGCTTGCTTCACCAAGTGAAAATTCCTGGTTTCGTCCCTACCCGATAACCAAAAACATATTCAACTATGTGGAATTGTATCTAATTTCATTGTCTTTCTATCCATAATATATTCTCCTTATTGCGTTAAGGACAAAAGTTGTTATGCATGAAAACAACTTTTTGGTGGTCGATCTACGTGTTGTAGTGTGCAATTTTACTTGGCGTTTTACACATATTCAGATAAAATTTTATTTAACTACAAGGAAAGAGATATCAGATAAAATATAAGAAAAAGTAGAGGATCGATCAACAGGAGTTCGTACAATATATACTGAATTTTATTGTATTTGCATTTGCATTTTTTACTTTATCATTCCAAATCATATTTTACTTTTTTCTTTCCAGGATCTTAAAATGCATCGAACCATATATCATTAGGTTAATGTCTTGAATCTTATATCATTAGTTTCTAGACGTCATCAGGATTACATATGAATTTTCTTATTTTTTTAGATTTTTCTGTATTTTTGATACTTTTTTTAATTGATATGGGTATATATGTGATTTCTAGGAAAGTTGGGGGCTCAAATATAAATAAAGCTAAATTATAGAGATATAATTATAATTACGGAAAAGTAACTGATCGACTGGAAATTTTCCATCTTAATTTTTTAATAAGTAAACTGCATGGAAAAGAAATAAATTTTTGAAAATTACAGAAAGGTCCTTAAAGGACAAATATGTAAGTACAAGAAACATGGAAATAAAGGATGCGAATTTCCCTAGAATAGCTTAAAATGGCAAATTGCATTAGAGGTACTAAAGCTTTTGAAAATGACAAAATGATCCAACACTCATAAAAAACTAAAGGAAAAGGAAAATTGTAAAGGGGACCCTAGGACCCCTCCTTTTCCGACAAATGTGCTCAACCACCAATGGCAGAGCACGACAAGAGGCACAGTTGGAGGAGGACTGGAGTGTGCAGAGATCGACTTGAGCTCGAGGAGGAAGGCCGGCATTGGGTTTGGATGTCGGCTGTGAAAAAACATGATTTTTCATTTTAAATTCTGGAATATTTTGACATAAAGAAAACATCATTTCGTATATCTTATCGAGATCTTTCCAATGAGATTAATAATGTCGAATTTCGAGCTTCCTATTCGAATATATCGTCGTTTTAAGATGATGGAGTCAAAATCCGTATACGGACTGGACCCAGATCTGAACATGATCCGAATACCACCATTTTGCTATAAATATGAGGTAGATGGACGGCTCTCTCAAACCCTATTCGTCCACCATCTCTCCCTCACCAGAAGGTCGCATGTTTGGCTCCATTTCTCGCCGAAGAGATGACGTAATCGACATAGAAGGTGCTTGGATTGACAATTCGAGACCACCATTGCATAGGGGAGCTTGACGTCACCTTCCTAGGTGCATTGGCACTGCGATCAAGTAACGCAAACACCGTTTCCATATGAGAGGAGATCCCTAGGGAGCATCCTCGTAGGTAACGAAGTTTTTTCCCTTCTTACTGTTGGATTTTTAGGTGCATTGGCACTGCGATCAAGTGACATTTTTTTGATTTGTTGGGGATGGATTTCGTGAATCCATTAATCACACATTTGTCGTTGCCAAACAAATGTAGATAAATCCCTTGTTGCAACAAGAGATCCTCTGTTTGTGATTGAGCACCCATCCAACCACTCTGAGTACCACATCCTCTTCAGCCGTGACAGAGGGAGGGGGTGCTAGCTAAGCCCCCTAGCTTTTGGTAATCCCATATTATTTTAGAAACAAGGCATTTTGAATCATGTGGAAAAGGGAAAATTTGGAGAGGCAAAGAAAGGACTACTAAATTCAGGGGATTCAATCATGATCTTCAAAAAAGTAGGGAAACTATGAGGAGGTAGAAACATGAGTATGTGTGGCTAACTAAACGAGGGAGGTGTGGATGTAATTGAAATAATCATGTGCTTAATTTGGCTAATTGGAGGATAGAATTGGGATAAAATCGAAATGGAATCCTTTTTCACTTTGAACCTTCCTAATTATTATGATTGGTCTTCCTAATTCCATTTTCCAGTAATATGTGCAATACATAATAACGTCAATGCCAACTTGACACGATCACAACCTGCGACAAGATTGTCGTGTTTTTAATATCCTACTTCCAAGCTACCATGCTCGTCAAACCAATTCGGTTGCCCCATGTGATCTAAACTCCGTTAATATTCACTTATCACCTCAAAAAATTTATATATTTGTTCGCATGAAGCTCTTTCCATATTGTATTTTATTTTTGTATTATAAGATTTCAAGAATTTAATTTGAATTACAATAGTATGGTGATATTATCATTATGTTGTTGAATTCGCCATTCACATATTACTTATATAGTTATGTTTCTCTTTTTTGAATCTTATTAAAAATATTGCTATTTGTAAATAAGAGAAAACACTGCATAATTAAATAAAAATCATATCTTGGATAGAAGCAATTATTGATGGATTTGGTTTGAAGTTGGACTCATGAAGAGCACAATAAAGAAGATGAGCACAATAAAGAAGATGAAGCCATGGTCGCACCTCGTTGAAGGCTCTTCAACCATGGCTTCATCTTCAAGCGGCCTCGCGCACCTCGTTGAAGGCTGATTTCAGCAGAGCATCGTGTATGAACCTCGACCTAGTCAGATGACGACGGAGGTTTTCTTCTCTCGCCACCGTCATCGAGCTCCGCCGGGAAGCGCCGTCAGACCTCCGCACCTGGAACTTCAGATCAGAGCCGCGGCTAGCAACGGGAACCTAAGCTTGACGCGAAGAATCTCGCAGCAGCAGAAGAACCTTCCACCTTCGCTCCAGCACCAGCACCTCATGAAGAGGAGATCAACGAGGGAGCTCCTCCAACCCACCTCGGAACTCGTTCTAGGCCGCATCGCAGCATCTACAAGCAGCATAACCTCCAGCAACGAGCACTCTGCCTCTATGGCCTGATTTCAGCCATCATCCAATCTCGAGTGCCCAGCCATCACCACCGTTGAACCGTCTGCAAGAGCTTGAAGGATCTCGTCCGTTGTGCTTATGCCCTGAGGAAGAAGGCCCCAGCAACCAAAGGGGGGCACTGCTACATCTCAGCCGTCGTCAGATCTAAGGGCGATCAAGTTCCAGCTGTTGAAGCCACCTTGAAATCCATCCATTGGATCCGACCCAAATCAGATCAGAGCTATTACATCAAGACAAGGTGGAGCCGTTCGATTAGCATTCATCTACGCCTCCCTTATTACCACGTGTTAAGGCAAAATGATTTGCAGAACAACCCCTCAATTCAATCATATCATATATTGCCCATTAATTTTTGTATGAAAATTCCCAGATTGCCCTCTTGATTCCCGTGTTCACTAATATTACCATAATAACCTTCTCATTTGCATTTTACCACTATATGTGACAACTGCATAATCAAACCAACACAACCTCCCATTTCACTCCTAAGTCCAACCGCGAGTCTTCATGGAATATCATCGTGACACGGTCGACATCCCTGTGATTACTTTAATGATATTTACATGAGAAATTACAAGTTCAACACCCATATGTATAATCTTATGTTATAACTTTGCATACTCGAATTCATTTATCATTCCATGATACAAAGCAATACCATATTACAAAAGCGAGGGATTTCATACTTGGATGCATTTTTGAATTTGTATAGTTAAGTGCACAATTAGATAATTTTATTCAAAATCGAATTCATTTCGCATCCACAATATATATCGAGGTAATCTATTAGTTGACATTACGATAATCTTGAAGGATTTTATATTTGGATTTATTTTGAATTCCATAGATTTATTTGAGAATGCGGATAGCTATCACTATTAACTTGCAAGCTTGCAGTATCGTCGATTGCCTTGACTTTCTTCCATAATCCACAATCTTAATCAATATACTTCATTAGTTGCTATAGTCATATTTTTAATGAATTTTGTAGACATAGATGTACATCTATATGATTACCTTCATGCAAAAACACAAGTTGCTCACACAGATAATCTTACATGGCCGTTTGGTAGAAGAACACGGGAAATGGATAATGAGGGATGAGGAGGGATAAGACACCATTTTCTTTCGATTGGAGGAGAGGATAAGAAGGAATACATGGTAATTATTTTTTTATTCTCTATTCGATAGGAGGGGTGGGATAAGGATAAGAGGGTTATTGTAGATAAGATTGTAAGATAAGTGATAGTAATTTGTATTTTTTTCGTGAGATGCCTATGTTGGAGGAATAGTAAGGAAAACTTTATTCATCATTTTGAATCCATGATCAAAATGTTGATCATTTATGGAGGGAAGATGAATAAATGAACAACCTCTACGTGAATTCGTAAATTGACATCTTTGAGTTCATCATTACAACAAATGAATTTATAGTGATTTTCTTTTTAAATCCGTCGTTGTGTTGTTCATTAAATATATAAAGTTGAATAAAGATTTTTTATATTTGAAATTGACGGCAAATGTTATATAATTTTACTTCGATAATAAAAGCATAAACGAAGAAATATCAATGAGAATAATATTTGTTTAAATTTAATTTCCCGTGCTTTTGCACGGGGTGCCCACTAGTTGTAATTAAAGAAACACCACCAGGCGTATAAGCTCTTTTCATTTTTTATTTAATTAATGCAGAAAACCCCTGTGATTGAGCATTACTTTAGACATTGAATTTTCATCAAATCACAAAAGAAAAAATAGCATTATGTCCATCACACTAATCCTTACAATATGAGCTTTGGTCGGGATTTATTTTATGAGTGGCTGATTTAATAAAAATACAATATTGAAAAACAAAGATATTTGGCTATTCGTATTCCGAAATTGATAGAGATCCGTTACTTTGCTCAGAAAATTCTCATAAAATCAAGATTGTGTGTTTAATCATGATCTAGTTTGTACCCAAATATCACTGAAATTGCATATTTGTAGTTCTCAAAATAAATTTTTGAGTGATTTGAGTTTTTGATTTTTAATTGGGTCTGCATTCATCATTTTGCCGAAATTACAAATCTTATGTATTTCTTGATTGAAATTTCTATTTATGATATTTTTTATTTGTCTTGAATGAATAATATAGATTAATTAGAAATTAATTGCTAAATATCACTTTGTTCCAATCAAAAATTCATAAAGAAATCAAATATTATCCAGAAATTCCAAAATATTCACAGTATGTGCATTTCACCATTTCTCTGTTTCTACACAAGTTTCACAATTATTGCTTTCGGTTTGATTGAAATATTGTACAAAACCTCATAAAAAGAGTTGATTTTTTTAAATATACAACTTTATGAGCTCCATTCTTGATTTAGATTGAAATTAAATTAGTGAAGTTTGCTTGTTTTTCTTTAAGAATTTACTTCAGTTGCATATTTGCACTTGCATTGAATGTAGCAAAACATCGAGAATATTCTTCTCCTTTGGAAATCCGTGCACTAAGTGTTCTTAATTGAACTTGAGCCACACTTGCTTCTTTGAGTCTATCCTGGAGCTTATCACGGTTAAAAATATCGTGAACTGCACATTCATTTTAATTGGGTGATTTATTCGTGCGGTTTTTTATACTGATCTCCGATTTCCCGGGCTGAATTATGATATTGATTAACTAAGGATAAATTAGAGATTCTCAGTAAGTCAGATGATCACATGGTTTATCCGAAAACATACGTAATTGTGTGTATATTTACATGACATTGAGAAATCTAATTGATTTTCTCAAACTTATAAATTAATGCACACAATGTTGTGAAATGCATATATTTACAAGAGGATTTTGCCAAACTTAAGTATGTTAGTACGAGACCTGGCCAATGGGCCAGGGGTCTGCCCGCCTATTCTGCTCATGGGTCAGGCTTGGGCCAAGAGTTTTCATGAATGGAACAAGATTCTACTTCAAGTTTTTATTTTACATTATCAATATTACATCGTTTTTTATAGTTTACATGTCAAGTAACTAGGGATGCAAACGAACGGATACTGATACAGATATAGTTATTACTGTATCCTTATCCATTTTTGAATACGAGTACGGATGCAGATACAGATATTAACGGATATTAAAAATGGATACGGATGTAAAACATATACTAATCACATATGAGTAATGATAGAAATACTCTATAGAATTTACTTAAATATATACTTATTGGATGGAAAACACATGATATATATTTACTAAATGTGTTTGTCTTGCAATATCAGTTATGTCCCTCCCTTTTCGGAAATATCAGTTGTACCCCCAACTTCTTCCCATTCTATCACTTGTGTCCCGCGGGTTAGTTGTCGTCCATCCATAATACAAACAGACGTTAACTTTAGGGATACAAGTGGAATTAATTGAAAATGGATTAAGTGGTCTTTTTTCTCACCCTCTCCCTCCTCCCCTCATCCTCCTCCTCTGGCATGAACCTGGTCCTCCTCCTATGCCGCCCCAAGCCTCCTCCACCTCCTCTATCCATGTCATCATCCTCCTCCTCCTCACCCCTCCGCCTGCAGCCTCCTCCTCCGCCACTGGCCCCTTCCTCCTCCACCTTACCTCCTCCCCCCGCCCCCAGGTCGCCCTGCCGCCCCCATGCCTCCCCCTCCCGTTGCACCTCCACTTGCCCCTGCCACCCCCGCGCCCCTGCGCCTCCCCCTGCCCCCGCCGCCCCCTCCCCCTGTGCTTCCCCCTCCTGTTGCACCTCCCCCTGCCCCTATCACCCCCGCGCCTCCCCCTGCCCCCGCTCCCTACGCCTCCCCTTCCCACTGCCCCGCGCCTCCCCCTCCCCCAGCGCCCCCAACCCCCTACGCCCCCGCCCCCTGCACCTCGCCCTGCCCTGCCTCCTCCCCCCGCCCCCAGGTCGCCCTCCTGCCCCCGCCGCCCCCGCGCCTCCCCTCCCCCAGCACCTCCCCTCCGCCCTGCCTCCTCCTCTCGCCCCAAGGTCGCCCCCTCCTCTGCCCATCCTCCCCATCCCGCCCCTCCTTTCCTCCATCGACCACCACCTCCTCCCAATCCAACCCCTCCCACCTAATCCGCTGAGTTCCTCCCCCCTGTTGCAGTTGTAAACAATCTGGAGAGGAAGGGGATGGAGGAGGAGGTGTGATGGAGAAGAAGGAGCAAGGCTAAAACTAAAGGGCTTTCAGTTTTTGTTAAGTTAAGATAAATTTTTGACTAATTGATTCATGAAAATTCACCTAAAAAATTCAATAAAATTCACCGCTTCATCTGTAATGAGTGATATATTCGTGAAAATGCAAAAATTTTAGAGATTCGATGGATGCATGAAGGTGTAACTAAGAGAGAGAAATTATGAAGAGAAAGGAAGAAGAACATATGGAGGATGAAGAAGATGAAGAAGTCTGGACAATTATACCCCTCTTAACTGCACCATAGTTTGAAAAAACTATAGTTAAGTCAACTCATTGATGGTTAAACTAACGGAGGGGCACATGTTATAGAACGATAAGAAGTCGGGGGCACAACTGATATTCCCAAAAAAGGAGGGGCATAATTGATATTACAATATCTCAGAGGGGCATAACTGATAGAAACCCTAAAATTTATAGAAATATTGTAAAAGAAGGTATATAATTATGTTATATAGGGTTAAAATAAATATATAACTATATTTATAGACGAAAACGTATATACATATATGGATAAGGATATCTGCGGATATCAAAACAATATCCATATCCGCATCCCTTTTAAAACGGATACGGATACGGATGTCAAAACTATATAAAACAGATACGGTGAGAGATCAGATACTGGTATATCCGTAACTGTTTGCATCTCTACAAGTAACACACATTATGGTAACTTAGATTTACAATGATTAAATGATGTTCAAAAGTTATTTATCTCTGTAAATTAGACTAAAAAGTGAGAAAAAATACTTTATATTGAGCCCATGAGCCAGCCCGATCCATCCCGACCTATACATGACCCGGGTGGAACGGGCCAGGTCGGTCCCTGGACAGGAGGTTTTAAAACTCCAGCCCATTCGACCCGACTCGATCCACACTTTGGCTTAGTCTAGTACGATGAATCATAGATTCATCAATCCTTCTATTGTTCCATTGAAAGTAATGCTGCTCTTGCTCTTGGCAATGCATGTCCCTTGTGATTGCTAGAACATCTTACTTCCTTGCATGTATATATATTAGATTTGGGTACTAAAGTTTAGCCGAGAAAGATGGATAAGAAGTTGTTGCTATGCCGATGCAGTTCAAGAGGCATACTCATATTCTAGTTGGCGGGAAAGAAAAAAAAAACATCTTTAAGTGTTTTTTTTTGTTTGAAGTGACTTTTCTGTTTGTTATCTTTATGCCATGATGAAAATTCTCCAAACTTAACGCTTTGGTGTGAACTTTTTTGTGCATGATGTTTCATGTATGCATTAAAACTCTTCGATGAACTCATTTTTCTAAAGATGAATGGACTTGATCATTTTCGAAAAAAGGGAATTTTTACACTTGTGCTCACCTGAGATTTTTTAATTATAGTTATGCACCTATCTTTTTTACAATAACACTTATATCTTTGTATTTTTACAAAATTCACATACTGCTCTTCCATTGATGTTATATAAGGGTATACGTATAATAATATAAGAGCAATACTGTGAATTTTGTAATAATACACGGGCACAAGTGTTATTGCAAAAAGGCAAGGGATAACTACGAGTACAGAATCTTAGAGGGGCACAAGCAAAAAATTCCTAAATTATACAATTACAGGGGGATTGGTAGATTGCATGTAATGTTGACATAAATCTAGAAAGCAAAATGTATTATATATAAGGGATATTTACCCAACAGACCTTAAAATCTTTCGAAATTACCTCTACGACCTTTGAAACATCATAATTCCTCCCACGACCCCGTAATCTTGCTAACCCTTATCCTACAGACCCTGTGGTTAACCCCCATCCATTTGCCCGTTAAAACTAACCGGATTCCGTTATCCTCCTTTATATTCTACCCCATTTTATTTGTAAAATTTACATTCAATGCCATCCATGACTTCCTGCACTCGGTCCTCCTCCTCCCTCTCTTCTGCACTCGCACACTTGCAGGTTCATAGTTCGATTAAGTACACCAATCGTAGTTTATATATTTAATTGTTGCACTATTGCAAAATCATGGTCCATCGACTGTGGCTCCACCAACGGCACGACGTCCCCCAACATAACTTGGTTAGGAGATGACACCTTCATCCGATCCGGCGTGAGCTTCATGGTACCCAACAAGAACGGCCCTCGGGACCCTTCGCGCCTTCCCGAAGAAAAACTGCACACCATCCCCGTGGGGATCGGCAGAAAGATACTGGTGACGCCGAGCATCTATTACTGCAACTTTGACAATCTGATGATTTTCGACGGCGAGAAGTTTCCTGTACTGCTCGGGGATGTGTCGTCGAGTTACGTGATAATCTCTGTAACGAAGAGGAACGAGACAAGCATTGCCCCCCTCCCCCCCGGTCCAGCCGCTGCATCGCCCCCCTCCCTCCCCCCGTCCGGTCGTTGCATCGCCCCCCCTCCCCCCCTGTCCTGCACATCAGCACCCCACCGCCTCCCTGTCCAGACCTCCCGCAGTCCCTGTCCAGCCGCTGCATCGCCCCCTCCCCCCACCGCCTGCACATCACCAGCACCCCACCCCGCCCCATCGCCACACCCCGCACATCCCCCCCCCCAACCCCATCACACCCCATGTAGCATCGCCCACCCCATCCCATCGCCCCTGCCCCCATCTCCCCCCGGCGACCCCATCGCACCCTCTGCGGCGTCGCCCACCCCGCCCCATCGCCCCCTGCCCCCATTCCCCACCCCCCGCGACCCCATCGCACCCCTGCGGCATCGCCCGCCCCGCCCCATCGCCTTGCTGAAGCCCACGCCTCCCCAACACCTCAGCCAGCCGTCGGTTAAAGCCCCTCCTGTCTCACAACCCGGCGACCCCCAGGTCGATGCCTCTCTGCGAAGCTACACGCCGCCCACCTACTTCCTCCTGTTCAGGTCCAGAGGTTCGGCACCGCGGGGGGAGGCTGTCTACAGGGGAGGTCAAAGGAGGATACATTATTCTTTCTTCTGGATTAATTTTAGCCATTCGATCGTGGTTTGGTTAGATTAACTCATCTTTAACTCAATGAAGTTAACTTTAGATGTGTCAATTTAACGGTAGGGTTCGTGGGGTAAGATGGAGCAAGATTACGGGGTCGTGGGAGGAATTATGATGTTTCAAAGGTTGTAGAGGTAATTTCGAAAGATTTTAGGGTCTGCTGGGTAAATATCCCTATATATAAATATATTATTGCAAAGACCATTATTGACGAAAACTCCAGACCTAACAACTTGTTAGCTATGTTGAGCCCGATTAGACTCATTGACAACCACCCAAAAATGCTTAAGTCTAAGTTATTAAGTAGTAGTCCCTCACTCTTACACTTTCTAAGTTTCTGATGTGGGACTTTGTTTGCGTTGGGCTATTCCAACCTTCTCCACTTATATTCACAATATCCTCGTGATGGTATGGCTCATCACTTCCTCCTAGTGATAATGGAAACTACTCTAGGCTTAGGTCCTCTCGGGTAGCAATTCTACTATCAGAGAGAACCCGCTCTGTACCATCTATAATGTCTCTAACTAGGTTGACAAACCGTTCTCGGAGAAACCTGACCCTGATAATTTATTCGGTCAAACACGATTCGATCCTTCGACAACTATCCAAAGTGCTTAAGCTCAAGTTATCAAGTAGTAGTTCCCTACTGTTATAATCCACTCTCATACTTTGTGAATTTACGATGTGGAATTATATTTGGGTTGAAGTGTTACACCACATCGAATGAGAGGTTGCTGAGAGCCTACTCTCAAGCGATGGTCTTTAGAAGGGCGAGGCTTGACGCCTATTCGTGAAATTGAATGTCCATATCCTTAAATTTTTGAAATTGTATATCCATATTCTTATTAAAAACGGATATGATTATAGACAAATATTGCTATATATGTATCTATTTTACATCATGCTTCAGTATAGGTCTAAAGAACAACTTTAACCTGGAATCTACGGAGTATAGGTGGGAGCTTTCTTAATGGGCCTTCTACTACGAAATTGTGATGAACCATCAAAGCCTTTAAGACTTACTTATTGAGATCCAATTCTATCTTCAGGGATTTCTCGAGATATCTTCGTACGAAAGTTTATTTACAACATTTATAACATACTCTAGATTAGGCGGGCAGCTTGGTAAATACGCATCTACTAGAATTGGCTTATCGACCCCTCGAACGGTACAATAATATAAAAAAAAACCCATGTAGTAGTCACCACAAAAAAAGATGCGATTGACATGTACGATATAACTTGCACTTGGCGAGCACATGTGCTCGTCAATAGTTGAGCAAGCACTTGGGTTATACATGTGTTTGCCTGAGCTGGTCTCCCTTTTGGATTTTGAGGTGCGACAATTATTATTATCTGGGCGAGCACTTGGGTTACGCAAGTGATCGCCTACAATGTGCTCGCCCATTTGAGATCCAGACGCGGCTCGGGTGGGCATGTGCTCTGCTGGAGAGCACTTGGAGAACCTTGGGCGAGCACATAAATGTGCTCACCCGCGTCTGTAAATTAACAGAATGTCGGCTAGTCTCTATTCCTCATTCCACCCGATTTTATCCCCCAAACCCTTCCTTACGGAGATCCGTGCTCCACCGTCCTCGCCTCCAACAACCCCCGTTTTGAGTCATTCAATCACACATACGTCTTTGTTTAGGTATATTCTTTCATCCTTTCTCTCATTTTTTATTATTTCTTTATTTCATTCTTATTTTGATAGTTTAAGATTTTCATATTGGTAATAGGTTGCTTGTTATTTTCTATATTACTAGTGCTTAAACTTATTCTTTAAACTTCACAGGACTTGATTAATATGTAGTTGTTGTTAGGCTTGATTATGTTTGTCTAATATAGATGAAAATTCATAGGCATGCCAAGTGTACCTTAAGGATAGAGCTGTTAACTAGGTATGTGCATTCAAGGCAGGTGTTCCCTCAGTTCTTATTAAAGAAGAGACCAACCCCTATAATCCCTTTTCTAATCGCGATAGTTTTTCTTATCAACCACAATCAGTAACATGATTAAATTTGTATAATAAATTAGAATATTGAATTATACAATAACACTAGTTTCGTTACAATGATGCATATCTTAATTGGGATTTTAAGATTGCAATTGGAAGTGGTTAAAAAGAGAGAATTAGATGAATGTTGATATGAGAGAAGGAAAGAAGAAATACAAGAGAAGGAGTTAGAGGATGTATTGATAGCATTGAACAAATAATTTAGGAGTATGGATAGAAATGGCTCAAATGAAAGATTGGATGAGAGATACAAAATTGTTGGGAGTAAGAACACAATGGGATAAACTCCAACCCTAAGTTAGAAGAAAACTATGAATAGAAGGTTTATTAGGAGAGGGAAGAATCTAGCCCTACCTTCGACAACTGTGAGTGACCAAAGATAATAGATTGTGATGGAAAATTAAACAACAAAATGGAGAGAATGATGAATATGTTAGATTGTGATAGAAAATCAAAAGAATTGCAGGACCATGTGCGTTGTTCGATAAAACCAATAATTATTTTGTGACCATTTTTGTCACATTAAATTCGAGTTATTGTGTCAAATGTGTCATATTAATTTAAAGTTAGGTAGATAATAAGGCTAAAACACTAAATGATTATTAAATCGCATCAAATATTCACATACAGTGCGTCCCTCCATACTGGGTGGTGTGTGACCCTGCACATCATGAGGCGTACGCAACACATTGGAGGATTTCATCACCTCTAATTGTGTTATATTTTTTAAATTTTGCACAATAGTATTGGACTCACTTCGAGATGAGATATCATGGTCCAATGGTCATGGATTTTGATGTGTTTAGGAGGAAGAATTTTTTTTGCAAGTACACTTCTATATAAATATCATTTAAACACTTAATTAGATACTAATTTAGGATCACATCTGTCCATATCTCCATCGTTAACCAATCGAATATACATAAATGTCCTATCAACATAAATGACTAAATATTTTAAGATCATTTTATAGTCTCATTTGTAGCATGCACAAATGTATGACGTAAAGTTATTTAAGCTACTACATTTATGATGGCTTTCCTTAGTTCGGATGTCCCGGACTAAGGGAGTCTGTAAGGATTTTAACTTATTATAAGGCGACCGTTGTCACATGTCCTAATTTATTTTTGATGGATATTCGACTGCATAACCCATTCCTCTTCGGTATACCAAACCAATCATAATCTACTATTGGAATTTTCATTATGGTGAAGGTTCTGAGAGTTGATTGTGATTGGTTTATAGGATATACTGGAGGGGTGCAAGGTTATGCTACCGATTTTTTTCTCAGAAATAAGCTACCATGTGACAATCATCATCTTATAGTAAGTTTGAATCCTTATGGACGGTCTCAAGTGATAATTTAATGAAAACACTTCTATTTTCATCACCTAAAATTAGTTAAATAGGTTTAGACTAACGATGGAAATTGGTTTAACTTTTCTAGGTCTGCTCTCTTAATTTAAGTCGATGTTGAAACAACTCCTCTCATTTGACCTTATGAATTGTTAAATTCAGGTGAATTCGATGGCTAGTAGAGGGTGGATGTACAAGCTGTAGTAGATGGATGTGTTACATAGAACTTTCAAAAAGGCATTCAAAGGTTTGTGGAATTTGCTTATTCCCAAGGTTCTCATGTGGTGGATTCCAATGGGACTATATTGTGTCCGTGTCAAAAGTGTCATTTAATGAAGGAGATCCAAGGATGAAACTCAGTTGCATCTTTATAGAATTGGTTTCATGAAAAGATATCAAATTTTGTGGAGACATGATGAAATCTTTGATGACACAATTAATGAGGAAAATGATGCGGACACTATTAATCCTTTTATAGATATGATTATAGATGTTGCAAGTTTAGATTTTAACATTGATGGTCTAGACGAAGAGGAACCACATGGTGAGATAACAGACTTCTACGACTTGTTGAGAAAGGAGGAAGAACCCTTGTGGTTGGGTTGTAAGATATATTCAAACTCTCAGCAATTTCAGAATTTTATTCCATGAAGATGGAGTATAATATGACATATCCTAATTTCGATGCCATGCTTACAATTATCAAGAAAATGATACCCGAAAATGCTGAATTACCTGAAAATTATTATAAAATAAAAAATGATGTGGAAGATGTTTTTAGCTGAGGTTAAGATAGACTCTTTATATAAATCACCATATTTTATATTACAGAGAACATGAGTATTTGACACATTGTCCTAAATGTGATGAGCCAAAATTTCAGGAATCAAGTAAGAGTGGAAAAAAGAATAGCAAGGAAAGTTTTACGTTATTTCTTGTTAACTCCGAGATTGAGGTGATTATATTATTGTAAGAAAACAATGAAAAATATGTTATGGCATTCTGAGAATAGCCATAAAGAGTACATGGAGCATCCATCAGAGTCTGACTGTTGAAAAGAACTGATGTTAACATTTCCTTTATTTTTAGAGGAAAAAAGGAATTACGTTATAGATTTATGTACACATGTATTTAATCATCATGAAAGTAAGGACTATTCTTGTTGGCCAGTAATGACAACACCATACAATCTACCTCCATGGTTATGTAACAAGAGACAATTCATTTTCTTGTCATTGTTGGTGCTGGGACCTACTCATTTTGGAAAATATATCGACATGTATTTACATCCACTAATAGATGAGTTGAAAATGCTCTGGTTCAATGGAGCAGATACATAAGATGCAAATACAAGTCAAACATTCAATATAAAAGTATCTCTATTATGGACTATAAATGACTTCTCACCTTATGGAATGTTATCCGGATGGAATATGCATGGATGTAAAAGTTGTCCATATTGTATGGAGAGTACTGATGAATCTCCATGTCATCACCATTATTCTATCATTTTGGCATTAAAAATCCTAGTAAATGCATGTAAATACCCTTAGTTTAGATAAATTAACATTCATGCATCATTGTACAAATTGTGTATAAAATATTCTTTTTAATGTCAAAATTATAGAATAAAAAAAGAAAAGAAAAAGAATAAAATATCGAAGATTTTATGATCCTAAACCTCGAGACCTAGGCATCTCGATGATTAGGTCGACAAGGAATAAAGTAGGGGGAGATAAGGACTAATTATACAACAAAATCCCCATTTATTTATTCATTCTTTATTCATTTTTGGAACCCATTTTATTTTCCGCTTTTTATACATCAAATAAAGAAACTTTGTACATAAAAGTTGTAGATAATAAAATATAGAAAAATACAAAATTGATTTTATACAAAAGTAATATACTGCATAAAAGTTATAGTCTAAATAAGTTTCCATAATCCCAACTTGCCAGACCCATATCTCTCAAATAAAAACTCAGAATATATCAAAATCACCTTTAATCGTATATAACTTTTAACAAGCTATTTAATGAAGGCAGTTTCATATTTTCTGAAGTTAAGGTGTGAAAGTTAGGTTTTGGACCCCTATTGTATAGTTTACCCAATTAAAATATTAATTTTATTTATTCTTTATTATTTTTATAATTTTATAAATATTATTTATGATATATGCACATATTAAAACATGAATAAAACATTAAAATAAAATATGTAAAGAAAATACATAGATGAAATACCTATACTTATACTATATATTTAATATACTTATTATTTAAGTGTATATAAGATATCAGAAAAATATAATAAAAATATAATAAAAATATATTTGAGTATATAAAAATAATTTATAATTTTATAATTCAATAAAATAAAATAACAAAATCAAAAATATAAAATAAAAATAAAAGACCTAAATACATAGATAAATATACATATATTTTAACCCTAAAAAGTAACTTGTAATTAATTACCTCTAAAAAATAAATAAAAATCATAATAAAATAATTTAGAAGATAATAAATATTTTTATTTTATAACCTAAAATTAATAAATTCTCTTACTATTTAATATCTATTTTATAAATAATTTCCAAGATGTTTTTCCTGGTTGGTCCACGTGGACCAACCAGGGGCCCGGTCAGTTGACCTCGGTCAACTGACTGGCCTACGCATGCAGCCCTCTGACAACTCGCTTGACCTGAGATTCATCGATTTTTGTGGCCCACTCCTTGCATCTTTTGTGACCGAAGTCTTCATGACTTTTTCTCCTCGAGGATTGATCTTGCACACCCAGTGCTTGTCTCGAGGATTGTGTCACTGAATTGAGTTGTGTTCCTCGATCTTCCCCTCGCCTTGTCAACCTTGTAAAAATCCCTCTGTCTTTATCCTCATGATTTAAATCGCTTTGGCTCCGTTTTACCACCTCTCTTGTGCGCTCAGGATAGAGCTTCGTGATAGGGAGCTCTCCAGCCCTTCAGCAGCGAGATCAAGCGTCGTTGAAGTCGACTTCCATCCACCTCCAGCGGAGCTCCTCCGTCGAGGTCCTTCTTCATGGTCCCAGGCCACTAAGGCACTCTCTCCCTTGTTCTCTATTATTTTTAATCCTAGATTTAATTCTAGCATCTTAGTTTAGCTTTTCGTCGCATATTTAGTTGTTAATAGCTACTCTCGTAGTTCATCGGAGCTAGCCTCCAACGAACGATCCACCACGTTTCCCATTGTGCTCCGACTACGCCAAACGCCTCCACTCTTCTCCATCTACTTCTCTCTGCTCCTCTGTCTCTCATCCACCCAAATCCACTATTGATCTGGGGTTATGATCTCCTCCATCACCACATTACCAGAGATCGCCGCCACGACACATCCCCGCTCTATCTTTACCAAACGAGCCCCCACAACCACCCCCGTTTTGCCGTGCCTAATACCTGCAGGGTCTGGATGCCAAAGGACGCCAAAGGGTGTCGATTTTTAATCACCGGAGATACTGGGAGCCCATACTTTTCTTCGACCTCGCAATGACGCACCGGAGCTCTCCTGGCCATTTTGGCTACGCCATTTGGTTGAGGATCTTTCCAGGAGAAGCTGGGCAGGTCTTTGAGCTTCAGAGTATGCCGGAGAGGTGAAGGAGAAGGGATTGAAGTTCATCGTCCCCAACATTCTTCCCTATTCTTCCTCCCTCACTCTCCGCCGTCGGATCCGCTAGCCACCCAGTTGCAGCAGTCACTGTTGGATGAAGAGCACATGAGTCGTAGATCTCCTACGTGGTATCTAATTTTGATTGTCCAAGACGAACTGTCATCGGGCTCCCCTCTACTGACACATGTATTAGTGAAGGGGCCCGCACCATTGGATCCACGCTTAGACTGGGTATTTTGCACATTTTCACCTGGTCATTTTGCTATTTAATACTTGGGTTCTAAAATTTCCTCTACTGTGTAATTTATTTTGTAACTTCTGCGAAAAGGCCCCCGAACTTTGTGTTTTGTACTTCAGTCCACGCCGCATCACCTCACGTGACGCCCCCATGTGAGGGGACATTTTACAGTCGTACCGCTGTAGCTTTTAATATTTGCCTTTAGTCTAGTAACTTTTTAATTTCATTTAATATATTTGGTGAAATTGTAATCAGACCCCTGAACTTATTTTTATTTACAAAAATACCCCTGTCAGCATTGTAGTTTCTCTTTGTTGCTTCTATTTATTTTAAATAGCTATATTGCTCGAAATAAATCTCAAAAAATAAGTTTAGGTTCCTGTTGCATTTTGCTTTCATGTTATTAATTTTATTTTGCATTTTAGGACTTTTTACCATTTATTAACAATAAAAAAGTGCCATATTTATCCCTATCTATAGTAGAAAATATATAAAAAATATAAATTTTTTGAAAAATTCCATAAAAAATATATTTCATATTTATTTAGTTATTTACAACTCTAGACCAAAAATCCCTAAAAAATATAAAACAAAATACCTAAAAATTGAAAAATCCTAAAAACCCTTTTAAAAATATATAAAATTCCTAAAAATCTCAGAAATTGTATTTTCTATTTCATATTTTTCTCTATATTATTATTAATATAATAAAATTTTTTAGAGAAATTTTGATTCTATTTTCAATTTTTCATCTCCATTTTAATTTCGGATATTTAATTAAACCCTGATTTAGGGTATTGTTTACTTTAAAAATATATAAAAATTAGCATAAATTCCTAAAAAATCATAAAAATAGTAAAAAATTATTTAAAATCCAAAAATAATTTATTTTCTTTATTTTTATTATTTCTCTTAGTATTTATATCTATATTAGTCTATATTGTATATATACTTTATATACAGCTTTCTTATATATTTTAAAAGAAAAGAAAATACAAAAATATAGAAATATAAAAAGGAAATATAAAAATAGAAAGTTAAAAGTTAAAATACAAAAATATAAAAAAGTTTAAAATAAAAAAATTAAAAACCCACAAAAAAAATCCATTTTGGTTGAGCGTTTGAGAGACAAAATGTGTTTAGTTCTTTGCCTTTGCCTACTCTACCCCTTTGCTTCATGTGTTCGACCCCTACTTGCTTGCCATTATACATTCTTATTAGGGTATAATAAAATTTAACTCTTTCTCTTAATTGCTTAATTATCTGTGTGGGTTAATTATTGAAATAACGAGAGGATTCGAGTAGTCGCTCCAGCGACAATGAGCCTGATTTGTCAGACCATTATTTAGCAACTCCCATCTTTTTGCTTTTCAAATGGTGCCATTGTCGGGAAGCATCTGGTTGTAGAGTAGCTTTTGTCTCTTGTACTGCTTAGCCATTTTTGCATTTATTGCTTTTTATTTGATAATCCATTTTAAATTGTTTAACGTCAATTCTCTATCTTCTTACGAGGGACCGTGGACCGAGGAGGAACATATAGGTGATTTTACACAACCTTGGGAAGAGGAGGCAACTATTCTGACCTAGTCGGCAGGAGAGAGCAGAAGGCTCGTGAGAGAGAGAGAGAACAATAACTTAGGATTTTTTACTTTTTATGAGATAGAGATTTATTTTCACTATTAATTTGTAATAGTACATGTAACCTGGACTTTGGACACCTGGGCCCAACTTTCAAGTGTTTGTTCACTTGGGGGCTCATAGCATTTTTTGAGTTTCTATCGCTTTATTTTCTTTATTTCTCACAGTTCTGTGCTTTCGCCTTATTTTCATTTATTTTGTGGAATGAGCCCTTAGTCTTTAGGCTTGCTTGATCGTGTAATCTAAGGCCAAACACCTAATTAATCTACCTACACCTATAGTTCTCGTGTTTGGACTTAGAGTAATTAATTGCTAAAAACTCAGCGTTGAAATCACATGCTGAGAGAGGTTGTATACAACGCTTGCAGGACCCCGTTTTGGTGGGCACCGATCGACATCGAAAATCGGACTTAGGTTTCATTCTGAGTATTTAGCACTTCGTTCTTCACGTGTAGCAATGGCCTGCTTCGGACGATTTTCGTGTGCATATCGGCATATAGTATAGCTTTATAAATTCTTGTCTTGCATCCCGCAAGGAGAGAGCTGGGAAGCGTTGTAAGTCTTCTAACTGAGCATTCATCATTAGGCACTAGGGTGAGATTTCCATCTTAGTGTTGCATTGCATTGCTTTTCTGACAATCTCGCTCTGTTTTTGCATCACATAGGAATCCTAGAAAATACAAAAGCGTTAGACGCTTGAATTGAATCTACTCAAAACAAGTGATAACACAAAAAAATTAAAAAGGGTCTGCTAAAAATACTTGACCTAAATAAAATTGGTTAATTGGACTCATTGTCTTGGGTGATCAAAGCCCTCATTTATTTCAGATTGCATTGGAAGGTCTCCTTCCCAGTAAGAGAGAGGCTTCGTAAGGATTAGAGCCTAAAACCTAGTCTGTTGTTGCCTTGTGTATCACCTAGATTTCTGAAGTATTGGCACTTCTATCGTATGTAGATGAGTAGGGCTTGGTCAACAATGATGTTCTCTATTATGTAGAGCATCAACCTTGTCTGAAGTATTGATCCTAGGCCACGCATTCACGAGGGTGTTTGTCTCATCGTCTTGCGTCCGGGTAGGTTCTTGCACACTCACGGGTGATTCTGTTGCGAGCAAGATCTGAAGTAGTGGTTTTGCCTATCAGCTTCCTCCCTTTATTTCTTTGGCTGAGTAGGGATCCAAGAAGGATTACAAGGACCTTAAAAAGTGCAGACTACAGGTTACAAAGGAGGAGGACAAGAACGAGATACTTTTCTAGCAGTACTCTCTCTCCTATAGGCGTAGCGCTCTAAGCACTCATTCAAAGATTAATTGCCTGAAAATCAAATCTAAAATTTACAAAGAAAATTGCCGAGCTCCACGGGTCGAGTTGGTCAACCCATTGCTTTGTGTCTGATTTATTAGCTTTATTAAGATCACGGTCAAAAACATCATGCACTCGCACAATTTTGCTTCCTTCCTTGTTGACCCTTGCTTACTTTGAGCCATTCTACTGTTTTGCATTTCTTTTGTTTCTCGTTGACCTCCATATCTTTCATCCACATCGATCTTCCTCTTGATTTTTGAGATGGCAACGCATGTGAAGTTGAGTTGAGACTCCGTCGATACCCACATCGGTTCCACGTGCTCGCTTTCTCTAATAATTCAGGCGATTCTCGAGAACCCGGTTCGAACTCCACGATCAGATCTCCAGACTCCCTACCTTCTTCAATAAACCATAACCACTCTTGTCCCGAACATTGCCATTTTGTATGGCCATTGATTTCACTCCTTACACATAACCATCCTTAAAAAAGTTCTGTGTTGACCTTAACAGAGAACACTTTTCTCCATCTGGTGCTGCAATTCATACTGATCGAGGTATTCTTCCGTGTGCAGACCAAGAACTCGATTTCGAGCCAGAGATCCAAGCATAATCTAAAATGGCAGGTAGAAGAGAAAATAGATCGCAACCCCAACCAGAAGAAGAAATCAATCTGGGGGAAGGGCAATACACTACATAGAACGAGGTCAACAACCAGCTGCTTGCATCAATACAAGCAATCCAGTAACAATTGACTAAGCAAGCTCTGGCCCAAACTGCATTCCAAGATATGTTGAACGACTTGAGGAGGAAGGTTGACGAAAGAGATGGAAGAAGGGAGGATGGACCAGGATCAGATAATAAGTTTAATCAGGGAGGTGCTGAAGACAAATTTTCAGTACGTGGACCCAATTTCAGGGGAAGGGACGCAGGACCACCGCCGCCGAAGCCAACTCTAAAGCAGACATACAATCCTGGAGCGGATCGCATCACAGATGGATCCAAATTCCACAAATCCACGCTCACTTCGAGCTGAAGCTGCAGTTTCTATCCCTGCTCTTTACATTCCATGGGAACACTATAGAAGAACCATACATCCACCTCAAGAAATTCGACCACATCTGTGCCATCGCTCACTTCCCCGATATTCCATTAGAGGTAGTTAAGATGACTTCCGTTCCCTTCAGCCTTCAGGACAAGGCCTTGTATTGGGTGGATCACTTGGAGAAGGTAGTCACGACCTGGGAGGAGTTAAAATCAACATTTCTCCATAAATTCTACCCTCTCAAGCATCTGGACCAGATGCATGCCCACATCTCCAGCTTCTGCCAGCAACCCCACGAGACTATCCATGAAGTGCGGGAAAGATTCAAGGATTTGCAGGAAAAGTGTCCCCACCATGAGATCCCAAATACCAGTCTCGTGCAACACTTCTTTGGTGGGATGACACTTGAAAGCCAAAAGCTCATTGATGCTGCTTGCGATGGGTCCCATTTCAACAAGGACGAGGATGTTTTCTGGAACATTTTTGAGGAGATGGATGAAGGAGAAGCCGCTCAATCCTCATCACGCACTTACGTGAAGATGCCCGCCACCATCAGCAAACCTATTAACATGGATGCCCGCACAGAAGATAGGGATGAGAGCTCCACCTTAGCATCATTGGGAGCCACCTGTCCACGGTGGATATCACTAAAAAGAGGTCGCAGGACCTCAAAAAATTATCAATAATCGAGAAGAGGACCTAGGGCTTGGAAAACATCGATTTAATCTCCGAGCAGCTGGAGTAGCTCGTTCGAGATCTAAATGCCAATGCTTGCAGTGATGTGTCTGCCACTGCCAAGACTTCAACTGAGAAGAAGGAGGGGCCACCGATTCAGTCACCTTAGCCCCAACCTGTCCAACACGTATACTGCGTGCATGCGTTGGCGCTGCCCCCACCATCCTAGATGCAGATGGTTGTATATCAACCAGAGCCCCGGCCTGTCTATTCCGAGCAGTTTTTTCCACCTCCACTGTTGATTCAGGAAGTCAATGGTGCGTAGAACAATGAGACACATCTGACCCATCCTCAAGAACATTTTTCAGGTCAGGACATGGGCAACACGCCCTATCACCAACAACAACAGTAGGGTGGAAGACCCTACCATCCCAATCATCAGCAGTCTCCTTATCAAGGAAACACGTGGAGGCAAAACTATTAGCCGGGTCCTCAGCAGTCCGGGAATGCAATCAAGGCTACCATCAGCAGCAGCCGACTACCCAGTCTCATCCTCCGTGATCACAGTATTCCTCCCATCCTCCTCCTCATCAATTTTCCCAGGGATACCAGCCACAATCTCACTAGCCATATCATCAGCAGAAACCCCAACAAGGGGAATCTTCTGAGATTGTGCTGGTAAACCCAACCATTGCCTACCTCAAGCAATTGATGAAGAATATGGCTGAGATGAACCAGAAGATCGACGATATGACAACTGCGAAAATTACCTTTCCAGCTCAAGTCGAAGCGAATCCGAACAATTTCCGACACAATGAGTAGGTAGCCGGTAGTGTCCAACCTGATTCAGGTGAATTAAATTGCTTTTTTATCTAATGTTGTTACTCTAAGGAGCGGTAGGACACTCCATCCATCGACGACGGTGAAAGAGAAGCATCTTGCATATGTTGGGGAATCATCAGTTCATCCAACGCAAGGGCCGAACAATATTTTTGGAGTAGTATCATGATAATGGGAAAATATCAAGGGTCATATTAATCCATAAAGTGGATCAATAGTTGATGCGTTGATCGCTCAATAAATCCCGATTAGTCAGCAATTAACCCACAATATGAATAAAGCAACGAAATCTCAAGAATGTGAAGTTAAAATTTATTATAACTCTACTAGCAAATGTGTATAGCGTGTAAGCATGTGTAGAGGTCGAACATTGGGAGCAAACTGTTGGGGGCAAAAATGAATGCATAGAATTATTCAATCCTTTTCTTGTCGATGTTATTATTTTTGTGGGTTTTTTATTTTTTGTTTTATTTTTGATTTTATATTTTTATATTTTATTTTTATTTTCTGATTTTTTATTTTCTTTTTATATTTTTACCTTTTTAAAATTTCCTTTTCTTTTATAAAAACAATATAGCCTATATAAGGCTTTATTTACATAATACATAGAAATATATTTATAACTATTATTAAATATAGATAAAATTCATAAAATAAATTGATTTTGGGTTTTTAATATTTTTCTAATGTTTTTGTATTTTTTAGAAATTTTTGCTAATTTTATGTATTTTTTAAATTCAAAAATATCCCAAATATGGGGTTAATAAAAAATCGGAGATTAATTTGGGTTTTAAAAATAATAATTAAGTCCCAAAACATACCTAAATCAATTTTAATATATAAATAATAATATATAGATAATTATAAAACATAAAAACATATTTTTGTGGAATTTTTATATTTTTTGTTGGATTTTGGAGCTTTCTGATTTTTTTTTAATTTTCTTTTTCTTATTTTTAGAGGTTTTTATTTCTGGACTCAAGAAATATCAAAATATACCATATATATTTTTTTTGGAATTTTTCAAAAGTTTTTTATATTTTTTTTGGTAATTTATAAATTTGGCAAGGATTATTTGGGCTCCTTTTAATTTTTAAAAAATAGATTAAATGCAAAAAATGCAAAGTGGACATGTGTCATGAATCTACAAAGCATAAAGCATCTAGTCCTATTTTTGGGGGTTTTTAGGAGCTCATTAGCTGTTTTTAATAATTAGATAAAAGTCACAAAAATTCAAGTCCTGACAGGGGCATAAATGCAAATAAATAAAAGTTCAGGGGCATAGTGCAATTTTCCCAATATTATAAAATATTTATTCAATTTTTCTAGACTAATTTATAATATATAAAAAAATACCAGGGGTATTTATGTAAAATTTCCAGCGTCACATGAGGAATGCACATGACGTTGGTTGGGATCAAAATGCAAATATAAAAAGTTCAAGGGCCTACATGCAAAATGGCCTATTTTATTTACAAGTAGTATTTTTTTTACAGAAATAATTATTAAATACAAAAAAAGGGTAGGGTTATATATGCAATTTGCCCCTAAACATGCACGGATGGATGGTTCGATGCGCGCCACTTATCCACGTGACGTGCGTTGAACGGCAGATGACGATTCGTGGATCGACGACATAGATTAGATCAATGATGGCGATCTGACGATGATGGCTTGGTGTGATCTGGCGGCTTTGCTGCGATCTGGAGAGGCGCATCTGATCCAACGGTGTAGGAATGCGGTCTAAGAACAGGGAAGAACACTCACCTGGGCGAGGTTCCTCCGGCCAAATGTCCCTCCTCTGGTGTCGATTTGAGCTCCAAGATGGCCGAGCAGCTTCCTGGCGAGGTCCTCTTCAGGTTGGGGGCTTCAGAATGATCGGAGGTTCACCAAAGCACCCTTGCAAGGTCAGGGAAGGTGAGGTGCTCCAGGAACCTCCGGCGGGTGTCCAATCACCCTCCAAGTGCTGTTGAATCTCGAAGGACCTGCAAGAAAAATTCCTGGGTCGGGGGCAAAGTGCCTCGACCCCTTAGCACACGCAATGGACGGCTGGTGGAGTGGGGCGGCGATCTCCGATGAAGGGCGAAGAAGGGAGATCGGATCTCAAGATCCACAAGGGATCTAGATGAATGGAAGTGCCTGGTGATGAATCCATGATTCATTAACTTTTCTGTCGCATTTTATCTTAAAACCCTTAACAAATGCATGTAAATATTCATTAATTCCCATATTTTATAAAAATTCCATTCATGAATAAATATTCACTTTTAAGCATAAAAATCATGCAAATAAATAAAGAACAAAGAAAAAGAAAAGAAGGCAGATTGGATATATGTAAATATGTATAATATGACTTATAAATATAAATATAACTGCAGGGTATATTTATAGTCTAACCCTCGAGACCAAGTCAGCATGGATTGGTCGACAAACCAATAAGTAGGGGGAGATAAGGAAATAAAACCCTAAAAATAAATTAAGACACACTTCATGAACTTTCCACTATTTATCAAATAAATACAAAAATTCAATGATTTTTAATTAATTATATATACATATTTTTCACCAAACTCTTTTCCTAATTACTTCTAAAAATGTATATAAAAAATATAAAAATAAGTTAAAAATATTACCCTGTAAATATGCCAAGAAATCCAGCTTGTAAATTGTCAAAATCTCAACTTCCGAACATCATAACTTCTTCATACGAACTCCAATTTCACTCTACTCACCTTTAAAGTTCACAAAATAATATTCTCTAATTAATAAAGGTGATTTCATCGAATTCGGAGTCCGTTTGCAAAAAGTCGATTTTGGGACCAAATGACAACGGGGTTTCTGGGCTATTTATTTTATGTAACACACATAATTTATAGTTTTATTAATATTATAATTTTTAATTATTTTCATGATCTTGTAATTTAACCTTTATTTATTCATATTTTTTTGAGCTTATTTATTATTTTAATAAAATCAAAAACCCTAAATTATAGGTAAAAATGAACTGGATAACTTATACATATATATTAATATATGTAAATTAATTTATTAAAATCCCCAAAAATTCACACAACCCTTATTTATTATTCTAATAATAAAGTAAGTATAAAATTATTATTTATTTATTTATTTATTAAATTAAAAATACAAAACCTATTTATCTATACATATTTATTAATATAATATTTATATTTCGAATAATATTTATTATTTATAAAAATGATTTATTCCATAAATTAGATAATTAAATTATTTACATTTCTTGTTTTTATTGTTGGACATGCGAGACCACGACGAGCCATTATGCAATAAATGTTATTGCAAATATCATTCCCTGATCTGAAATGAAGAATACATAATTTGCATAATATGTCCCTTAGTACAATTAGGGTTATGTACCATGGCCATCTTAATGATCATACAACTGTTGATTCAATTATTGAATCATAGAGGCTTGTGCTTAGATGAATATCTAATGAGTTAGATTGAGGACTCGTCAAGCACAGACAAATGATTATTAAGAGATGATCTCCAGCCAGAGTAGGAGATGGCAATCTTATCTCAGTTAGGCTGATATCTGACCGACCTCTTGATGCAGGTCCACTGCATAGGAATAGAGATTCGGAGGTGTCAGATTAGTTAGGTCAAAGAGTTGACTTAACGAGATCGAGATAACCAAAGTCCTATATCATATGCTGTCACGATACAGGCACACATCCTCTGACCGGAGACAGATGTGCTACTATACGTTTTGAGTATGTACATTTGGCAGACCAATAGGTTGATGACCTAATCAAGGTCTATACACCGGCGCGCTGGTGTGCATATAAGGGCATATGAGTAATACGATCTCTCAAAGGGATCATACAGGTTCAGTTACTGAATCGGAAGACATGAGCTCACTCATGAGATATTGGGAAGAATCAAATTCCATGCACATGGTCGTCTCGCTTTGGAAGCTTGACTGAATTTGTAGGTTTGATCTATACTTTTGGAAAGTATATGATCAAGACCTAGGTATGATATATGCTTTTGGAAAGTATATGATCGATGCCGACTCCCAATGATCGAATGAGAAACTTACTGATAGAACCTTGAAGTAGACAGTGTAAAGTTGATCTAAATACTTCGAGTTTATTATGAGTGTTCCAGTATGCAGGATGTACATGTATTAGGAATACCTGAGGGTGATATGATCATAAACGATTGTATAAGCATGACGCTTCCATTCCTAGGGAGTGATGAAACGGGTCTGGATTTTAGTGACTCCTCTCAGTAGAGAAGTAATCTGATCTTAGTCCAAATGTTGGACATTGATCTGAATGTGATTCAGATGCAATGAGAAGATTAGATTTGCGGTCTTGATTTAATCAAGCATCTATGGGAGGCCCGCGATCTGGATTTGAGATATGATCTCAATATCCATGTCACTATACGTGGAACAATACATTCGCCCTGTCCTTATCTCCAAGTATTCGCGGAGAAAGCGCATTATCCTTGAAAGAGTTCATGGATAATTCCGTTGTTGATATATGTATCCGAGCATTGAGGAAATGGATAATTAAATGTGATTTAATTATCATGAATAATATGAATTTGATTCATATTATAAGGAGAGTTATCTTAGATAATTAAATGTGATTTGATTATCAAATATGTAAATAATGTGAATGTGATTCATATTATTTGAGTGCATGAGAATAAGTTATCCAATATAATTAAATGTGATTTAATTGTTATGGATAAGAATAATGTGGATAGAAATATCCAATTATTCATAATATATTATAAATGTGATTTATAATGTATTAGAGAGAGCTAATTATAATTTACATGTGTTGATTAATTATTATGTGTATTGGATACACATTGTGTAATTAATTGACAATGTAAATTATATGTTGTTTTGGGTTGTGAATATGATTCACAATTTTTCCATGGCAAGATTGCAATATTCTCAAATATAATTGTGAATTATTTTTGAAGAATAAAACCCAACAAATTTGTTGCAAATAAATAAAGAGAGATTTCCATGGAGATATGCAATCTCATGAATTATCATGAGATTGCTCTCCCCATGGAAAAAGTGGGCGGCACATCATTCCTAATAGGAATGTGTGGCCATCCACATGGAAGGTGCATGGAGATGAAATCTCCATGCACATTCTCTCCTTATTTATTGGTTTGATTTAGGACTAATTTATATTTTATTTTGTCAAATATATTTTAACCTAAATTTGTTGGTTTTACCAACAACAATCTTGAATATTGGATTGACATAAATCAATCTCATCCATTGATTTTATATGTCCCATGGATTGAGATCCATGGATCCCAAAACCCTATAAATAGAGAGGCATACTCATGCTCTCTCTTTACATACAATGCTTGAGAAGCATCTCTCTCTCTCTCTCTCTCTCTCTCTCTTTTCTCTCTACTCGACAACCCTCTCTCTCCCTCTCATGTGGCCGTCCACCATGGATGACCTAAGAGAGGTTCTCCATCGCCGCGACATCGTCGTTATGCTGCCCGTTCTTCTGCTCGTGGATCTCCGTCTCCTTCGGTGCGCCTCGCTCGTGAAGAAGACGTCGGATCTCGTGTGTCGAGATCAGGAGATCCGCCGCTTGGATCATCAACATGGATTGCGAGAAGCACGCGGTTCATCCCCGCGCTCGCAAGCGTCTCCTCCGTCGGATCGGACTTGAGACAGGAGGTCTCTTCGTTTAGAGACTCGATCGCAACCACGCTTCAAGAGGTAATCCTATTACTTGTTTGTGGTTTAGACGAAACGATCCGAGAAGTGTTCTTGGATCATGTGGTTTCGTCGTAAGAAAATTTTTTAAATTCCGCTGCATCGAGCAACTAGTGCGACTAGTCGCTCCTCGTCATATTCGATACGACGCTCACGCTTCCGTGATGCGCTTGAGGATCTAACTATATCCTTCAAGTTGTATCAGAGCCAGGTTGATGGTTTCGAATATGATTCGCTAACCAAGGACGACTTGGGTTCGTTAAGGTCGCGAAAGTTTTCATCGCATTTGATTTCGCAGATCTGTTTAGTAAATAAATTCGGCACTGTTTAAATTATTTAAACACGAATTTAATAATTGGGATTTGTTCCCCATTAAATAAGGAAACCATAGTATCTGAGTTTGCGTAAATCGGATTTCGTATGCTCGAGATATGGTTGTTTTAATAAACATGTATGCACTGTTGCGGGAACTGTAGATCTGAACGTGATTAAAATGTTAATTACTGTTTAGACTTGCCTCGAAATGCGTGAAACATCACTTAGGTTCTGTCCTAAATCAAATTATCAATCCATGAAAATTGATTTTGTGTAATTTGGATTTAATGTGATTGAGATATGCTAATTTTAGTAAGTAGGGGCCACTGCTGAAATTACAGTCCTTATCAAGAACCATGTGATTGTCAACTAATGAAATTAATTGTTAATTTCAAGAAATAATTATGGAAAATATTTGAGAAATATTGGAAGATGATTATTTCCTTAATTGACTTGGCCTCAACCAATAAATTGATTAGATGTGATCTAGATCATAATTAGAAACACAATCATCAAACTCCTTGCTTGAATGGGATTGGATATTTGTCTAGCAAATTTCCTTATAATCAAAATTGTTTTCATTACTATATGGTATAATTTCGGTTGAAGAACCGATGATCATCTCAAGTACAAATTAATCAATTTGGCATTATCCTTTCTCAAGGCGGATATGGTCTCTAGTCGGGGATCGGTGGGGTAGCGGGTTGCAACGTATGCGGTCCGTCCCACTCCCGCCGGTACTGGCCATGACAGCGGGTAGGGCCGGGATAATGTCTGGGGGATTAAATTGTATTTTTCTAATTATTAAAATACGAATTAATACGTACTTTGAGAATAATACTATATATATTCAAACATAACAATCAAGTTTGATTGATTGAATTGGATTGATAATTAATTTAATATGATTGGATTGATTATGTCCAATTATACTCTAATATGATTAGAGTTGATAATTCCCTTGGAAGAATTAATTATTTGAATGTGATTCATAGTAATTAATTAAATTTGAATAAGATATGGAGGATCACATAAGTGACATCCATGGTCTCCCGTCAAGGCGAAGGGTTTCGTCGCCAGATATTATATGTGGGAGACGCCTGTCCGAAGTGACAGCTCCTGCATATGATCCATTTGGATCAGGCTCGTCGCTTCTCGAAAGAGTAAGGACGTATGCGTAGTGACTCCAATATCGGGTCCTCATATTGTTGGGGTGATATTGGATTGCGCATAGCGAGTTGTATTCTTGTTGACGGTTGGTTCAATTAATGACGGGTCAACATCACCTTAGGGGTGGTGGGCCCGGGTGTTAAAGACCGAATTGGGAGATGCAAGTTGGACTTGCAAGGCAGAATGTGTTCCCGCTTCTTTTTATCCGAGTTGTAGGTTCTCATATTATTGGGATGCAACAAAGATAGGGAAGGAGATCCCAGATCTTGCTTGAGATATAATGGTAAGTATATCTCTTACATTGAAAGTGACTAAGGGAATGAACTTTCATTGTTGACATAGCAAGACAACTTTGATATAAAAAATCCTAAATCAAAGTAAATTAAATATTTATATATATGCAAATTTCTTATTTCAGATAATCCTTCATTAATCCCACTCAATGTTATATTCAATAATAATCAGTAGAATATCATGGATTGGACCTACGATCCAGATATTGTACTTGCAATTGGACACATAATGTATGTGGTTGCAATGTGCAAGTTTCCTCATAATAATGAGGAATGACAATTAAATGGATAATAGGACTACAACCCTAAGGTTTGTATGCCTCTATAGTCTTGATCTCTCATCGAATGTACTTTGGAAGTAACATGTCGATGATGATCGCAATTGTCAAATAATCCTTATAAAATCAATGAAGATATTCTGGCATACATATGTGCTCTTGACATTTAATCATGAGTGACATGGTTCTCTGCATCATGTAGAATGGTAGCTCTATAAGAGAGGATGTATTCAAATTGTTTGAGTACCTACCTGAACCTATGTTTTAAGAGTTTAGATGGATGTAGATGATGAGTGTCATCATTCTAATGTCTATACTCTAGTCATTCATGAAGCTTCATAATATTCATATTGTATGAATTGGGTGAAGCATGTATAAATGTCGAAATACTCTTGAATTTAACATAAGAGATCCTTACTCTTAAGCAATGGTTGTTTATAGATAAAGGGAGTGCAGTGGAAGCATGGGTTGGACCCAAGCAAGAAGTATAATCAAAGAGTTGATTGTACTTCTGTGACTTCCATATAACATCCAAGGAGTTGGATGAATGCCAATACTGCAATATGTTGATGTGTTGATAGTATGACTATCAAGTCTATCTAGAATCCGTAGAGAAGGAATCAAATAACACATCAGAATAACCTAGATATAATCATTGAAATTGACTTACTTATTTGATAAGGTAAAGTCTAATAATTGTATCTCAATCTTCTAATGCCACTTGCAATTGGTTGCATATGTATTAGAATATTAGAAATTTGATCTTAAGGTTTATTGCTCATCCATGTTGAAAGTGATGCAAGTGTTGCAACAAATTCCATGAGATCAATAGACTTCATATTTTCAGTGGGAGCCTGATTAATCTCCATTTCATCACCTTTATTCTATCATTTTGGCCTCAAAAACCCCAGCAAATGCATGTAAATAGCATCAAATTGTACATAATAGCATTCATCATTCATTGTATTAATTATACATTAAATAATGTGTTTAATACCAAAATTATAGAATAAAGAGAAAAAAAGAAAAAGGAATAAAATATTGCAAATATTTTATGACCCAAACCCCGAGACCAAGGCTAGTATGGTATTGGTCGACAAGGAATAAAGTAGGGGGAGATAAGGGCCAGTGTACAATAAATACCTCATTTATTCATACATTTATTTATGCATTTTTGACACCTATTTTGTACATAATTATTTATTCATCAAATAAAGAAACTTTGTTCACGAAAGTTGTAGATAATAATGTAAATAAAAATACAAAATTGAGTTTGTGTAAAAATAATACTCAATGTACATTTTATACACAGAATAAAAAGCCAAAATCTCAACTTCACAGACCCATATCTTGCAAATAAAAACTCCAAATCACCCAAAGTCACCTTTAATTGTATATAGCTTTCCAAGAACTATTTAATAAAATTGGTTTCATAATTTTTGGAGCCCATTTGTAGAAGTTAGGTTTTTGGCCCTCCTTGTATCTAGGACTGATTAAAATATTCACTTTATGCAATATTTATTATTTCTATAAACTTATATTTTTAGAATTTTGTAAATAATGTACACAATACATGTACATAGTAAAAGTAAAAGAAAACCAAAAAGAATTTATAAAATAAAATAAGTCTATAAAATTCATAGACAAAATACCTATGCTATCCATCTATATATAAATAAAAAGGACTTTATTTTTTATTCTTTTATTCTTTAATATTTTTATAATAATGTAAATAATACATATAACCTATTAAAATTATAAATCCAAAATAAAAATCAAGAAAATACACTAAATAAATTAAGTATACAAAATACATAGGTAAAAGACCTATAAGGATACCTACATATACATATACCTATTTATTTAACAATAAAAATAAACTCCTAAAAATTAAATAAAAATACCCTCACACTCACAAAAATAAATTATAAATTTATAAACTAAGCCAATAAAATAATAAAAGAAAATAAACAAATTAAAAATAAAATACACAAAAATACATGTAAATACATACATCTAAACATTATTAAATTAAAACTATATTAAAACACTTCAAAAAAATTCAATAAAAATCACAAATAAATACTACATGAAAAAATACACATTCTTTTATGTTTTAAGAAAATTCAAATAAAATCATTTTCTATGGTGAATAAATCAATTTAGGATCAAAATTCCTGTTTTGTCTTTTAGCGGCTTACGTGGACCAATGGGGCGCCGTCCCTTGTTGACCGCCTGGTCAACTGTCCCATCTGGGACCTGGCGCCTCTGGACTGTCAACTCCCCGGATTTCTTCCCTATTTTACGGCCATCCCGTCCATCGATCGAGCTCGCTTCCTTCACAAGAATTGATCTCTGATCATCCATGATACCCGCCAATAACTTGGATCGATTGGATACTCATTGGATCATGCAATAATTGCCGGTCAATAAGGCACCATGCCAATGTCTATAAATAAGAAGCTCCGCCCCTTTCACAAATTTGGCCAATTTTAGTCCAACCAAAAGCCTCGATTTCGTCCCTAGAAGGTTCCTCGTGACAGGAGGGGTGTTCCAGCACTTCGAATCGGCCGGAGGAAGGAGGATTTTGTCGCGGCGGAGCTCCGACGTCCGCCCTGCTCCCTGGTGGCCCCCGGATATAAGAACTGTCCTTTTTATGCTTTTTAGTTAGGTTTTGATGTTAGTTTTCGATTCCAGATGTTAGTTTAGCCTTTAGTTAATCATAGTAGCTTAAAAACAAAAATTCGAAGTTCGCAGGAGCTCAGCTCCAGCGACTTCTCCACCGTGGTCTTGCCTGTGTCCGACCGCCACGTTCATCCCATTTCAAACCCCAACGCATTCTCCATCGATCGCACACATTTGCTCAACCCAGGACCCCTGGTCTTGGCGAATTGGAGCTCCACCTCCGCCGTTCGTCGGAGCTCCCCCGCCTCACTCCATTTCGCTGCAGAGCTTCAAAACCCCGGGTTGAGGAGGTAGCCCTTGCTTCCCTGGTTCTTCTTATGCAGGTTAAACGAGGGAAGAGGCCCATCTGGGCTCGATTCAAGCCAGGAAGAGGTTCATGGAGGTCTTGTTCTTCATCGACCTCGTCCGAGCCATTCCGACCTCCAAGAACCATGATGAGACCACTGGCCGATGCGGGAAGCCTCCAGCTACATTCAGATACCCTCAGATGCGCGGGAGAGCCCTGGAGGAGCCCAAGCTTCTCGATCGAAGCTCGACAGGCGCGAGCTTCTTCCTTGTTCTTCTAGGGAGCTCCAACGCCGTCAGATCAGGAGGCGAGGCCCAGATCGCTCAGGAGCCGTCCGATGAAGACACGCGCCAACCGTCAGATCCGCGAGGAGCTTCTAATCCAAACCCTTCATCGACGAACCGATATCCACCGTCAGATGCTCGACACGTGGATAAGTGGCGCGCCCAACGCTGCAGGATGAAGCGCCTTAGGGGGTAAATTTCAGACCTAGCCCCCCCACTTTTTGTATTTATAGTTTTATACCAAAAATAAAAAGTTGCGTTGTAAATAAATTGTATAATTTGCAGTACGCCCCCTGGAGTTTTTATATTTGCAGTTTAGTCCCTCCGCGCCTCACGTACAACACCCACGTTAGGCGCGTGATTTTTGCATTTAAACCCTGCCGGGTTTTAGTATTTGTAAAATGGCCCCGAAAATAAAAATAAATGTTAATTTCTTTTGTAATTTTTGCATGGATGCCCCTGATAAATATTTTAATTGCAAAAATGCCCCTGCCAGGCCATTTATTTTTGTATGCTTTGTCTATTTATTTTGTGACTCATTTTAATTTGAAAAATCTTGCAAAAATGGATATAAGCTTCTGTTAATATGCTCTCACATGCTATATTTTTGGATCTTAATTTTATTGTATTTTTGCATTTATTAAAAATAAAAAACATGTCTTTTATTTACTGTCTAGCTTATAAAATACCAAAAAATATTAAAAGACCTCTAAAAATTCCAAAAAAATTCCCTAGTGTGTATTGTGACCTATTTAGTGTCAGTCCAAAAATCCCTAAAAATCTCAAAAGGAAAACCTTAAAAATTCAAAAATACACAAAAACTTAAAAAAAATGTATAAAATTAAAGAAAAATCAGAAAAATATAAACTCAGTCCCTATTTCTTCTATATTTTATTATCTCTATTAAAAAAATAGTGTGGAAATATTTTGAGGCTGTTTGCTATTTTTAATTCCTATTTTACTTACAACCAGTCCCTATTTCCCTGTTTTCTCTTATTTTGCTATTTAAAAATATTACAAATGTTTTGAAAAATGCCCAAAAATCACAAAAATAGTAGGAAATTATGAAAATACCAAAAAGGCTTTATTTCTGAACTTTTGACCATTTTTATATATTTTTATAAATATTATAACTCCCCTATATATATTATCCTATAAAAAAATGATAAAAAAATGCATGTCTATATATATTTATATATCTATTAATATATGATATTCTAACAGTAAAATATAAAAAAAGAGAATATATATATAATTATTATACCTACCTGTATATAATGTATGTATGCTTTGTATCTACTCTCTAGGTATACATATATCTCTATATATTTATATTCTATAATATATATATATATTATAACTATTTTATTAAACAAAATAAATAAATAAATAAATAAAATAAAAAAGATATTAAAAAACCTACAAAAATAGGCTTACACAAGGATGATAGATGCACATCATAGGCTCTTGCATTTTGTATTGCTCTATGTGGTTCGACCTCTACATGCTTGTTCACTATACATTTTATGGTAGAGTAATAAATATTAATTCACATTTTTGGACTTAATTCCTTCATTCTTTTATTGTGGGTTAATGGCTGATTAACATGGGTATTCTGCGAGCGGTCGCCTCAGCAACACTTTATATACATATTATTGTGACCCTTGCGGAATTCCTTGTTATCAGATGGCGCCGTTGCCGGAACCAGAAGATTCAGCTCGTGCAACCTTGGCCGTTGTTGACTCTATCCATATTATTGTGACCCTTGCGGAATTCCTTAGAACCAGATGCATTCTTGGCCGTTGTTGACTCTATCCAGCTCGTGCAACATGATGACATCTCCACAACAGCAGCAACATCAGAAGATTCAGACGATGTACTCCAACCACTGTTTATCTGATTTTCTTCTTTTCTTCTTTTCCTTTTCTATTTTCTTTTTCTATCTAAAAGGTGCCGCCCTTGTAGACAGTTTTCTATACTTAGGACGTACTTTGTCATGAGTATAGGGGGGATGTGCACCTAGAGTTTTTCATTTCGGTCCGATCCTCTCCATTGTCTCCTCTTCTTGTCTATACTTAGGGGTATCTTACCCTAAGTATAGGGGGAGACAATCTGAGTACAATCTGTATATTCCCACCCTTGACCCTCCCTGCTTTTTGTACAGTCTGCTATACTTAGGATTACTTGATCCTAAGTATAGGGGGGACGGTCAACTTCTCATTCATTCATTTCATTCATATTTATTCTTTAGACTTGTCTATACTCAGTACGAGTTATGTCTCTGCTTTTCTCTTTGATCTATGAGGACATAGCTCAAGCTAAGTATAGGGGGGTCGTATATACCATGTATATACTATAAGCCATAACTCATACTGAAAAATAAAATATATCACCCCAATATAAAATATAATGTAAAAAGTAGTCCTATAATAATAAAAGATAATTGTGAGCTCCTCAGGCTCCTTGTATTTGTACTGATTATTAATTCAGGAAAAGTGCTTTGTGAAAGAAAAGTTTTCTTTGAAAAATCTTGTGAAAATTGTCCGAAAATAGTGTGTACAAGTATTCAACCTTTGAAAAATCAGTTTTGTTTGTAAAATTTATTTTCTTTGAGTGAAATCAAAATGTGTGAAAATCAGTGTGCAAATGGTTGCAAAAAAATTTGATTGTAAAAAATTGTTTTGAAAAACCTATCTATATTGTGTAAAACCTTTGTAAAATCATTTTCAAAGACGTGTACATGTTTGCAAAATTATTTTGGACTAGAGTTCTCAAAAATTTCTTGAAAAGGATTCTCGATTAAGTTTGAGGAGTCTACACAAAAATCTCTCATTCGTAAATAAGGAATAATCACAACTAACTTATAAAAACCCTATTGTATACCAAATACAGTTTTTCTTCTTTTGTATATACTGATTAATAAATCAGGCTAGACACCTATACAGTATGATTTGAAAACTAGTGTGACCTGTTTTGAAAAATTTGCTGTGAAATGTTTTCAACTTGTGTGAAACTGTTTGGATTGCAAAATTTTTCTTTGTGTGAAAGAAAGGATTGGAAAAACCTATGTGCAAATATTTTGAAAAATGTTTGTCAAAATTATTGTGAAAAATGTATATATAGTGTGAAAAATCTTTGCAAAAATAGTTTTCAAATGTGTGTAAATGATTGCAAAAATTATCGTGTATTATAGTTTGCAAAATTATTTTCAAAACTAGACCTGAAGAATAAGATCACTATTACAAATACTTGTAAATCAGAAATAAAATGCATAAAATTCTTTCTCAACAACCAAAATAAACTACTTCATTAAAACCTGTAGAGTCTTTATAAATCCATACAGTTTGTAAATAAAGCGGCACGCCCGTGTAAATAATTGTACGCACCTTTCTGTATGTGTCAAGTTTTTAGTTGCAAAAATTTCTTTGTGTAAAAAGATTCTTTGATTCTTTTAAATTCTTTGTGAAAAATTGCATCATTCATTGTGCATAGCATAAGCATACCATTCATATTCTTTTTGAGTGAGCTTGATGATTGAATCAGTCCAATAAAGTCTCAAATTGGAGCTTGGTTAGACCTTACCGCACCTAACTGCACTGGAACCTTATGGGAACTAGGTCTAAGGTACTTCAGGTCTATACAGACTTAATTCTTTGAGAAATCAGGGCTGGGTTCAAGTCACCTCAGTGGACTAACTAGAACTTTTCGAGACACACGTATGACTCTTGCCGACCGTGACCTAACTTGGACACTTGCACCTTTCACTTGGCTCAACTCAATTGGAGTGGTGAGGGGGTTGGATTTGCCAGTCTGAGACGCACACGGGTGGAAACATCCGTCCTCGTCTAGGGAGGGAAGTGCATCCCAACCTGGTCCAATAGCCATGAGGTCTAAAGACAGGAGATTGTGGGTTGCTATAAAGCTTCAAAAGAGGGATAGTCTACTGGCTCAAGAGGAAAAACTCCTTATGTAAATGCTGCTGTGAATAGTATGTTGAAAAAAAATGGTCAGGCCTGCACAAAAATAAAATGCCTGCAAAGTATGTACATATGTTGTAAAGCCAATAAGCAAGCTTGAGTTCCAAAGTCAAATATGTGAGCCTGCAGCTGGATGACTTGACTACACTGGTCTTGCATCCCAGGATAGGTAGCTACACTCGCTACCGTCCATTCTTCTCTTCATCCCCTCCTCTTGAGCTGGTTGCCACTTGAACTTAGAAGGGAATACCCTGCTCCTCGAGGAAAGAGCTGTTGGATTGGGGAATCATTGGGTTGTCATTCTGGAGAAGTCAGTTCCTTTATCATTTCAGTTGGGGAGAGCCACTATCACTTACACTGTACAAAGCTTCATAGTTATAAGGGTTTGCGTATGATGTAGACCAGTTCTGACCAGGCTATTGAGGTGGGATGAACTGAGTTCTGTGACTATCGAAGGCTGTTGTATTTTAGAGCTGGTTCCCGACTAGGTTCCACACACATCCACACCCAAGGTCTGACAGGAGCTCCAAATTCAGATTTTATAAAGACATGCATTGCACTGAAAGCACCCCTATTCACTCTATCCTTCTTTAATTGTCCTTTTTCTTTTCTTTATTCTTTTTGTACTTATTGCATAAGTATTTGCTAGGGACTAGCAAAGGCAAGTATAGGGGGGTGATGAATCTCCATTTCATCACCTTTATTCTATCATTTTGGCCTCAAAAACCCCCGCAAATGCATGCAAATAGCATCAAATTGTACATAATAGCATTCATCATTCATTGTATTAATTATACATTAAATAATGTGTTTAATGCCAAAATTATAGAATAAAGAGAAAAAAGAAAAAGGAATAAAATATTGCAAATATTTTATGACCCAAACTCCGAGACCAAGGCCAGTATGGTATTGGTCGACAAGGAATAAAGTAGGGGGAGATAAGGGCCAGTGTACAATAAATACCTCATTTATTCATGCATTTATTTATGCATTTTTGACACCTATTTTGTACATAATTATTTATTCATCAAATAAAGAAACTTTGTTCATGAAAGTTGTAGATAATAATGTAAATAAAAATACAAAATTGAGTTTGTGTAAAACTAATACTCAGTGTACATTTTATACACAGAATAAAAAGTCAAAATCTCAACTTCACAGACCCATATATTGCAAATAGAAACTACAAATCACCCAAACTCACCTTTAATTGTATATAGCTTTCCAAGAACTATTTAATAAAATTGGTTTCATAATTTTTGGAGCCCATCTGTAGAAGTTAGGTTTTTGGCCCTCCTTGTATCTAGGACTGATTAAAATATTCACTTTATGCAATATTGTAAAAGTAATGTATACAATACATGTACATAGTAAAAGTAAAAGAAAACCAAAAAGAATTTATAAAATAAAATAAGTCTATAAAATTCATAGACAAAATACCTATGCTATCCATCTATATATAAATAAAAAGGACTTTATTCTTTTATTCTTTTATTCTTTTATTCTTTTATATTTTTATAATAATGTCAATAATACATATATCCTATTAAAAATATAAATCCAAAATAAAAATCAAGAAAATACACTAAATAAATTAAGTATACAAAATACATAGGTAAAAGACCTATAAGGATACCTACATATACCTATACCTATTTATTTAAAAATAAAAATAAATCCTAAAAATTAAATAAAAATACCCTCACACTCACAAAAATAAATTATAAATTTATAAAATAAGCCAATAAATTAATAAAAGAAAATAAACAAATTAAAAATAAAATACACAAAAATACATGTAAATGCATACATATACACATTATTAAATTAAAACTATAATAAAACACTTCGAAAAATTCAATAAAAATCACAAATAAATACTACATGAAAAAATACACATTTTTTATGTTTTAAGAAAATTCAAATAAAACATTTTCTATGGTTAATAAATCAATTTAGGATCAAAATTCCTGTTTTGTCTTTTAGCGGCTGACGTGGACCAATGGGGCGCCGGCCCTTGTTGACCGCCTGGTCAACTGTCCCATCTGGGACCTGGCGCCTCTGGACTGTCAACTCCCCGGATTTCTTCCCTATTTTACGGCCATCCCGTCCATCGATCGAGCTCGCTTCCTTCACAAGAATTGATCTCTGATCATCCATGATACCCTCCAATAACTTGGATCGATTGGATACTCATTGGATCATGCAATAATCGCTGGTCAATAAGGCACCATGCCAATGTCTATAAATAAGAAGCTTCGCCCCCTTTCGCAAATTTAGCCAATTTTAGTCCAACCAAAAGCCTCGATTTCATCCCTGGAAGGTTCCTCGTGACAGGAGGGGTGTTCCAGCACTTCGAATCGGCCGGAGGAAGGAGGATTTTGTCGCGGCGGAGCTCCGGCGTCCGCCCTGCTCCCTGGTGACCCCCAAGTATAAGAGCTGTCCTTTTTATGCTTTTTAGTTAGGTTTTGATGTTAGTTTTCGATTCCAGATGTTAGTTTAGCCTTTAGTTAATCATAGTAGCTTAAAAACAAAAATTCGAAGTTCGCCGGAGCTCAGCTCCGGCGACTTCTCCACCGTGGTCTTGCCTGTGTCCGACCGCCACGTTCATCCCATTTCAAACCCCAACGCATTCTCTATCGATCGCACACATTTGCTCAACCCAGGACCCCTGGTCTTGGCGAATCGGAGCTCCACCTCCGCCGTTCGTCAGAGCTCCTCCGCCTCACTCCATTTCGTTGCAGAGCTTCAAAACCCCGGGTCGAGGAGGTAGCTCTCGCTCCCCCGGTTCTTCCTATGCAGGTTAAACGAGGGAAGAGGCCCATCTGGGCTCAATTCAAGCCAGGAAGAGGTTCCTGGAGGTCTTGTTCTTCATCGACCTCGTCCGAGCCATTCCGACCTCCAGGAACCATGATGAGACCACCGGCCGACGTGGGAAGCCTCCAGCTACGTTCAGACACCCTCAGACGCGCGGGAGAGCCCTGGAGGAGCCCAAGCTTCTCGATCGAAGCTCGACAGGCGCAAGCTTCTTCCCTGTTCTTCCAGGGAGCTCCAGTGCCGTCGGATCAGGAGGCGAGGCCCAGATCGCTCAGGAGCTGTCCGATGAAGACACGTGCCAACCGTCAGATCCGCGAGGAGCTTCTAATCCAAACCCTTCATCGACGAACCGATATCCATCGTCAGATGCTCGACACGTGGATAAGTGGCGCGCCCAACGCCGCAGGATGAAGCGACTTAGGGGGTAAATTTCAGACCTAGCCCCCCCACTTTTTGTATTTATAGTTTTATACCAAAAATAAAAAGTTACGTTGTAAATAAATTGTATAATTTGCAGTACGCCCCCCTGGAGTTTTTATATTTGCAGTTTAGTCCCTCTGCGCCTCACGTGCAGCACCCACGTGAGGCGCGTGATTTTTGCATTTAAACCCCGCCGGGTTTTAGTATTTGTAAAATGGCCCCGAAAATAAAAAAAATGTTTATTTCTTTTGTAATTTTTGCATGGATGCCCCTGATAAATATTTTAATTGCAAAAATGCCCCTGCCAGGCCATTTATTTTTGTATGCTTTGTCCATTTATTTTCTGACTCATTTTAATTTGAAAAATCTTGCAAAAATGGATATAAGCTTCTGTTAACATGCTCTTACACGCCATATTTTTGGATCTTAATTTTGTTGTATTTTTGCCTTTATTAAAAATAAAAAACATGTCTTTTATTTACTATCTAGCTTATAAAATACCAAAAAAATATTAAAAGACCTCTAAAAATTCAAAAACAATTCCCTAGTGTGTATTGTGACCTATTTTAGTGTCAGTCCAAAAATTCCTAAAAATCTCAAAAGGAAATCCTTAAAAATTCAAAAATACACAAAAACTTCAAAAAATTGTATAAAATTAAACAAAAATCAGAAAAATATAAACTTAGTCCCTATTTCTTCTATATTTTATTATCTCTATTAGAAAAATAGTGTGGAAAACTTTTGAGGCTGTTTGCTATTTTTAATTCCTATTTTTCTTACAGCCAGACCCTATTTCCCTGTTTTCTCTTATTTTGCTATTTAAAAATATTAAAAATGTTTTGAAAAATGCCCAAAAATCACAAAAACAGTAGAAAATCTTGAAAATACCAAAAGGCTTTATTTCTGAATTTTTGACCAATTTTGTATATTTTTATAAATATTATAACTTCCCTATATATATTATCCTATAAAAAAATGATAAAAAATGCATGTCTATATATATATATATATTTATATATCTATTAATATATGATATTATAAAAGTAAAATATAAAAAAAAGAGAATATATATATATATAATTATTATACCTACCTGTATATAATGTATGTATGCTTTGTATCTACTCTCTAGGTATACATATATCTCTATATATTTATATTCTTTAATATATATATATATTATAACTATTTTATTAAACAAAAATAAATAAATAAATAAAACAAAAAAGATATTAAAAACCCACAAAAATAGGCTTACACAAGGATGATAGATGCACATCATAGGCTCTTGCATTTTGTATTGCTCTCTGTGGTTCGACCTCTACATGCTTGTTCACTATACATTTTATGGTAGAGTAATAAATATTAATTCACATTTTTGGACTTAATTCCTTCATTCTTTTATTGTGGGTTAATGGCTGATTAACATAGGTATTCTGCAAGCGGTCGCCTCAGCGACACTTTATATACATATTATTGTGACCCTTGCGGAATTCCTTGTTATCAGAGCCCTTAGTTTTAGAGAATGTCTCTATGACCTAGATATTATAATACACTCATTGTTTATTTCTAATTGTTGTATATAAACATGAATTCTGTAATAAATCTATCATAAAGAGTTATGATGGAGATATTTCAGATAGTAACCTAAAATCTAGTGGACTCTATTAAATTAGAAAATTAATGAATGGTTCATTAAGATTTCTAATACTGAAAATTAAACCTTTAAAGATCAATAGGAGGATAAAGATCATTTGACAATGATCTGGCATCAAATTTTGGACATATGTCTGTTGATGAAATCAATGGACTAGTAAGGCATGAAACTTTAGATTGTCTAAAGATTCAAATCTCACATACTTGTGAATATTGTATTCAAAGTAAAATGTCCAATACACCCTTCCTTGGGAAAGGCGTAAGATTAAGGTATTCAAGATCTCATACATATTAATGTATGTGAATCATCTATATCAGAATTAACATTATGGATATGTGATATCTATTAGTGATTATTTGTGATATGAGATTTCTTCTCTTCACTTAGAAAACTTTGAAATGTTCAAAGATTTCACAATTTTGGTTTAGAATCAAAGTTTGAAGGAAGATGAAATGAATTTGATCTAACCAAGGTAGCATGTATCTATTAGATGAATTCAAGAAATACCTTATGGAGATATGAATATCATTCCTATCTCAATCCTCCTAATAAACCTTAACTCAATGGAGTTGTAGGAAGATATAATTGATCATGTGTGACATGATTTAATCAATGATTAATCCTAGCATAATTATCTCTTAGTTTCCAAGGTATATATGTAGTAGAGACTACATTATATAATTAATAAGGTTCCATGCATGTAAGCTGGAATCTAGCACTAGAGAGTGCTACTTCATTAGGAAAATAAAGGATGGTATTGTATACCTACTTTATGACCATGAGATTCTTAAAAGATCTCATCTCTGAGAATGTGATTCTTAGAGGATGACTCTCTTAAGAATCAAGATAAAAATGAAGTAAAGGAACTCATTTAATCTTGAGAAGATAATAAGGCTCCTGAAATTCGAAACTTAAAGGACAATTAAAGATGAAACACTAATACCTCTTCAAATGAGTTTGAGGATGGATTCCATGTGTCAGAGAAATCTGACAATGATCGGATTTCATGTGATGAAATTCCTGAGGATCATAACATGGAAAGATGGATGTTAGCAATAAAGTCTAAAGTAGACTTCATATACAAGTATTGTATATGGACCCTCGAGGATCCACCTATATGGGTAAGACCCATTAAAGTTTAAATGGATCTTCAAGAGAAAGAGGGAACTTGATGAGAAGGTAGAGACCTTTAAAGCACGGTTCGTAGCTATGAGCTACACACCGAAGAGAAGACATCGCTTGTGATGAGACTTGCTCTCCAGTGACCTTGCTTTAACCCATCAGAATATTGCTAACTATAGCTACACAACTTGACTATGATATCTTCATGATATGAGTCAAGATTGCATTCCTCTATGAATACCTCTATGAGGATATTCATATGAAGTAGCCCCAGGGCTTCGTGGTTGAGGAAAGCAAGGTGTGCAAGCTAAAGAACTCCATCTTTGGGCTCAAATAAGCTTCCTAGTTGGAACATAAGATTTGATGAAATTATAAATGTTATGATTTCAGATAAAATCTTGATGAACCATGCGAAGCTTAGTGGGAGTGCCATTGTGTTCATCGTGCTAAATGTAGATAATATCCTAATCATGGAATGATCTAAGGATGATACTAGTAAGTGTTTTATAATTTAGTTGTTCCATACCTTGAGATATGATCTCAAGGATACCTCTTAGATCCTAGTTCTGAAGATGTTCAGAAGCAAAGAGAAGAGGATATTGGGACTGTCACATTTGTAGTACACCTTGGACATATTCTATTCTTAGAAATTCGAAGAAAGGCTTCCATCCCTTAAGATATGGTACTGACCTATTTAAAGGGATAACACCTCAAAAAGTTGAGGAAGTGAATGCTAGAACTGTTTGCATTTGTGCATCAGTTACGAGAAGATGAGTGTATGCTGGATGTGTACGAATACTAGATGTCTGCCATGCAGTGGGAGTAGTAAACTGTTACTAATCCCACTGTGGAGATAAAACACTTGATTGCAGTAATAACAAAATCTTCATAGATGATAAGATTTTTTGATAGTGATCTCAAAGTCTTATCTTCAAATACTTGACTTTATAGATAATGATCTAAAAGGTCTTAACTTTAGATACCTTTAGAGATAGTGATCTCCAGGGATAAAGGTATTCTGATAAGGATTATGGAAATACTGGTTATAACAAATTATTAAGCTACAGTGTCAACGACCCTATAATAGCTTTAACAAAATTGAGTATTGGTTGCATGAGATGCAACATTCGCATTAGATGCGAGCACTGTTACTGGGGATATGCAAGTGTCGTAAAAGGACTTGGCGTAGTCTCGCGGGAACAGAGTCACTGATCAACTTACGTAGCTATTTTCTTAATAGCCTATGATTGTCACATGAGTGCAGGTTTAAATGATTAGCCCATTAATGGCTCTTTGGGCTAGTGGGAGATTGTTGGACATGCGAGCCCACGACGAGCCATTATGCAATAAATGTTATTGCAAATATCATTCCCTAATCTGAAATGCAGAATACATAATTTGCATAATAGGTCCCTTAGTACAACTAGGGTTATGTACCATGGCCATCTTAATGATCATACAACTGTTGAGTCAATTATTGAATCATAGAGGCTGGTGCTTAGATGAATATCTAATGAGTTAGATTGAGGACTCGTCAAGCACCATCAAATGATTATTAAGAGATGATCTCCAGCCAGAGTAGGAGATGGAAATCCTATCACAGTTAGGCTGATATCTGACCGACCTCTTGATGCAAGTCCTCTGCATAGGAATAGAGATTCGGAGGTGTCAGATTAGTTAGGTCAAAGAGTTGACTTAACAAGATCAAGATAACCAAAGTCCTATATCGTATGCTGTCATGATACAGGCACACATCCTCTGACCGGAGACAGATGTGTTACTATATGTTTGAGTATGTACATTTGGCAGACCAATAGGTTGATGACCTAATCAAGGTCTATACACCGGCGTGCTGGTGTGCATATAAGGGCATATGAGTAATACGATCTCTCAAAGGGATCATACAGGTTCAGTTACTGAACCGGAAGACATGAGCTCACTCATGAGATATTGGGAAGAATCAAATTCCATGCACATGGTCATCTTGCTTTGGAAGCTCCGCGCGGGTGGTGAAGGCGAACAGTGGTCCAGGAGGAAGATGGCTGTAGTGGCGACCGTTGGGAGCGGCGTAGGACACAGCCGCGGTCGACGCGAGAGCGTGGACTGGAGATGGAGTGCCTCCGCCCCAGGCGGAGGTCGGTGATGGCGAGGCTCGGTGCAGGTGCGGTGATCTTGGAAGGAGCGGCTAAGCGACGGACGCTCTTAGGAGGAGGACGTGGCTTGGATCTACGGTTGTCGTCGGCGACACACACCCCTACGTTGGTCGACGACGAGCAGGGGAGGTGCTGCGATGGGGAGGAAGCATGGCGACGGTCGGTGGAAGACGACGAAGAGGGTTGGCAGCGGCGAAGGGAGGGCTGCCTCCCCCAACCAGAGAAATGTTTTTATTTTTTATTTTTTATTTGTAAATTGAATAAAGATTTTTTTAATTTTTTGTATTATTTTTTATTTTTTATTTTTTATTTCCTGCAAAACAAATGTTAGAAGAAAACATATATTTTTTATTCTTTTTATTTATAAACGAATCGGAAGGTGAACGGGGATCTGGTGAAACATGAGGAATCAAATCCGATTCTCCGACCACCATGCGTGGTTGGAGTTGATAGATCTTGGAAGATAGAAAATGAATGAGAAGAGATCAAGAAAATGAGATGAAAAATCGAGTTGGTTGCGAATCAAATCGAGATGGATTTTAAGACTAAAATAAAAAATGATGATGAAATTAAATTGCGACAAAATGAAACTACGATTAATCTAGATGAAAAATAAGAGAAAATGATGATGGATCTCACCTTAGGAATGGAAAACTACCGTGATCGGCTCGACGAAGGCTGACTCGCTATCACCGGACGGCTCGGAGGCTAGGCACCTTTCTCGACAAGAAGACTCTCGGAGATCGGGCTCCTCTCACTAAAGATTGATCAAGTTGGAATGAGGAAGAAGGAGCCATACAAATAGAAAAGATAATGGAGATGAAATTTGATTTTTGACTTTTTGGTTGAAGAGATAAGAAAGATGAAAATTGAAATGAGATAAAGAGAGATAAAACTATTTACAACATTAACTGATTTTTTTGAAACTATTTACAACATTAACTTTTTTTTTGAATTTTCATCACTTTATTTATTTGAATAAAAAATGTTATTTTTTATTTTTTTATGGTGGTTAATTAAGAATATCAACTATATACATATACTATATACAAATATGACATTATATACATGGGTAAATGAGCAAATTAGCTTTTTTATTTTAAAAAATTTAAATTTTTTTATTTTTATTTTTTATTTTAAATATTTAGTAAAAATATTTATAAATATATATATATATAAATACAATATGTACAAAATACATGGGAAAATTGCACAAACCACCCCAGAAAACCAACCTTTTACTCGTAACTCCAAAAATTATGAAAATACAACCATTTTAAAGATAATTTAATTTAGAATCCAATAGAAGTGAGATTGGTTCAATTTGAGCTTATGGAGCCGGAATTGGTCTTTCAATTAGTACTTAGTGTCTTTTTCCAAGTGTGGTTGCTTTTATTCTGTACATGATTTAATTATGCAATTATTTTTATTAATTAGAACACATTTTTATTTACAACTTTAGTTTTGAAAGTTATTTGATTTGAGGTCAATTAATGTACAAATAAAATAGTGTAGTATACAAATATACACATCACACAATTTTTTTTGGATTTTTTTTGATTGAGGACCCTATCTCTCCCTACTTTATTCCTGATCGATCAGGTCAAATCTTGACCTTCTCTCGGGGTTCGGGTCAGCCTATATTTATTATATATATATAGTCTTCCTCTTTTTGTTATTTTCTTTTCTTTATTTTTCCTTTCTTTCTTTATTTATTTTAGGTTAAAATGGTAAGAAGTGTACAATATTTACACACAAATGCAAGTTAAAGAATATGGAGTTAGTGTTATATATAGGTGTTTTATAAGGGATTTTAAGCTAAAATAAATGAATAAAGATGACGAATCGCAGATTCATCATCCCCCTATGCTTTACCTTTGTTAGTCCGTTAGCAAACACTTATTTGAAAGAATAAGTGAAGAAAAAGAAAAAGAAGGGGAAAATAAAGAAAGTAGGACAATATTGAGTATAACGTATCTTTATAAAATTGTAGTTGGGAGCTTTGTCGGACCTTTGGATTATTGGTGTGTCGGAACCTTAATGGGAAATGGATTTAAAACCTAATAGCCTCTAAGTTCCACAGGACTCCTATTCAGGTCTCCTCAACAGTCAGGTCAGAACAAGTCTACATACACCAATTCTTATGACTATGAATCTTTACTTGTGCGGTGTAAGTGAAGTATAGCTCCCCATCTCAAAAGTAGAAAAGAAACAGCCTCCCTCAAGGTGACTCTAGTTCCCCGATCTAGTAACTCTTTCCTTGAGGAGCGGAGATATTCCCTTCTAAGTTCAAGTACAACTAGCTCAAGAAGAGGGGATGGAGAAAAGAATGGACGGTAACCAGTGTAGCTACCTATCCTTGGATACATGACCAGTGTAGCCAAGTCATCCGTTGTAAGCTTACAAAATTTTGTCTTTGAAGCTCTTATTGAATTTTTTTAATCCTTGTATATACACTCCGGTAGGCATTTTACTTTTCAATCAGGCCCGTCCACTTTTGGAGATTCTGCATTTTTCCATACCCCCTTTTTTTGAAAGCATATACAAGGTGCAACATGTACATAAGGAGTTTTTCCTCTTGAGCCAGTAGACTATCCCTCTTTTGAAGCATTATTGCATCCCCACAGCATCCTGTCTTTAGACCTCAACATCGCTAGACCAGGTTGAGACACACTTCCTTCCCTAGAGGAAGACGAGAGGTTCCGCCTCGATGTACTACCCTCGTATACTACCCCAAGCCAAAAGATTCTGCCACCTCACTACCTCATCCATGAAGAGCTACGTGTAGAGTGCTTGCCCAAGATAAGTCATGGTCTGAAAGAATCATGCATGTGTTGTTAAATGTTCTACTTAGACTAATCAAGATGACAAGTGAACATAGTCTTATGGACTCAAAGAATTAAGTCACTAGGACCTGAAAAATCTTAACTCCATTTCTTATAAGGTTCCTCTGAAATTAAGTGGATTTAGGCCCAACTAAGCTCCATTTTTCAATTTTATTCCAGAATAGTTTAAATGTCAATACTATCCTGAAAAATGCACATACAAATGCAAGAAAATAAGAACAATGCAAAGAAGGTTTTTTTTTGAAAAAAATGATGCACAAGTGAAAAGAACATTTTTTAAACAATTTTCTAATTTTGAACTTTTTATGGATTTTTGGAGAAAAATGCATATGTAAAAGAAAGGTTTTTTATGAATTATGCAAGTTTTTATAGATTTTTGGTTTTGCAGTTTTTTTTCAAAAAGGGAAAAGGGCTAGTAAAATATATACAATAATTTGTTTTGTTTTGTTTTCTTTTTCTTTTTTTTGTGTTTTTTTTATTTTTTGTTGGTTTTTTTACACATGTGGATTTTACAAAATTATATACATATCCCCCAAAATAATTATCTTAAAAAGTATGAGTTATGTCTAAAGTATATATACAATATATACGACACCCCCTATACTTAGCTCGAGCTATGTCCTCATAGTGATTAGAGAGCGAAAAAGGAAGAAATAACTCGTGCTAAGTATAGAAAAGTGAAAAAGACTCCTATGCTACAACGACTCAAAGAAAAGATAAGAAGAGAAGTTGGTGATCCCCCCTATACTTAGGATCAAGTAATCCTAAGTATAGTAGATTGTACAAAAGGGGAAAACCGATGAAGAGAATGTACATACTCAAAAATAAAAAAGATGATATGAACAACATCACCCCCCCTATACTTAGGGTAGAGTATCCCTAAGTATATGCAACAACAGGAGTGATGAACAAGATGAATATGAACAATACCAATCATTCATCCCCCTTATACTTAGGATAAAGCACATCCTAAGTATAGCATATATACACACATGGAAAAGGGGTGGATGATAAAACGGAAGAAGAAAGAGTGAAACGAAAGGATATACAAGAGGAGTGGATGTACAAAGGTTAAGATGGTCAAAATGAACCTTCTTGCGAGACCGCTGAGGTATGGATTTGATAGGGTGCAGGTCGATATTGGGGTTATCATTAGATATGAACTGAGTAGGATCGACCAAGAATGTATCCTCAACGGTTTCAGATTGTGCAGACCTAAATCAATTATTGGAAATAGTGTGGTCATGTCCTGCTTGGGAAGTCTCTCAAACATCAAAGTAAAATAGCTCGAAATCATTATCAGAAAAAGTAGGATCAATTCATCCTGGAGAGCCTCTATCGGATCATCATCTTTATTAAAAGGCCCAAATTCCTTTATAAACGCAATCAAATCAAATTTGGCCGATCGATTTCGTCTGAATCAGGGTGAATAGGAACGGACTCATCAGTGAAAGTAGTCGAATCATGTCCATCCTGTCTAGTCTCAGAGTCTATCTTCCGCTCTAGGGTGTCTATTGTGTAAATTCCACAAATGTCATCAATGCATCGCCACATACCAGAAGGGGGAACTCCAAGGTCTATGCTTTCCGAGTCTCCCTCCTTGAAGAGGAATTCCTGGGTTTCGTTATCATCCAACATATAACAAGAATCTCTGATATTATCATCGAGGTTAAATTACTTGGGGTTGGCTAACACGGGTGAGCTCTCATGGGATGCAGTTCTCTGGTCAGTAGTGGGTGTAGTGATTAACACATCGCTCCCTACATTAGAACGGAAGCCAATCTCTCCTGAACCGTAATCAATAATGTCCCCCACAGAGGCGAGGAAAGGTCGTCCCAGGATGATGGGAGGGTGTTCTACATGGGTGGAGGTCTCCATGGGTAATATAATAAAATTTGAAGTAAAATTCATGCCCTGAATAAGAATGACAACATTTTCTATAATACCCTTCGGCCTCTTGATAGATCCATCGGCAAATTGAACTATCATCCTGGTTTTCTTGAGAGGTCCAAGATGAAGAGATTGTACCATAGAGAAGGGTATTATATTGATTGAAGAACCACCATAAAGGAGAGTGTTATCACAAGAATGTTCAGAGATGGAGCAGCTCACAATAGGTATGGTAGTGTTCTCTTTCTTAAAATGTGGACAGTGAGAGATGGCGTGGGCAGTGGCCATGGTCAAGATGTGATGCTCAGATCTTCTCCTTCTCTTTCTCCTCTTGTGTTGAAGAGTAGATAAATCTGTCATGGCTTGTTAAAATAGGATTTTAATGATCTTATGAAGGGTGACCACCACTTCGGGTTCAGTCAATATTTTTTGAATTTTTTGACCTCATCCATACAAGGGAGGAGGTCAGAATCATCATTTACACGAGGACTGCCAAGAGCAGTCTGTATAATGGAATCCTCAGGGTCAAGGTAGGGACATATGGTGGATGATTGTGTGGGTATATGATCGGGCATTTGGGTCCTCTCCTCACAAAATGAATCAACAATGTGTCTTCCAGAATCTTTTGGATTTTCAAAATTTTCTCATTTTTTGTATTTTGGGCGATTGTACGCTCTCATGATTATCCTCAAGTGAATCCATATCCTCAAATAGTGGAGCAGTGTTTTGGCTCGTATTTATGTTAAATAGATTGCTAATCCTTGAATTCATATGCTCCATCATCTGGTTCAGGGTCTCAAGTGTGGAAATCATGAAAGGTGACTCTAAAATCCCAAGATCGGGTGGGTTGAATGAGGGTGGGTGAGAATCAGAGTTCGTCTCCTGAAATAAAGGGTTAGGTGAATATGCACAAAACTCAGGAGGAAGGTCCTCGTGGAAAAATGAAGGTGGATCGTATGGAGAGTGCGAGAAGTCCGCGAAGATCAGACTAAAATAACTCCAGTCAGCCATCTCTGAAACAAAAGACGGGATCGAGAGAGCGCGAGGGTCAAGTCAAAAGATATGGAGAAAAAGGCACAAATGCACAGAAGGATCGAGTATGCACACAAGCAATCAAACACAATACAAACCCCCAGTTCACCAACTCAACTCAAAGTGAAGACCGTGAAGATTCGATCAATTATCTTGTCAATTTAAGAGTTTGGTGAGAATACAATCTATCAGAGCGGTTAGAGAGAGCTGTTAGGAACCCAATGCTCTCAGAAGACTGACCCAATCTCAAAGTTATATCTTTCCCAGCCAGTATAAATTGTGGACCGTTACCGGCTACCCAATCAATTCAATCTGTTAAGGACGTCGCGGGTCGCTTTACCGGCTACCGGAGAGATCCTCAATGGAAAACGAATAACCCAAGATAGTAGTCTGAAAAGAGTTCGGGCATGGTTCTATCCTAGTGTGCAGGTTTCTCTCTCTCTACATACAAACCAACAATGAGGGGGTTACTCTCCCCAAAACAATTATTTTCCTTGTGTTTATTTTAGGGTCGAGTTTTCTTTAGCAGTCTTGTATTTTAGGCAGTTGTCACTTGGTTAAAATATTTTCAAAGAATCGCCTACCGAGTGTCCAATTTCTTTTTTAACTTATTTAAGTGAAATCAAGGAAGGAGATCGGAAATGCCAATGCGTGATTAAAAACAATGATGCATGCAGGGGTTGGAGATGTGTACCTTGTCGCCAACACTCTACATGCAAGTGATCCACGCAGAATTGAAATACAGAAAAATAAACCAACCTATATGATGCAAGTGAACCATCCTAGATGATAGCTTCTATTAACGGAAAAGAACAAGTTAATTTGACTAAGTCCAAATTACGCTCTACTCTATAGGTACATAAATTCTTGTTTAGGGTGTTTGGACCTAATTAATTACCTGGCTCAAGCAAATTAATTAAATCACACGAAATCTGCATGAAAAAAAGAAAAATAAGGCGATGAAAATAAAATCGGTGAGTGATAACCGCAAATTATCGAGGGTCTAAATACGTCGCTGTGGCGACCCACAATAAAATGTGATTAATCAACAATGAACCCACAATCAAGTATCAAACAATGAAAAACAAGTGTGGAGTCAAATTTATTTTTAACTCTGCACAAATGGTGTATAGTGACAAGTATGCAGAGAGTTCGAACACAGGGAGCAAACAGGGTAGTTCAAAAATGTGCTCAGGTGTGTGTGTGTGATGTGCCTACACTAAGCAAGCAAAGGAATTTTTGTGGGTTTTTAATTTTAATTTTTAATTAATTAATTTATTTTTTTTAATTTTGTATTCTGATTTTTAATTTTCTGATTTTTATAATTTTATATTTTATATTTTCTTTTTCTTTTTCAATATTGGAATTTAAAGACAATGGAATAAAAGACAAGGTAAAATATTTATAAAACTAAGTAAAAATTACCAAAAATTCAGAAATAAATTGTTTTTGATATTTTTATGATTTTTTACTATTTTTGTGATTTTTGGGGATTTTTCAAGGTGTTTTTGGTATTTTTAATTACTGAAATAAAGCAAAACAGTGCAAATAGTGCTGGCTGTGAATAAAATGGGAATTAAAATTAGCAAACATCAACCAAAAATTTTCAAACTAATTTTCAAATAAAGAAGACAAAATGAGGAACAACCAGAACCTGAGTTTGTATTTTTCAGAGTCTTCCTTGATTTTATATATTTTTTTGAAGTTTTAGAGTGTTTTTGAAATTTTTAGTGTTTTTCTTTTGAGATTTTTAGTGATTTTTGGTCTGACACTAAAATAGGATAAAATAGACACTAGGTAATTTTTTTAAAATTTTTGGAGGGGTTTTCATATTTTTTTGGCATTTTCTAAACTAGATAGTACACAAAAAGGCTGTTTTTGATTTTTAATAAATATAAAAATAAAATAAAAGCAAAAACTAAAAATATAGCATAGAAGTACAAGTTACCAGGAGCGTAAGTTCAAAATTTTAGAAATTTTGGGATTCAAATGATCCTCCAAATAAATACGACAAGTAAGCAAAAAATTAAAGGCCTAGCAAGGGCCTTTTAGCAAAAATACAAAGCTCCAGGGGCATAGACGTAATTTTCACACAAACTTTTGTACTGAATAAACTATATTCTGGACCAAACAACAAAACCTAAAGCCGCTAGGGCTCGATTGCAAAAATCCCCAAGCTCACGTGCGTCGCACGCGCCTGGGAGAGGGCCTAATAGCAATATCTAAAAATATACGGGGTTTATACACAAAAGTTCCAAAAAGATTAAACTAAATAGAAATAATTGCGGACTAAATATTAAAAGCAAAATCCACGAGATTAAATCCGCAAAATTCCCAAGAAACACGTGCCTGAGCACGTGCGCCTGGGAGGATAGTTCTGCAATTCTATGAAGTCCAAGGGCGTGGCAACAATTATTACAAAACTATCAAGCGGCCTATGAAAGCTTAAGTAGCAGATGCTAATTACAAAAGCTGGTGGGAAAATACCACAAAATTCCCACGCAGAGGGTGCATCCGACGGTGGATGAAAAGTCACTTAAACCACGTGTCAGGCGCTCCACGCGCGATGCCCCTTTGTATGCACAGCTCAGATTAGATGGATGGCGAGTGATCGAACGGCTGGGAGATGCAAGATCCGAGGGTAGCTGTGCCTCAGGAAGAACGATCCTGATCCTACGGCGCTGGGCTATGGTGGAAGAACGACGTGAAGAACTCACCGTGGGCGAGTTTGAACTCGTTGCAGATCATCCCTCCGAACACCTGGGGCTGCTACGGCGGTTGCTAATCATTCCTGGAAGATTCCCCCAGCTCGCGGCAGGGCCAAAATGGGCGAAGAGGCCCCGGTGCGCCGCCGCGAGCTCGAGGTAGAAAGGCGGCTCCAAGTAGCGTGCTCTGCAGCAAAATTCGACTCCAGCTGGAGTCTCTCCGACTCTGGGACCTGCAATAAACACAACAAAGCCAATAGATGGTCCAAAGACAGAGGCGCGATGATGGGGTGGCGTATGGTGCGAAAATGGAGCTCGCCGGAGCAAACTCCGGCGAGGTGGTAGATGGTGGCGATTCAAGCTATGAAACGACTGATTAAGGACGCGAAATGAAATCTGAACGTGACAGCAAACTAAACGACTAGAAAAATAAGAAAAACACAACCTCAATGGTGTAGAACCCGAGGAAGAGACCTCACGGCCGCGAGGCCGGAGATGGGGTTGGAAGCACGCCGCCGAACTTGGTAGTTCACCTCGACAAGGTAGAGGGTCTTCCCTCTGTCACAGGGGACCCCGTCGTAAGCCCTCAGAGGGAGTTGTTCAAGCTAAAGTGGTTCAAGCATCAAAAGGGGGAATGAGAGGGTTTTTGAAAGATGGTGGACGGGCGACTTTCGAGGCGAGATTTCGAGCAGATGAAAAAGATCTGGTCTGATCCAAGAGGTCAGCGGGCTAGGTGGATCTACAGTGAACAACTTTCATGAAGAAAGCGGCTGCCCTCGAGCAACGCATCAACGGCGAAAAAATCGAGAAGAGAGGGTCATAGGCATTCTGACATGCTGCAGGAGAAGGCCAGGAAGTTGACCAGTGGGTCAACTTTCCAGCCACCTAGTTGGTCCACGTGGACCAACCAGGAAAATCCGCAGGAAAAATATATTCTAAAATCAATAAAAAATAGATAAGGATTTTATTGATTTTTAATTACAAAATGAAAAATGTTTATTTTTTTATAAATTATTTTATTATGATTTTTATTTATTTTTATGAAATGTATTTTTACAAGTTTGCATTTATACCCCTATAGATATCTATATCTATATATTTAAGTATTCTATTTTTATTTAGGTATTTTTAATGTTATTATTTTTATTTATGACTTTATAAAATTATAAAATACTTTTATATACATAAATATATTTTTATTTTATTTTTCTGATATGTTTTGTATATTTAATAAAATACAAATATGTTTTGTATAGGTATATGTACAGGTAATGTATCTATGTATTTTATTTTTAAGTATTTTATTTTTGTTTTTATTTAGGTTTTCATTCTTATTTTAATGTACATTATTATTATAAATATTATTTACAACATTATAAAAATATAAAATTGTAAAAATAATAAATAAATAATAAATTGAATATTTTAATATGTACAAGGTACAATGGGAGTCCAAAACTCAACTTTCAAACCGTAGCTCCGCCAAATGCGAAACCACCGCCATTAAATAGCTTATTTTCTTCTATATACAATTGAAGGTGAGTACGCTGCATTTGGAGTTTTTTTATTTGTGAGATACGGGTCTGGGAAGTTGGGATTCTGGATTTTTATTCAGACCATAACTTTTTATCTGTACATTATTTCTGTGAAATCAATTTTGTATTTTTCTTTATTAAATTATCTACAACTTTCATGTACAAAGTTTCTTTATTTGATGTATAAAAAGTGGAACCAAAAATAGGTCCCAAAATGAATAAAGAATGAATAAAATAAAAGGAATTTTATTGGTATTTTTGGCCCTTATCTCCCCCTACTTTATTCCTTGTCGACCTAGTCATCGAGATGCCTAAGTCTCGGGGTTTCGGGTCATAAAATATTTACAATATTTTATTCTTTTTCTTTTCTTTATTTATTCTATAATTTTGGCCTTAATTACAGTATTTTATACACTAATATGATGCACATGCATGGATGCTAAGATGCTCTAGTTAAGGGTATTTACAGGCATTTGCTAGGGTTTTTAGTGCCAAAATGATAGAATAAAGATGATGAAATGTGGATTCATCATCCCCCTATACTTTACCTTTGCTAGTCCCTAGCAAACACTTATGCAATAAGTGCAAAAAGAAAATGAAAGAAAAGAAAAAGAAGAACTTGGATCTTATTTGATTATCAAACTTGTCTTCACAAAATCAAAGTTTGGAGCTTAAGTCGGACCTTTGGAATTTTAGTGCGGGCAGAACCTTAGTGAGAACCGTGTTTAAAATCCAACAGTCCTTGAGAATCCCAAAACTCTGTCCAAGTCTCCTCAATAGCCAGGTCAGAAATACTTCAACTCATACACAAATTCTTACGACTATGAATCTGACTTGTACAGTGTAAGTGATGGTGGCTCTCCCCAACTAGAATGACAAAGAAACTGACTTCTCCAGTACGACAACCCAGTGATTCCCCAATCCAATGACTCCATCCTCGAGGAGCGGGGTATTCCCTTCTAAGTTCAAGTGGCAACCAGCTCAAGAGGAGGGGGTGGAGAGAAGAATGGATGGTAGCCAGTGTAGCTACCTATCCTGGGATGCAAGACCAGTGTAGTCAAGTCATCCTGCTGCAGGCTCACATATTTGACTTCGGAACTCAAGCTTGCTTATGGACTTTGTACACACTTGCAGGCTTTTTATTTTTGTACATGCCTGAACATTTCTCTTTTTTTTTTGAATACTATATACATCAGCATTTACATAAGGAGTTTTTCCTCTTGAGCCAGTAGACTATCCCTCTTTTGAAGCTTTATCGCAACCCACATCCTCCTGTCTTTAGACTTCCTAATCATTGGACGGGTTGGGGTGCACTTCCCTCCCTAGAGGAGGACAAATGTCTCCACTTGTGTGCATCTCATACCGGCAAATCCAATCCCCTCACCACTCCAACTGAGTTGAGCCATGTGAAAGGTGCAAGTGTCCAAGTTAGGTCATTATCAACAAGAATCGTGCATGTGCTCCGAAATACTCTACTTAGGCAGTCAAGAATCCATTGAACCAAGTCCCGTGATCCCCAAAGAATTAAGTCACCTAGACCTGAAGTACCTCAAACCCAGTTCCTATAAGGTTCCTGTTATTAGGTAGATTATAAGGTCCAATCAAGCTCCAATCTTCGGATTTTACTTAGACTTGTTCAACTATCAAACTCAATCCGAAAAATGCGAACAATGCAGAAAATATTTTTGTGATGCAATTTTCAATGATTTTGAACTTTTTATGGATTTTTCAAAAGATGATGCGTGTAGATGCAATTTTTTGTCTTTTTCAAAAAGATTTTTCAAATGTTTTTGGATTTTAATTTTGCAAATGTTTTTGGGCTTTTTGAAAACAAAAAGGTTTTGGCTGAAAAATAGGTTAAAACTATGTACACGAGAGTGCTTCTTATATTTACAAGAAGTGGTTTTTAAGAATTTACAGGGTAAGTAGTCAATTTTATACATATATATATAGTGGATTTCGGTGTGATGTCAGTATTCCTCAAACTTATTTGAAAACAATTTACACACAATTTTTGAAAACTATAGTCCAAAATAGTTTTTACAAACATTTTACACACATTTGAAAACATTTTGCAAAGGCTTTCAAAACAGTATATATAGGTTTTTCAAATCATTTTTGCAACCATTTTCAAACCATTTGCAAATCATTTTTCAAACATTTTATTTCACACAAAGAAAAAAATTTTTACAAACCACACAATTTCACACAGGTTGAAAACATGTAACAAAATATTTTCAAAATAGTTTTCAATAAATGTTCACACGGATTTTCAAACTATTTTTCAAACATTTTGCAAAAAACCTTTTCACCTGATTTATTAATCAGTAATTACAAAAAGAATTTGAGGAACAAAACACCTTTTTATTAAGGATTTTAATGAATTTTAAAGAGTTATTAGCCATATTTATTAAGAAAATACGAAAGTACGAGTTATGGCTAAAGTATATACGTAGTATATACGACCCCCCTATACTTAGCTTGAGCTATGTCCTCATAGATCAGAGAGAAAAGAGAAGACATAACTCGTACTAAGTATAGATAAGTCTAAAGAGTAAATAATTAAAGGAATGGATGAACAAACGAATGAGAAGTTGACCGTCCCCCTATACTTAGGATGAAATAATCCTAAGTATAGCAGACTGTACACAAAGCAGGGGGGGTCAAGGGTGGGAATGAACAGATCGTACTCAGATTGTCTCCCCCTATACTTAGGGTAAGATATCCCTAAGTATAGACAAGAAGAGGAGACAATGGAGAGGATCGAAATGAAAATGAAAGAAACTCGGGGTGCAAATCCCCCTATACTTAGGACAAGGTACGTCCTAAGTATGGAAAACTGTCTACAAGGGTGGCACCTTATTGATAGATAAAGAAGATAGAAAAGGAAAAGAAGAAAAGAAGAAGAGAAGAAAGTAAATCAACAGATGCAAGTGATATGAACAGATGGATCTGTACAGCGGGTGATGGAATTGATCTCCATGTATGAGATGCAGATGATCAGAATCAAAGGACACCTCTCATACCCGAAGAATGGGGGCAACGTCAATGGTCGGCGGATCATGATCTAGATATAGCTTCAGGCGTTGACCATTGACGCGGAAGGTAGAGGAAGATGACGGTTCGGATATGTCGATGTTGCCATTGTCATGTACCTTCCTGACCACATACGGACCTTTCCACTTGCTCTGCAACTTCCCTGGGAATAATTTCAGCCTGGAATCAAACATCCATACTTTCTGATCTGGCTCAAACTGTTTATGGCTGATATGCCAATCGTGCCATGTCTTCACTTTCTCTTTATACTGTAAGCTGTTCGAAAAGGCTTTATCTCTCAATTCTTCCAGGGCTGCCAATTCAGCTCTTCTCTGGTCTTCTATACTCTCAGGATCTAAAAGCAACTCAGTAACTGCCCAAAAAGATTTGTGTTTGATCTCCACTGGCAAATGGCACGGCTTGCCATTGACGAGACGTAAGGGAGATGTCCCCAATGGATTTTTGAAAGAAGTCTGATAAGCCCACAAGACCGAGTCCAAAAGCTGTGACCAATTCTTTCGGTCTGGGCGGACAACTTTCTGCAAGATAGTCTTTATCTCCCGATTCGATACTTCGGCAAGACCATTAGTCTGAGGGTGGTAAGGAGTGGCAACCCGATGGTCAATGCCGAACTCGTCTGCAAGGGCCCTAACCTTGTCATTGATGAAGTGAGACCCCCCATCTGAAATCAAGACTCTAGGTACCTCGAACCGTGAAATGATATTTTTCCTCAAGAACTTGCAAACGGTTTTAGCATTTGCGGCTCGGGCGGGGATGGCCTCAACCCATCGGCTGACATAATCCACAGCGAGCAAAATATGCTCGAATCCCTGACTCTTAGGAAATCGGCCCATGAAATCAATTCTGATGCATCAAAAACCTCACAGAAGTGAATGGGTTGCATGGGCATCATGTCTCTCTGTCCGCAAGTTCCCATCTTCTGACAGTCAGTACATCTCTTCACGAACTCATCAGAGTCCTTGAAGAGAGTAGGCCACCATAGGCCGGATTGAAGCACCTTCTGTGCTGTCCTTTTTCCAGAATGATGTCCTCCTGCCTCAAGCTTGTGGCAGTATGTGAGGACGCTATGATGCTCTTCTTGAGGAATGCACCTCCTCCAGATACTGTCCCCTCCTTCATGATAAAGGACGGGATCCTCCCAATGATAAAACTTGGCCTTCGCCAGGAAGGTCTCGAGTTTCTGCCTGGGCCAACCTTGTGGGATCGTCTTGGCAACAAGATAATTCAAAATGTCGGCATACCATGGGAGTGAGGTGACAGCCAAGATCGCCTCATCTGGGAATGTCTCCGTGATAGGTGCGCCGGGCTCAGATTCCTCAAGATTCTCCAATCTGGAGAGATGATCCGCCACCACATTCTTGACTCCAGGCTTATCCTTAATCTCAATATCAAACTCCTGGAGTAGAAGGATCCATCTGGTGAGACGTGCTTTGGCATCCTTCTTAGACATTAGGTACCGGATGGCGGTGTGATCAGTGTAGATGGTTACCCTAGATCGGAGAATATATGATCGATACTTATCAAGAGCGAAGACTACGGCCAGCATCTCTTTCTCGGTTACAGTGTAATTCCGCTGTGCGGCATCCAAAGTCCGGCTGGCGTAGTGAATGGCAAAGGGTAGTCCATCCCTCCTCTGTCCGAGCACGGCCCCAACGACAAAATCTGAAGCATCCGTCATGATCTCGAATGGGAGAGACCAATCGGGTGGCTGAAGGACAGGAGCAGAAACAACCATATTCTTGAGAGTCTCAAATGATTCTAGACACTTATCATTAACAATAAACTCGGTGTCTTTAGTCAGCAAGTCAGTGAGCGGCCGAGCAATTCGACTGAAGTCCTGAATGAGCCGTCGATAGAAACCGACATGCCCCAGAAAAGACCGTAACTGACGCAAGTTGGACGGCGGATTGAGTTTTCTGATGATATCCACCTTAGCCGGATCGACCTCCATGCCCCTGTTGGAGACGATATGACCAAGGACCGTCCCCTGAGTCATCATGAAATGACTCTTCTCCCAGGATAAGACAAGATTGACCTCAATGCAGCGCTTGAGCACACGGTCTAGGCAGTCGAGACAAGCGTCGAACCCGTCGCCATAGACCGAGAAGTCATCCATGAAGACCTCTAAACAGTCACCCACCATGTTCGAGAATATGGACAACATGCACCTTTGGAATGTCGCCGGAGCGTTACAAAGACCAAAGGGCATCCGTCTGAAAGCATAAGTCCCAAATGGACAGGTGAATGTCGTTTTCTCCTGGTCTTCGGGCGCAATGGCCACTTGATTGTATCCAGAGTACCCATCAAGAAAACAATAATGACTCTTCCCGGCTAGCCGCTCGATAATCTGATCAATGAATGGTAGCGGGAAGTGATCCTTCTTGGTGGCCTCATTTAATCGTCTGTAGTCCACACAGACCCTCCAAGAAGTTGGTACTCTGGTAGCGATCTCCTCTCCAGACTCGTTGACAACTGTAGTGATACCCGTCTTCTTAGGTACCACATGTAGCGAACTTACCCATTTGGAGTCGGAGATGGGATAGATGAAATCGGCGCTCCACCTCTTTGAAATTTCTTTCATAACTACGTCTCGAAGATTCGGGTTCAGCCGTCATTGGAACTCACGCGACGGCTTAGCGTTGTCCTCAAGATAAATGTGGTGGGAGCAAAGATTTAGGCTCAGCCCCTGGAGATCAGCTATACTCCAACTGATTGCCTTGCGGTTTCTTTCAAGAACCTCCATCAGACGAGATTCTTGCTCTCCAGTCAAATCTGCTGAGATAATGACTGGGTACATTTCTGGCTCACCCGCAAGGAATCTGTATGTCATCGACTGCGGCAGAGGTTTCCGTTCTAGACAACTGGGAGGTGGTAGATCTGGCTTCTGATATGTCTGTGTAAATGCTACCAGGTCTGCATGGGAGAACTCTCGCTCTGTATGAATTCCTGACGAAGGGCGGCCTGCTGAATCATCTATAAACTGCACTGGCTCGCACTCTGTCATGGCTGTTGGCTCAGAAGGAATCAGACAAGGCAAATAATCATCAAAGTCATCCCAGTCAATGTCTGAATCCGAGGGGTCTGAAGAAGATGAACATGATTGAAATTCCTCAGCACCACTCATCACAACACTGTCAGCATCAGATGTATCCTCATCCAGGGATGTGCTCTCCCGGCTCTCGATTGCCATGAGCTTGAGATATAGTAAATTTGTGGGCAAAGCGAGGGTCGGTGCTACGGGATCTTTCCAGTTGGATTCATCATCAGTCATCTCAAAATCACAAACCTGGTGGATGTCTACCTCCTCCTCTGTCATCTGCTCGGCTTCGCTGGATTGTTCTGAGCACGCCAACTCTCTGGCTCTGGTTTCCTCGATCGTCTCTATTTGTATGGTCTCGCCCTCTACACGAAAACATACCTTCCCACTATCATGGTCAGTCACCGCCTTGGATGTGGCCAAGAATGGACGTCCGAGAATGATGGGGGCATCAGTTACCGACTCAGGGATCTCCATGTCCAACACAACAAAGTCCACAGGGAATTTCAGGCCCTGAATGGTAACGACCACATCTTTCAATAACCCCTTCGGCCTCTTAGTCGACCTATCAGCAAACTGAAGGAATGTCCTGCTCCTAAGAAGAGGACCAAACTCGAATCGGTCGAGTAAGGCTGCCGGAAGAAGGTTAATTGAAGAGCCGCTGTCTAATAGAGTACGATCAAACTGCTGCTCCTGAATCTCGCATCTGACATAGGGAGCTCCTGCATCTGGTCGCTTAGCTGGCAGTTTGTTCTGGATGGTGCAGCAAGTGGACTGAGTGAGCACATGGATTTGATCTCTGTGATTCCTCCTCTTCCTGCGGACGGTAGTCTTCTCTTTCAGGTTCTTCTTGAAGAGGGGGATGTGCTCAAGTGCTTCTTGTAGAGTTAGCTGAATGTGGAATCTATCTATCATCTGATTGCCAAACTCTACCTGCTGATCTTTTTTGGGATCTTCTCTTTTATTCCCCTTCGCTTGGTGAAGCGCCTCAGGGAAGGGGATGGTAGGGGCCTCCTCATATGGAGGACTAGGAATCGGTCCCTGTGCTTGTGAAGAAGGAGAATCCATACAACAATCATCATTCACCACATATGGATCCACTATTTGAACAGAAACCTTTCCTTTATTCATATTTTTGTTTTTGTTTTTGTTCCCACAATCCATAGGTACAAAATGTGGTAACATCACAGCTGGTGGCTCATCAAAAGTAGAGGTGGTGGCCTCAGTACCACCACCGGCACCTGTCTCTGCGGCATCAGCACCGCGCTCTGGGTCATCATCCAAAATGGTGGCCTCAGCACCACCGCCTGCATCTGGTCTCTTGACGGCATCAGCACCGCTATTCTACTCCTCTGGCGTTCCTTGTTCAGCATCTGGTTGTCGCTCAGAAGAGACGCCGCCGGCTGGCATCCTACCGCTCCTATTAGTAACAAAATCAGCATCATAATAGGAATAAGACATGTCACTCAAATAGTCACTAGGAGAGGTATCCTCTGTGAACTCTACCTGCTCAGATTTTCTTTTTAGGTTATTAGGGTTAGGTTCGATCTGAGCTAGTATGGCGGCCTTGCCTTTGATGATATCCCGCATCTCCTGCCGGAATTCATCCATTTCTTGCCTGAAAGATGCTCGATGTTCAGCCAGCAAGCGGGCAAGATCATCGAGGGCTGGGTTCTCAAAGGCAGGACCCTGAGAACCGGATGACTGTCCCTGCTGGAAATGGGGCTGCTGTTGTTGTTGCTGCTGTTGATACCGGGGGGAAGGCTGGTGATAAGACTGCTGAGGCGGCTGGCGCTACCTCTACTGTTGTCCCTGATAGGCGGGACGAGGACCACTGTGATATTACTGCGGCTGGGCATACTGGGGCTGCTGGTTATGCTGTTGTGGCTGGCTGTTCTGGTGTCCTTGGGCAGGGTTCTGCTGCTGAGAAGAGGCTCCACCATTGCCCCAACGGAATCCGGGGTGATCCCGACGAATCCCGGGCTGAGGGTACTGGTCGTACCAAATCCCATTAACTTCCATCAATGGTTCCTGCTCGAAGGAGGGTGGAGGAAGAACTGCCAGTGGCTGCTCCGGCTGATAGACCACCATCTGAGTCTCCTGAGACGACGGTTGCTCTGGATGATACTGTAGCAGTGGAACCGGCTCTGCCTGGATATGATTCACCTGTCGGTATGAGGTAGAGGGTTGGTTGGAGCTGCTACTGCTGGAGTCAGCCCGTGACCTGGGAGGCTGTTGGGAATGAGCCTGTGCCTCCTGAATGCATAGGATTTGAGTTTTCAGGTCACTCATGGTTTTGGTGAGAAGGTCCATCTGAGCGAGACCTTGGTTCTGCTTCTTCTCGAGGATCTCCATGCGGTCCAACTTCTCACTAATAATGCCCATGTCGGCTGTGGCTGATTTGGCTTGGGATGCGGCTACCGACGTTGTGTTGGGACCGACATCGATGCGAGCGATCCTCTGAAATGATCCCGCTCCTTGCGGGGGCTTCTGCTGTGTATAGACTCGGGCTTGGGCCATCACTGTAGAGTTTTCTGCCATGCCTTCGTAGATGGCCCAGACGTCGTCTTCTCCCTTGGAGAAATAAGACCCACCACAAGAGGCGTTCACTAGCCCCTGCAGCTCCGGTGTCAGCCCACAGAAGAAACTCTGCACCAAGTTGGGCTTGGATATGTCGTGATGTGGACACCGGTCTATGAGCTCTCTGAATCGATCCCAGGCTTCATGGAACTGTTCATTTGGGATCATGACGAAGTTACTGATCATGGCTCTAGCTGCGTTGGTCCGGCCGAGAGGGTAGTACTTCTTCAGGTAGGCGGTCCGGAGATCTGCCCATGTGTCGACAAATCGCCCAAGGTGTTTGAGCCAGTAGGCGGCTCTGTCAACCAAAGAGAATGGAAAGGCGATCATCTTGATGGTGTCCTCGGTCATCAACCGATCATGGATAGTGCTGCAAATCATTTCAAACTCCTGGAGGTGGAGGTGCGGCTCTTCGGTCGGCAACCCGTGAAACTTGGGTAGCAGCTGGATCGTGTGGGGCAGAAGCTCGAAATCTCCGTGGATTGGCGGGAGTCTGATCCACCAGTGAGTGAGGGATGCAGCTGGGTTGTGCAACTCCCTCATGATGGTCTGTGGCGGTCGCTCAGCGTCTGGATCGCCTCCTCATGCATCGGGTCCTCCTCCTCCTCCACCGCCACCGCCCCCAGGTCGGTTCTCTCTCACCTGTGCTATTTCTCTCATCAGATCACCCATGAATGTTCCCTTGTCCCGGATCTGTCTCTGCATGGTCTCCAGGGATGCTAACAAGGAGTTGTTGATGGCCACTTGATCGATTATGAATGGAGGGTGATCGTGGTCATCTGGGTGCTCGCCTCTGTCTGCCATTGCTGGATTTTCTGAAAAAGCAAAAGAGGACATCTCAGGTGCTGTTGAATGAGCCGAACTCTGTGATGCACTGAATTCTGACACAATTGGACTGAGAGAAAGAGAATGGGAAGGGTGGTCGAGGGGGAACAGGGTGGATGTAAACTCGGGCTCGGAGAGCGGACTCTCCGAGGTATTCCTAGATGAATGAGGAGGAGTGCTGGATAGCGGTGCCGACAAGGTCGGCCTAAGAGATCTCCGTCCCATCATCTTGATCATGCGGGAAGAGCAGGGAAAATGCAGAAGAAGAAGATGGGATGCAACAAAATTGCGCACAATTGTGCGGTGTTTTTGATCTTGACCTAAATAAATCTAGAAATCAAACACAAAGCAAGGGTGAGTTCACCAACTCAACACGTGAAGCCGTGAAGGTTCGGCTTTTATCTTTTCAATTTTAGCTTGTTTTTCAGGTATTTATCTTTTCACGAGTCCTTAGAACGCTACACCTATAGGAGAGAGAGTACTGCCGGAAAAGTATCCCCGTACTTGTCCTCCTCCTGTGTAACCTGTAACTTGCGCTTTTTGAGGTCCTTGTAACCCTTCCTGGATCCCTACCCAGCCAAAGAAATAGAGGGAGGAAGCCGATAGGCGAAACCGATACTTCGGACCTCGCTCGCAACGGAATCACCCGTGAGCGTGCAAGATCCTACTCGGACGCAGCCGGTGAGACAGACACACCCGTGAAGGCGTGTCCTAAGCTCGGTACTTCGGATAAGGTCGGCGCTCACACAATAGTGAGTCACCAATGGCGACCAAGTCCTACTCGACTACGTACGATAGTAGCGACAATACTTCGGAAATCCAGGCGATACACAAGGCAGCCACAAGTTGGGTTTTTAGCTCTAATCCTTACGAAGCGCTCACCTCACTTGGAAGGAGACCTTCCCATGCAACCTGAATACAAGTGAGGGTGTTACTCTCCCCAAGCAATGAATCCAATTACAGATTTTATTTTTGGTTAAGTTTTCTTAGCAGTCCCTTTTTTATATTTTTTGGTGTTATCGCTTCTTTTGAGTAGATTCAAACAAGCGCCTAACGGTTTTTTGTATTTTCTTGATCCTACTTTATTCCAAAAACAGAGGGAGAATAGAGTCGGAAAAGCCGTGCAAGTCGACACCAAGGTGGAAATCTCACCTTTGTGCCTAAATGATGCATGCAAAGTAAGAAGACTTACAGCGAATCCCAGCTCTCTCCATGCGGGATGCAAAGCAGAATTTTTAAACCTAAACTATATGGCGATATGCAAGCGGAAATCGTACTAAGATAGACAACTGCTAGCGTGAAGAACCACGAGTTAACCGTCAACTCCCAATCCTAATGTCCGGTCTAGGCTCACTCCTCCTCTGCTCAACACATTTGAGTTAGGAGAAAGCACTTGTGTGGAGTGAGCTCGCGGCGCGCGGATCGAGAGCCAATGATCAACTATTTAATTAATCTAAGTCCAAATACGAACTATAGGAACATGCAAGAGTTATTAGGGTGTTTGGACCTAGGCTAATCAAATCAAGCAGGACCTAATCTAAGAGCTCAATCCACAAAAGAAAGGAAAAATGAAAACAAAACCGGAAAATGACAAGCGATGAAAACGCGATCAAAGTTGCGGTGAGCCCCCGGGTGAACAAACACCCGGAAATTAGGCTCTGTAGTCTAAGTTTCCGAAAGTCCAAGTGTACCTGTATTATTACAATTCAATAAATCACTCTCTCACAAAAATAAAAGAAGAGCTGAACTAATCACTCTCTCTCACTCATCTTGCTCTCTCTGCCGGCCTGGCTAAAGAAAGGCTGGCTCCGCTTCCCAAGGTTGCTCCGGGTCACCTAAGCAATCCGCCTTGCTCCGCGGTCCCTCGCAAGAAGACAAGAAAAGAAATGGTCAGATAGCTCAATCAATCAATATCACAAATGCAAGAGATAGAAACTAAAGCTATGGTAGACAATCAACACAAGCAAAATGCGACTACTCGCTGTTGCTCCCCGGCAACGGCGCCATTTGATAACCGTAATCAATAATGTCCCCCGCAGAGGCGAGGAAAGGTCGTCCCAGGATGATGGGAGGGTTTCTACATGGGTGGAGGTCTCCATGGGTAATATAATAAAATTCGAAGTAAAATTCATGCCCTGAATAAGAATGACAACATTTTCTATAATACCCTTCGGCCTCTTGATAGATCCATCGGCAAATTGAACTATCATCCTGGTTTTCTTGAGAGGTCCAAGATGAAGAGATTGTACCATAGAGAAGGGTATTATATTGATTGAAGAACCACCATCAAGGAGAGTGTTATCACAAGAATGTTCAGAGATGGAGCAGCTCACAATAGGTATGGTAGTGTTCTCTTTCTTAAAATGTGGACAGTGAGAGATGGCGTGGGCAGTGGCCATGGTCAAGATGTGATGCTCAGATCTTCTCCTTCTCTTTCTCCTCTTATGTTGAAGAGTAGATAAATCTGTCATGGCTTGTTAAAATAGGATTTTAATGATCTTATGAAGGGTGACCACCACTTCGGGTTCAGTCAATATTTTTTGAATTTTTTGACCTCATCCATACAAGGGAGGAGGTCAGAATCATCATTTACACGAGGATTGCCAAGAGCAGTCTGTATAATGGAATCCTCAGGGTCAAGGTAGGGACATATGGTGGATGATTGTGTGGGTATATGATCATGCATTTGGGTCCTCTCCTCACAAAATGAATCAACAATGTGTCTCCCAGAATCTTTTGGATTTTCAAAATTTTCTCATTTTTTGTATTTTGGGCGATTGTACGCTCTCATGATTATCCTCAAGTGAATCCATATCCTCAAATAGTGGAGCAGTGTTTTGGCTCATATTTATGTTAAATAGACTGCTAATCCTTGAATTCATATGCTCCATCATCTGGTTCAGGGTCTCAAGTGTGGAAATCATGAAAGGTGACTCTAAAATCCCAAGATCGGGTGGGTTGAATGAGGGTGGGTGAGAATCAGAGTTCGTCTCCTGAAATAAAGGGTTAGGTGAATATGCACAAAACTCAGGAGGAAGGTCCTCGTGGAAAAAGGAAGGTGGATCGTATGGAGAGTGCGAGAAGTCCGCGAAGATCAGACTAAAATAACTCCAGTCAGCCATCTCTGAAACAAAAGACGGGATCGAGAGAGCGCGAGGGTCAAGTCAAAAGATATGGAGAAAAAGGCACAAATGCACAGAAGGATCGAGTATGCACACAAGCAATCAAACACAATACAAACCCCCAGTTCACCAACTTAACTCAAAGTGAAGACCGTGAAGATTCGATCAATTATCTTGTCAATTTAAGAGTTTGGTGAGAATACAATCTATCAGAGCGGTTAGAGAGAGCTGTTAGGAACCCAATGCTCTCAGAAGACTGACCCAATCTCAAAGTTATATCTTTCCCAGCCAGTATAAATTGTGGACCGTTACCAGCTACCCAATCAATTCAATCTGTTAAGGACGTCGCGGGTCGCTTTACCGGCTACCGGAGAGATCCTCAATGGAAAATGAATAACCCAAGATAGTAGTCTGAAAAGAGTTCGGGCATGGTTCTATCCTAGTGTGCAGGTTGCTCTCTCTCTCTACATACAAACCAACAATGAGGGGGTTACTCTCCCCAAAACAATGATTTTCCTTGTGTTTATTTTAGGATCGAGTTTTCTTTAGCAATCTTGTATTTTAGACAGTTGTCACTTGGTTAAAATATTTTCAAAGAATCGCCTACCGAGTGTCCAATTTCTTTTTTAACTTATTTAAGTGAAATCAAGGAAGGAGATTGGAAATGCCAATGCGTGATTAAAAACAATGATGCATGCAGGGGTTGGAGATGTGTACCTTGTCGACAACACTCTACATGCAAGTGATCCACGCAGAATTGAAATACAGAAAAATAAACCAACCTATATGATGCAAGTGAACCATCCTAGATGATAGCTTATATTAACGGAAAAGAACAAGTTAATTTGACTAAGTCCAAATTACGCTCTACTCTATAGGTACATAAATTCTTGTTTAGGGTGTTTGGACCTAATTAATTACCTGGCTCAAGCAAATTAATTAAATCACACGAAATCTGCATGAAAAAAAGAAAAATAAGGCGATGAAAACAAAATCGGTGAGGTCCCCCAAGTGCACCGGCACTTGGCGAAACAGACCCCATAGCAAATGAATGTCTGTTTTACAAAGTTCAAATACTATAAAATCTCTCTCTCTCTCTCTCTCCTTCAATTCTTCTTCTCCTCTTCTCACACTATCCTGCAGCTTGGTGAAGAATCAAGCTGCCTTCGCGTTGCTTGGGTGCTTCGGCTCTCCTAAGATCGTCTACTTCGCTCCGCGGTCCCTCGCAAGAAAAAGAAAAGAGAATGTGTAAGAAACATTATTATCAAATATGAGAAAGAAAAAATGAACAAATGCAGTGAATATGAACAATGGAATAATGTGGCAAAATATAAACAGATATGTACAACCAAGAATAGTAGGTTAAAAGAGAAACCTCACTACCCTCGCCCTGAACGACGCCATTTTGTTGTGCCATGCTCTTCGAGGATCGATAATTATGGATGATATAGTGGTCGTTTCTATCCCCAAAAATCTCGTGACAAACAAACAATTTTTTTGTTCTCTCGCTGCAAAATAATTACAGAAAATAATGCAGAGCAAGAGAGAAATATTTTGCTACTTATTTACTTATATAGCAGACATGATCGAACTCAAGGAGGCTACAATTCCCGAGGGTTATTCAATTAATCGACGAAAAAACAATTAAAAGAAAAAGGAAATCTCAAAGGCAAACTATCCTTGGTTTTGTGGATTTTTTCTTTTTATTTTTTATTTTTTTTTATATTTATATTTTTGTATTTTCTGATTTTCAAATTTTTTGGTGATTTTATTTTTTTGCAGAATTTTTTATTTTCAAAAATAAGGAGCAATATTTACAAGATAGGAAATACGCACACCAACTATTTTTGTATTTTTCAATTATATCAAAAATGCTCAAAAAATATAGAGAAAATATTTTTATGTTTTAAAGATTTTGAAATGTTTTTTGGGAATTTTTGTAGAATTTTTAGATGTTTTTGTATTTTTCTAAAAATCAAACAGTGACAAAAATGAGAAATAGTGCACAACCTGGAGAAATTTACAACTTAAAAATATTTTAACCAAAAACTCGTGGAAATTATTTTTATGATAAAATAGGAACAAATATAGATAAACAGAGACTGAAATCAAGATTTTCAGATTTTTGTAGAATGTTTTATGATTTTTATAAAATTTTTAGTTTTTTTTTCAATTTTTTGGGCTTTATAAATAGTTAATGCACGAAATTTGGATAGAAATTAAAAGACAATGAAGTACAATTACCCTATTTTTTTGGAATTTTTAGGTGGATTTTCGAATTTTTATGAAATTTTGAATTTTAAACTGAAAAAATGACATATTTTTGATTTTTTAATAATAAGAATGATGACAAAATGCAATGAAAAAATTAGCTAATGAAAAACACTACAGTGGGAGCGTGCACAATTTTTTTGAGAATTTTTAGGATAATAAAAATATTTATTTTGATGAAAATATCAAGCAAGTTTATGGTCTGGAATGCAAGGACTAAAATGTAAATAGTTCTTGTTTTTACATTAAATAAATAATAGAAAGTAAATAGAAGGTAGAACATGCAATTTACCTAATAATTTGCATGCAAAAAACGTGACTTGCTGAAGCAGGTCCTTTATGTAATTATGAATTACTTCAGGGGCTCAGATGTAATTTATCCCGAAATTAGGGCTTAAGGGGTCTTCTTTGCAATATGTAGAGCATGCAAGTGTTGAGTTGATATTTCACCATTTTTTTATTTTGCCTAGGGTTCTCTTCGTGACTTCGTTCTTCTTCAAGATGGCCCAAGGGGGCCGCCGCCCCTTTCTTCTCTCCAAGCACACGGGGTGTGGCGGCAACTAATGGTGGTGGGCTCCACCCAGATCGTGGACTTAGCGATGGTTTAGGCTTCACGCGGAGATGCTCCAACGTGCGAGGTGCGTTCTTCCAGGAGGAGGGGCTTCGTTCAACGAATGAAGGCGGGTCTGTTTGGTGGTTGTGCTGCGGACAGAGTGGAGTTCGAAGGGGACTGCTCGCTGGAGATGGAGCATCTTGTGCAGCGGCATTGAGGAGCATGCGACGGAGGAAGAGTGGTGGCAGGTGAAGGCGGTTCCAGGAGCGGTAGGCAGACCCCGCGCGGGTGGTGAAGGCGAACGGTAGGAAGATGGTGGTGGTGGCGACCGTTGGGAGCAATGTAGGCCACTGCCGCGGTCGGCGCGAGAGTGTGGACTGGAGATGGAGTGCCTCTGCCCCAGGCGGAGGTCAGTGATGATGGGGCTCGACGCAGGTCTGGTGATCCTGGAAGGAGCAGCTGAGCGACGGGCGCTCTTAGGAGGAGGACGTGGCTTGGAGCTGCGGTTGTCCTCGGCGACACATGCCCCTACGTTGGTCGACGATGAGCAGGGGAAGTGCTGCGATGGGGAGGAAGCACGGCGGTGGTCGGTGGAAGATGGCGAAGAGGGTTGGCAGCAGCTAAGGGAGGGCTGCCACCCCTAACCCGAGAATTTTTTTTATTTTTTAAATTTTTTATTTGTAAATAGAATAAAGAAAGCCTTTTTTAATGTTTATTGTATTATTTTTTAATGTTTTTTTAATTTTTTATTTCCTACAAAATAAATGTTAGAAGAAAACATATATTTTTATTTTTTATTCCTTTTATTTATAAACAAATCGGAAGGTGAACGAGGATTCGACGAAATGTTAGGAATCGAATCCGGTTCTTCGACCACTGCACATGGTCGGAGTTGATAGTGGAAGATAGAAAACGAATGCGAAAAGATCAAGAAAATGAGATGAAAAATCGAGTTGGTTGCGGATCAAATCGAGATGGATTTTAAGACTAACATAAAAAATGATGAGGAAATTAAATTACGACAAAATGAAACTACGATTAATCTAGATGAAAAATAAGATAAAATGATGATGGATCTCACCTTAGGAACGGAAAACTTCCGTGATCGCCTCGACGAAGGCTGACTCGCTGTCATCGAACGGCTCGGAGGCTAGACACCTTTAGCGACAAGAAGACTCTCAGAGATCGAGCTCCTCTCACCAAAGATTGATCAAGTTGGAATGAGGGAGAAGGAGCCATATAAATAGAAAAGATAATGGAGATGAAATTTAAATTTTTGACTTTTTAGTTGTAGAGATAAGAGATGAAAATTGAAATGAGATAAAGATAAAGAGAGATAAAACTATTTACAACATTAACTATTTTTTTTATTTTTCATCACTTTATTTATTTGAACAAAAAATGTTATTTTTTTATTTTTCATGGTGGTTAATTAAGAATATCAACTATATAAATATACTATATACAAATATGACATTATATACATGGGTAAATGAGCATATTAGCTTTTTAAAAAAATATTTTTTTATTTATATTTTAAATATTTAGTAAAAATATTTAAAAACATATACAAATATAATATGTACAAAAGACATGGGAAAATTATACAAACCACCCCAGAAAACCAATTTTTTACTCGTAACTCCAAAAATTAAGAAAATACAACAATTTTAAAGATAATTTAATTTAGAATCCAATGGAAGTGAGATTGGTTCAATTTGAGTTCATATGGAGCCGGAATTGGTCTTTCAATTAGTGCTTAGTGGCTTTTTCCAAGTATGGTTTATTTTATTATGTACATAATTTAATTGTGCAATTATTTTTATTAATTAGAACACCTTTTTTTACAACTTTGATTTTGAAAGTTATTTGATTTGAGGTCAATTAATGTACAAATAAAATAGTGTAGTATACAAATATACACATCACACATTTTTTTTGGATTTTTTTATTGAGGACCCTATCTCCCCTTACTTTATTCCTGGTCGATCAGGTCAAATCTTGACCTTCTCTCGGGGTTCGGATCAACCAGTATCTATTACATATATGTAGTCTTCCTCTTTTTTATTTTATTTTCTTTATTTTTCCTTTCTTTCTTTCTTTATTTATTTTAGGTTAAAATGGTAAGAAGTGTACAATATTTACACACAAATGCAAGTTAGTAAGAATATGGAGTAGTGTTATATACAAATGTTTTATAAGGGATTTTAAGCTAAAATAAATGAATAAAGATGACGAATCGCAGATTCATCATAGCCCTATAGGAGTCTGTGTACTTCCAAGAAAGTACCTGATGAATCTCCATTTCATCACCTTTATTCTATCATTTTGGCCTTAAAAACCCCAGCAAATGCATGTAAATAGCATTAATTGGTCTGTAAAAGCATTCATTATTTGTTGCATTCATTGTACATAGAATAAGGTTTTTAATGCCAAAAATATAGAATAAAGAGAAGAAAAGAAAAAGGAATGAAATATTGCAAATATTTTATGACCCGAACCCCGAGACCAAGGCCAGCATGGAATTGGTCGACAATGAATAAAGTAGGGGGAGATAAGGGCCAATAGTACAATAAATACCTCATTTATTTATTCATTTATCTATGCATTTTTTGACACATATTTTGTATAAAATTATTCATTCATCAAATAAAGAAACTTTGTACATGAAAGTTGTAGATAATAATGTAAATAAAAATACAAAATTGAGTTTGTACAAAAATGATACACAGTGTACATTTTATACTCAGAATAAAAAGCCAAAATCTCAAGTTCACAGACCCATATCTTACAAATAAAAACTCAAAATTACCAAAATCACCTTTAATTGTATATAGCTCTTCAAGAAGTATTTAATAAAATTGGTTTCATAATTTTTAGAGTTTATCTGTGAAAGTTAGGTTTTTGGCCTTCATTGTGCAATCTGTCTGATTAAAATATTCAATTTATTCATTGTTCATTATTTTTACAAAATTATATTTTAGAATTTTGTAAATAATGTATATAATACATGTACATATTGAAATTTGAATAAAACCAAAAAGAATTTGTAAAATAAAATAAGTCTATGCAAGATATAGGCAAAATACCTATGATGAGTATGTACATAAATAAAAAGGGAAAACATTCTTTAATTATTTAATTCTTTCATATTTTTATAATATTGTAAATATTACATATAATTTATCAAAAATACAAATCCAAAATAATAACCAATAAAATACATTAAATAAATAAAGTATATATAAAGTATAGGTAAACTACCTATAGGTATACCTACATATATATGTACCTATTTATTTAAATATGAAATCAACTCATAAACATTAATCAAAATATCCTCACACTCACAAAAATAAATTATAAATTTATAAAATAAGAAAATAAAATAATAAAATAAAATAAACAAAATAAAAATAAAATATACAAAATACATGTAAATACATGCATAAATACCTTATTAAGATAAAACCATAATAAAATACATCAAAAAACTAAATAAAAATCATAAATAAATACTACATGAAATAATACACATTTTTTATTTTATAAGCAAATTTTAATAAAATCATCTATTATGTTAAATAATTCATTTTAGAATAAGGTCCCCTATTTTGTCCTCTAGCGTCCGAGGTGGACCAATGAGGGCGCGGCCTTTGTTGACCGCCCGGTCAACTGTCCCATCCGGGACCTGGTGCTTCAGAACCGTATTTTCCTCAATTTTCTTCCCTTTTTACGACCATCTCGTCCATCGATCGCGCTCGCGTTCTTCGCAAGAAATCATCCCTGATGATCACTGATGCCCGCCGATATCTTTAAACAACATGATGCTCACTGGATTACTCAATAAACACCGGTCAATAAGGGTGCGTATCCATGTATATAAATAATTCCCTCGACCTCCTCCCCCATTTCGGTCTCCCTTCGATCGTTTTCCACCCTCAATTCCAGTCCTTAGAGGATCCTCATGACAGGGGGGTGCTCCTGGAAGTCTCAGTCGGTCGGAGGAGTCGAAGGAAGTACCCACGACCGCCGCTCGTCGGAGGTCCTGCTCCCTGGTCGACCACCAGGTATAAGAGCTGATTTATCTCGTTTTGTAGCTTAGTTTTCGTTTTTAGTCTTTAATCCAGTAGTTAGAGTAATGAGTAGGACCGTCGGTGCTCGATTAGGCCCAGATCGAAGTTCGCCGGAGTTCAGCTCTGGCGAACCTCTCTACCCTGATCTACGCACGATCCGACCCTCGCTTCACCTTCACTCCATTCCCCTACGCGTTCTACACTTAACCCACGCATCCGATCAACCTGAGCTTCTCCAGCTCTGCGATTCAAGGTCCAACTCATCCGCTTCGCCGGACCTCGCCACCTACGTTCATCTTCCACTTTTGATGCTTTAACCCCTGGTCGAGGAAGATCCTCTCGAGCCCCTCATGCTTTTGGTGCAGGTTAGAAGCTTAACGGAGCCCCCTGGGGCTCGATTCGATCACCTGCAAGGTCCCAGGACCCCCCTTTCTTCTCTGAGCTCGCTGAACCGATCTTGGGGGTCCTGGACCTTCTGGAGTACCTCGGACGCTGCGTACCGCCTCGCCGGACATACAGAGCCCATCGCCATCAACCAGGAGCATATGGAGGCGGAGGAATCAATGATCAAAGCCAGGGAAGTCAGCCATTCTTCCCTATTCTTCGTGAGCAGCAGCCACCGTCGGATGAAGGAGGCGACCCCAGATCTAATCAGGGTCGTCCATTTAGCAGCCGCCTTGGCCGTTCGATCAGACATCAGATGCAATCTCAGCAGAGGATCGTCGAAGGGGTATCGGGCTTCGAGAGCCCGACACGTGGATAAGTGGGACGCCCATCGCCGTCCATTTGCGCGCCTTAGGGGGTAAATTACACTGAGCCCCCTCACACTTTTTGTATTTAATGTTTAATACTGTAAATAAATTCGCACGTTGTAAATAATTTGTAAATTTTGCAGTAGACCCCTATACTTTACAGAATTGTAAATAGGTCCTTCCGCGCCTCACGTGCAGTCCCACGTGAGGCACATGAAAATTGCAGGAAAACACTGGCGGGTTTTGTATTTCATTTTAGACCTTAAAATTGCAGAATATGCTTATATATTTTGGTGATTTTGCACTGAAGCCCCTGCCTTTGTTTTTATTTGCAAAAATGCCCCTGCCAGGCCATATATTTTTGCTTGCTTTCTCCATTTTTGTCATGCATCTTTTTAACTCGAAAAATTCCACAAAAATCATGCCAAGCTTCTGTCAACTTGCACTTCACGCCACAGCTTTGCATTTTATTTTTGTTGAAGTTTAACATTTATAAAAAATCAAAAACATGCATTTTATCTACTGTCTAGCTTAGAAAATAGCAAAAAAATAGTAAAACACCTAGAAAAATTCCAAAAAAAATTCCTATTGTCTATTTTATCATACTTTAGTGTCAGTCCAAAAATCACTAAAAATTCAAAACAAAAACCTTAAAAAAAAGAAAATTCCTAAAAACTTCATAAAAATCTAAAAAATCCTAGAAAAATCCTAAAGTTACAAATTAAGTCTCTGTAGTTTCCTCCTTTTATTATCTATAATTTAAAATTGATTTGAGGATTTTTGGACATCGTTTTATATTTTTAAACCTCATTTTAATTTTGTCCAGTAGCTTAAGTCCCTGTTTTCTGTTATTTTATTTTTGAAAAATATCAAAAAGACTTTGAAAAATACCCAGAAATCATAAAAATAGTAAAAAATCATAAAAACACCAAAAATATTATCTTTCAAAATTTTTTAGCATTTTTGCATATTTTTATAAATATTCTAGTACCTCTCTTATTATATAGTTTATATACTCCAGTATTAAAAAAAAGAAATATATATATAATATAAAATATAAGGTTCAAAAAATTAAAAACCAAAATACAAAAATACAAAATTAAAAAAATAAAAAATAAATAAAAAATAGATATCTATATATATATGTATTATATTATCTGTACATACTCTTTATGTGTGTGTATCTTTATATATCTATATTATATAATTAATATATAAAAATATATAAGTATATATAATATTAAAAAATTATATATATATATATATATATTAATAAAAAATAAAAAATAGAAAACCCCAAAAACCCACAAAAATAGGATTCATGCAAGGATGGCTCTGTTGTACATGAACATCATAGGTTACTAAATTTTTGTATTGCTCTCTGTGGTTCGACCTCTACATACTTATTCACTATGCATTTTGTGGTAGAGTAATAAATGTTAATTCACAAATTTTGGGACTTAATTGACTTATTCTTTAATGTGGGTTAATTGTTGATCAACCGGTGTTATGTGAGCGGTCGCCTCAGTGACATTACATTTTGACCCTCGCAGGATTCCGCGTTATCAGATGGCGTCGTTGCCGGGGAGCAATGAGCGTAGCCTATTATATTTTGTCATTCTTGTAGAGAAATTGATTTATCATTGATTTTGTGAGCAGCTGTTTCTTTTGCAATTGATCACCATGCTTGATTTATTTATTTATTGTGATTAATTCCTATCTGCTTTATTTTATTGATTAAGCTTATACTAATTCAATCTCTTTGTGACTTTGTTGCGAGGGCCCGCCACGCGAGGATTGTTTCTTAGGAAGCCAAGGCAGCCGAGCTTGAAGGAGGTTGGTCTTCACTTCATGAACAACTGGAGAGAGCACCAAGGATGCAAGGAGATGGGAATTAGATAGGTCTAGAGCAATTAGGATTATTTTTGTAATTTATAGTGAGAGAGAGACAATTTTGGTATGTAATATTTAACAGGACTCTACTTTTCACAATGAGGTCCAGTGCCCGGGTGATTGTTCACCTGGGGGCCTCATCGCAGTTTTTCGAGTTTTCCATCACTTTCTTTTCTTTGTTTCCCGAAGTTTTGAGCTTTCCGCATTTATTTTACTTTGTTTTGTGTGCTTGGAGCCCCTAGATATAGGTTTCTTGACTCGGTAGCTAGGTCCAAACATTAATAAGAATGCATGTTCCTATAGTATACTTCGTATGGATCTAGTCAAACTTAAACAATCCGTTCATTTGTCTCTTAGCCCTTGTGCCACAGCAAGCCCCATAAAGCGCTATCTCCTAACTCAAGTGTGTTGAGTAGAGGAGGGGTGAGCCAAGACCGGACCTTTTAGGCTAAAGATGAATGAGCGACTTATGGTTCTTCACGCTAATAGCAGCTAATGTTTAGGGCGATTTTGTGCCTTGCATACCGACATGTAGATAGGTTTAAAAATTCTGTTTTGCATACCGCATGGAGAGAGATGGGATGCACTGTAAGTCTTCTAACTCAGCATGCATCATTCGGTTCAATGGTGAGATTTCCAACATGGAACTACTTGCATGGCTTTTCCGCTATCTCCCTCTGATTTTGAGAACCTAGGACTTAAATGGAAATCTACAAAACGTTAGGCGCTGGTATGAAAACAGACTCAAAAAAAAGTGAAAACCAAAAAATTAAAACAAGGGGGCTGCTAAATAAACTTTGACCTTAATTCAATTTGTAATGGACTATCATTGTACCAGGTTCATAAAGCCCTCCTTGTTTTCAGGTACCTTTGAGGGGGACCAAAACCCTACTCCCTTGAGCGAGTGCGACCCCATAAGGATTAAAGCCAAAAATCCAGTCTACAACTGCCTTGTGTATCACCTGGATTTCCGAAGTAATGGCGCTTCTATCATACGTAGGCGAGTAGGACTTGGTCACCAATGATGACTCTCTATTGTGTACAGCATCGACCCTATCCGAAGTATCGAGCATAGGCCACGCCTTCACGGGGGTGTCTGTCTCATCGTCCTGCGTCCGAGTAGGTTCTTATACGCTCACGGGTGATTCCGTTGCGAGCAAGGACCGAAGTAGCGGTTTCGCCTATCGGCTTCCTCTCTCTATTTCTTTGTCTGAGTAGGGATCCAGGAAGGGTTACAAGGACCTCAAAAAGTACAGATTACAAGTTACACAGGAGGAGGACAAGTACGGGATACTCTTCTGGCAGTACTCTCTCTCCTATACGATAGCGTACTAAGGACTTGTTACAAGATATGCCTGAAAATAACAACTCTAAAACTTTACAAGATAATAAATAGCCGGACCTTTACGTCTTCACATGGCGTGAGTTGGTGAACCCAATTTTGTATTGCGTTTGTATGGATCTAGATTAAGGTTCAAAGATCGAGTCCCGCGCCTTTACGCAAATTCTGTTGTGTCATTCTCTTTTGACCACCCCACTCAGCCGAGCCTTTCTATTGTTTTGCACTCCTTTTTATTCCTCGTTGACCATCGTATCCTTCTTCCAACATCCGATCCTCTCTTGTGCTTCGTGAAGTTGATCCATGGATGGTTTCCGTCGGGACCTCGCCGACACCCACATCGATTCCATAGACTCAACTCCGCCAATAAATTCGAGGCGATTGCCGAGAACCCGATCCGGACTTTGCGGATCGATCTCCAGACTCCTCGTTTTCTACCTTTCTCTTGGCCACCCAATAAACTGGGATCACTTTTGTCCCGCCTTCGCCATTGTGAATGGAAGTTGATTACAGTCCACATCCTTTTCCGTTCACAACATGCTGGGGTTGACTTGAATTCCAGCTTCATCATGACAGCTGAACAATATTGCAAGTGGTCTGATCAGGACTCTTTCATTCTGCAGATAGAAGACAGATCAAGCCCTGGAGACTACTCCGGTGTTCATTTCGTCAGACTCAGACCCCGATATGGCTCCCCAAGGAAAGGGCAAGGGTCAGCAGCAACCCCAACCAGAAGGACAGATGCCAGACAAGAATCAGGTTAATGCATAGCTGTTGGCATCTATCCAGGCCATCCAACAACAGCTGACCGAGCAGGCCCTCGCGCAGACAACATTTCAGGATATGTTGAACGATGTGATGAACCGAGCCGAGGGAGGAGGAGGAGGCAGAGGCAGAGGAGGAGGAGGAGGTGGAGGTGGAGGTGGAGGTGGTGGTCACCCTGATGATGATGAACCAGAACTACCGCCACCCAAGCCTACACTAAAAGAGACGTACAATCCGGGAGACAGCCAGATGACCGAGTGGATCCTCATTCCACCGGTACACGCTCACTTTGAGCTAAAACCCCAGTTCCTTGCTCTTCTTCCTGCATTCCATGGAAACACCAGAGAAGAGCCGTACATTCACCTGCAGCAATTCTCACGCATTTCCCGCACCACTCACTATCCCAATGTCCCCTTGGACATTGTCAAGATGATGGCGTTCCCTTTCAGCTTACATGGCAAGGCCCTTTATTGGGTCAACCATCTGGGGAAGGTTGTGACGACCTGGGAGGAGCTGAAGTCAGCTTTCCTGCACAAGTTTTACCCTCTCGGTCGGCTCAACCAAATGCGAGTCCGAATCAGCAATTTCTCCCAAGGACCCCACGAGTCCATACACGAAGCATGGGAGAGATTCACCGATCTACAGGAGAAATGTCCCCATCATGAGATTCCGAAGACCAGCCTGGTCCAACACTTCTTTGGGGGACTGAACATCGAGAGCCAAAGGCTCGTTGACGCATCATGTGGGGTTTCGCACTTCAACAAGGATGAAGACGTGGTCTGGCAGATATTCGAAGAAATGGCCGAAGGAGAGGCCGTCCTCTCTTCATCAAAAGCCTACCAGAAGCAACCCCAGATCCTCCAGATTCAAGTACACATGGCAGCGTCCAGAGAAGCAGAGAGAGATGAGAGCTCCAACCTCAGTATCATCGGGGGCCATCTCTTGAAAGTTGATATCATTGAGAAGCGATCACAGGACCTTGAGAAACTCGCTGTGATCGAGAAGAGGACCCAAAATCTTGACAAGCTTGATCAGATCACCAAGCATCTTGTACTGTTGGTGGGCACCATCAACTCTGTTCAACCGGCAGTACCATCAGAAGCTCCAGCTAAGAAGGACGAGCAGCAACCGTAGCATCAGCCTCAGCCGAGCCAGCAGCCACCGGCAGTCCAACACATGTACTACATGCAGGCGCCCGACCAGGGCCAGCCGCAGCAGCAGATGATCGTGTACCAACCGGAGTTTCTTTCAGGATCCGATCCAGTCTTCCCACCACCACCCCTGATTCAGGAAATGAATGGGGTATGGAGTAATGACGCGCAGCCGACCCGTCCTATGGGACAACCTCAGGGTGGTTGCTTTGGGCAGTCCTCTCAACCACCGCAACAATTTCATCAGCCTCCCCAGTATGCAAACCAATGGAGGCAGAATCAACCATACCAGTAGCCGCAATACTGCCATCCACAACCGTTTCATCAATATGCGGCCGCTCCATATCAACAGTATCAGCAGTATCCTCCCCCCTCGTATCAACAGCTTCAACTTCCTGCACCACCCCAACACCACCAGCAGCAACCTCAGCACTCAAACATACAGCAACAGCGTGGTCTGCACGCTGAACCCAACGAGGTACCCCCTGTGAACCCTACCATGGATTGTCTGGCCCAAGTTGTCAAAGGGCTAGCGGATATGACAAAGAGGCTCGACGACCTGACCGCCACCAGAACCACTATTCCAGCTCAGGTCGAGGCCAACCCCAATAACTTCAAAAAGAAAGAGCAGGTAGAATGTGATGTCCTATCCGTGTCTGAAATTGATATTACTGTTTATTCTAATGTTGTTACTCTCAGGAGCGGTAGGGCCTTGCCTCCGCCTGCTATCAAGAATGGGGTGAATAAAGAAACAGGTGGATCGTCATCTTCCGCATCAGCAGTGCCAGCTACAGGGGCAGGTGAGGAGGAAGAAGAAGGAGAAGCCATTCCAGCCGTCATGCAGTCCCAGCCAACAATACAAAAAAATCAGCAAAATCAAAAAACAACAAAAAGAAGCTTGCAGCCGAAGCAAAGTCACGCCAGCCTTGGAGGAGCCGCCAGCAGCAGCCAATCCCTCGCCAGCCAACGGAGCAGACACTATACTTTTTGCTCGCCACTCAGCACTAGTATGTCAGGATCCAGTTTGTACTCCTTTTTGTAATCGGGATGTACAACATTCTATGGGCGATGATTTTGATGTAAATAAGAACTCTGTTTTTCCTGCTCGTGATGTAAATATTCCTTTTCCTAATGCAATTGAAAAATCCAAAGAAAATTGCAACAAGAAAAAGTGCATTGTCTGATCCAGGAGTTGTGGAAATAATTGACAACTTAACTGTTGAGATTCCCCTACGAAAGGCCGTGGAGTACATGCCGGCTGTTAAGAAAGGTCTGAAAGAGGTATGTACCAGCAAGCGTCGCCCATCAAGAAAGAACAGACGCCAGCAAGTTGAGAATCATGTCCTCACCTTGACCACAGTAGGAGCCATCAGTAACCTCCCACAGAAAAAACAAGACAATGGAGCACCCCTCATCAGCTGTGAAATGTTCGATCAGGTCTTTGAACGCACTCTCCTAGACAGCGGATCTTCCATCAACCTTTTGCCGGCATCAATAACACAAGAATTTGGGCTGGGCCCGCTCAAGCAGACACGAATGATCCTTCAGTTCGCTGACCGATCCATCAAGCGACCCAGAGGTTTGTTGGAAGATGTTGTAGTAAATGTGCGGGAGATGCAATTCCCTGTTGATTTTGTAGTCCTTGATATGGACTCACCTGTACCCTTACTCCAGACCCCTATCATTCTTGGCCGACCATTCTTACGTACATCAGGTGATGTAGTCGATTACGGGTCTGGCAAGATCTCTTTTAGCTCAAATGACCAGTAGAACACTATCGACATGATTAGAGAGCCGAACGCCACGACTAATGAGAGCCATGCAGTATCAGAAGAGACTGTGACTTTATTGCAGAGATCAAAGATTCATCCCTGTCATTGAATGATTCTTGGACCCAAGAAATCCTCACTCTTGAGGAGGACTTGGAAAGCACAGTTACCTTATGCTCTTCTTGGGAGACAGATTCTCAGATGCAGGTGCATCTCTTTGAGTCCGAGTATTCACTCTAGACCGAACACGATCAGCCTAGCGCAGAACCGTTCAGCACCTCACTAGGATCTCAACAGAATGATGAGGATGGTAGCCCCCTCAAAGAAGTACATCCAACCACCAGCATAGTGTCTGAAGTGACCAACAAGTTGGACAGGTCAAAACCAGAACTCAAGCCACTTCCCGCAGGCCTGAAGTATGCTTTCCTTGTGGGTGAAGAACAAATGTATCCGCTCATCATCAGCAGCAGGCTGAATCCGGATCAGGAATCTCGTCTTTTCGAGGTTCTAGAAAAGAACCGCAAGGCACTTGGTTGGTGCGTATCAGATCTCCGAGGGATAAATCTAGCTTTGTGTTCACACCACATCTATCTGGAAGAAGATGTCAAGCCGTCCCGCAAATTCCAAAGAAGGTTGAACCCTAACCTCCGGGACGTCGTCATGAAAGAGATAACTAAATGGTGTGATGCAGGCTTTATCTATCCCATCTCCGATTCAAAATGGATAAGCCCACTGCATGTAATTCCAAAGAAATCCGAGCTTACCGTGGTTACCAATGACAAAGGAGAGGAAATATCCACTCGGGTACCAACATCCTGGTGGGTGTGTGTTTACTACCGCCGTCTTAATGCAGCAACTAAGAAGGACCACATCCCCTTTCCATTCATTGATCAAGTTTTGGAGAGACTAGCAGGCAAGGAGTTCTTTTGCTTTTTGGATGGGTATTCCGGGTACAACCAAGTGGCTATCGCTCCTGAAGATCAAGAGAAGACTACCTTCACTTGCCCGTTTGGCACCTACGCCTTCAAGAGAATGCCCTTTGGATTATGCAATGCACCTGCAACCTTCCAAAGATGCATGCTAGCAGTCTTCGCTGAGATGGTAGGCAGTTTTCTCGAGGTGTTCATAGACGACTTCTCTGTCTATGGTGATAGTTTTGATTCTTGTCTTGAGCACCTAGACAGAGTGCTTCAGAAGTGTCGTGAAGTTAATTTAGTGCTTTCATGGGAAAAGAGCCACTTCATGGTCACCAAAGGCATTGTGCTGGGTCACGTCGTTTCCAAATGTGGCATGGAAGTCGACCCGACGAAGGTGGATGTTATTACAAATCTAGAGCCACCTCAGTCAGTGAAAAATGTAAGGTCATTCCTGGGGCATGTGGGATTTTACAGGCGATTCATCAAGGATTCCAGCCGCATTGCCTGACCTTTGACAGAACTTCTGTGCAAGGAAACTGAGTTCAATGTAGATCAACAGGTTCTCCTTGCTTTCAATCAGCTGAAGGAGCTTATCACTCAGGCTCTGATCCTACAGCCGCCAGACTGGTCTCTTCCCATTGAGATAATGACCGATGCATCAGATTTTGCAGTCGGGGCTGTTCTCGGACAGAGGAAAGAAAGAGCGCCCTATGCCATTCACTACGCCAGCAGAACATTAGATGAGGCGCAAAGAAATTACATAGTGACAGAGAAAGAGTTGCCGGCCGTGGTTTTCGCCCTTGAGAAGTTCAGATCCTATTTGCTTGGATCGAAAGTCACAATTTTTATAGACCACTCTGCTATCCGGTACCTCCAGCAGAAGAAGGATGCCAAGACGAGACTGATTCGATGGATCCTTCTCCTCCAGGAATTTGATCTGGAAATTAAAGACAAGCCTGGAGTTCAGAATGTGGTAGCAGACCATCTCTCCAGAATTGAGTAGCACGAGCCTCCTCTGAATAGTGCACCTATTACAGAAACTTTTCCTGATGAATCAATCTTAGCAGTGGATTCCCTTCCTTGGTATGCTGATATAGTCAATTACCTCACCTCTGGGGTAACACCATCGGATTGGATGAAGAATCAAAAGAATAAATTCGTGTCGACCATCCGATTCTATCAATGGGAGGATCCTCTTTTATTCAGGGAAGGAGCAGATTGCATCTGGCACAGGTGCATCCCTCAGGAGGAGCAGTTTAGTGTCCTCGAGCATTGTCACTCGCTCGAATCTGTGGACATCACTCTGGAGACCATACGGCAACGAAAGTGCTTCAGTGTGGCTTCTGGTGGCCCACATTATTTAAGAATGCAGCAGAATTTGTCAAACAATGTATTGACTACCAGAGATTGAAAGGTACACTCACTGCAGAAGATTCGATGCCCCTCAAAATCATTCAGATAGCAGACATTTTCGATGCATGGGGCATTGACTTCATGGGACCTTTCCCTAACAGTCAAGGTTTTGAGCACATCCTTCTTGCCGTCGATTACGTGAGTCGTTGGGTTGAAGCTATCCCTGCTCGAGCCGTCGACAGCTGCACAGTGTGTCAGTTCCTGAAGAAGAACATCATCTCGCAGTTCGGGATACTGAAAATTCTCATATCAGACGGGGGTAGCCATTTTATTAACAAAGAGGTCAAGAAATTGACGAAGGAGTACGGCATCGATCATCGTGTCGCATCTCCTTACCATCCTCAGACCAATGGCATGGCAGAATTATCAAACAGAGAAATCAAGACTATCCTGCAGAAACTTGTCAGGCCAAACAGGAAAGACTGGTCCCATCTCATAAACTCGGTCCTATGGGCTTACAGAACCGCCTACAAGTCTCCCCTGGGCATGCCGCCCTATCGTCCTGTATACGGGAAGCCGTGCCATTTGCCCGTCGAATTAATTCACAAATCTTTATGGGCAGTTAACAGTTACAATTTAGACTCACGAAAAAGTGGTCACAAAAGAAAGGATGATCTGAACAAACTCTTGGAGTTCCGAGACTATGCATACGATAAGACATTGATGTACAAGGAGAAGGTAAAACGCTGGTATGACCGACACATCAAACGAAAGACCTTTGATGTTGGACAGAAGGTGTGGTTATTTGATGCAAAGTTGTGGATCTTCCCGGGAAAATTAAAAAGTAAGTGGACAGGGCCATTCCGAGTCTGTGAAGTGCGTGACAATGGAAGTATTGCTATATCAGAATTGTCTCCTGACGCACAGCCATTCATCGTCAACGGTCAACTCTTGAAGCCTTACCTCGAACCAGATACACTCTTGGCCATTGTAGACTCCATTCAGCTCATACACCATGATGACATATCCACAACAGTGGCAGCATCAGAAGATTCAGACGATGCATCCCAAAGACTATTTATCTGATTTTCTTTTGTTCTTCTTTTCGTCTTTTTCTGCGTTTTTGTATCAAAAAGTGCTGCTCCTTTTTGTCAGTCTTCTATACATAGGACAAACTTTGTCCTAAGTATAGGGGGGTGTGCACCAAGAGTTCTTTTATTCTTTGATCCTCTCCATTGTCTCCTCTTCTTGTCTATACTTAGGAGTATCTTATCCTAAGTATAAGGGGAGACAATCTGAGTACGATCTGTGTATTCCCACCCTTGACCCTCCCCGCTTTATGTACAGTCTGCTATACTTAGGATTACTTGATCCTAAGTACAGGGGGGACGGTCAACTTCTCATTTGTTCATTTCTCATTCATATATTCTTTAGACTTGTCTATACTCAGTACGAGTTATGTCTTCTTTTTCCTCTTCGACCTATGAGGACATAGCTCAAGCTAAGTATAGGGGGGTCGTATATACTATGTATATACTATAAGCCATAACTCATACGGAAAATAAAACATCACCACAATCTAAAAGGTAATGAAAAAAAGTAGTTCTATAATAATGAAAGATGATTGTGAGCTCCTCTGACTCTTTGTACTTGTACTGATTAATAAGTCAGGAAAAGCATTTTGTGAAAAATATTCTCTTTGAAAAATCTTTTGAAAATTGCTTGAAAAATAGTGTGTACAAAGTATTCAACCTTTGTAAAATCAGTTTCGTTTGTAAAATTTATTTTCTTTGAGGGAAATAAAAATGTGTGAAAAATTAGTGTGCAAATGATTGAAAAATTTGGTTGTCAAATTATTTTGAAAAATCTATCTATTCTGAGTGAAAAACCTTTGTAAAATCATTTTCAAATACATGTACATATTTGTAAAATTATTTTGGACTATAGTCCTCAAAAATCTTTTGAAAATAATTCTCAAAGTTTGAGGAGTTTACACAAAAATCTCTCACACAAAAATATGCAATAATCCCAAATAAAACTTATAAGAGCTTAAACCATGTTGTACATAAAATACAATTTTTCTTTGTATATACTGATTAATAAATCATGTTAAATACCTTTACAATATGATTTGAAAATAGTGTGAACTGTTTGGAAAAATTTGCTATGAAATATTTTCAACCTGTGTAAAATTGCTTTGTTTAAAAAACTTTTTCTTTGTGTGAAATAAAGGATTTGAAAAACCTATGTGCAAATGTTTTGAAAAATGTTTGTCAAAACTATTGTGGAAAATGTATATAGATAGTGTGCAAAATCTTTGCAGAAATAGTTTTCAAATGTGTGTAAATGCTTGCAAAAATTATCGTGTACTATAGTTTGCAAAATTCTTTTCAAAATAGTGAGGAATAAAAAGCATCATTACAAATACAAGTAAATCGTAAATAAAATACATAAAATTCTTTATGTATAAAAAGATAACCTGAATAAACTACTTCATTAAAACCTGTAAAGTCTTTAAAATCTATAAATTTTGTAAATAAAGCGGCACACCCGTGTAAATAATTGTATGTACTTTTGGTATGTGTCAAGCTTTTTATTTGCAAAAATTCTTGGTGTAAAAAGATTCTTTGATTCTTGAAAATTCTTTGTGAAAAATTGCATCATTTATTGTGCATAGCATGAGCATACCATTCATATTCTTTTTGAGTGAGCTTGATGATTGAATCAGTCCAATAAAGTCTAAAATTGGAGCTTGGTTGGAGCTTACCGCACCTAACTGCACTGGAACCTTATGGGAACTAGGTTTAAGGTACTTCAGGTCTATGCAGACTTAATTCTTTGAGAAATCAGGGCTGGGTTCAAGTCACCTCAACTGACTAACTAGAGCTTTTCGTGACACACGCATGACTCTTGTCGACCGTGGCCTAACTTGGACACTTGCACCTTTCACTTGGCTCAACTCAGTTGGAGTGGTGAGGGGGTTGGATTTGCCAGTCTGAGACGCACACGGGTGGAAACATTCGTCCTCGTCTAGGGAGGGAAGTGCACCCCAACCTGGTCTAGTAACCATGAGGTCTAACGACAGGAGATTGTGGGTTGCAATAAAGCTTCAAAAGAGGGATAATCTACTAGCTCAAGAGGAAAAACTCCTTATGTAAATGCTACTGTGAATAGTATGTCAAAAAAAATGGTCAGGCCTGTACAAAAATAAAATGCCTGCAAAGTATGTACATATGTTGTAAAGCCAATAAGCAAGCTTGAGTTCCAAAAGCAAAAATGTGAGCCTGCAGCTGGATGACTTGACTACACTGGTCTTGCATCCTCGGATAGGTAGCTACACTGGCTACCGTCCATTCTTCTTTTTACCCCCTCCTCTTGAGCTGGTTGCCATTTGAACTTAGAAGGGAATACCCCGCTCCTCGAGGAAAGAGTTGTTGGATTGGGGAATCATTGGGTTGTCATTCTGGAGAAGTCAGTTCCTTTGTCATTTCAGTTGAGGAAGAGCCACTATCACTTACACTGTACAAGTCAGCTTCATAGTTATAAGGGTTTGCGTATGATGTAGACCAGTTCAGACCAGGCTATTGAGGTGGGTTGAACCGAGTTCTGTAACTCTCGAAGGCTATTGTGTTTTAAAGCGGGTTCCCGACTAGGCTCCACACACATTTACACCCAAGGTCTGACAGAAGCTCCAAATTCAGATTTTGTAAAGACATGCATTGCACTGAAAGCACCCCTATTCACTCTATCCTTCTTTAATTCTCTTTTTCTTTTCTTTATTCTTTTTGTACTTATTGCATAAGTATTTGCTAGGGACTAGCAAAGACAAGTATAGGGGGGTGATAAATCTCCATCTCATCACCTTTATTCTATCATTTTGGCCTTAAAACCTCCAGCAAATGCATGTAAATAGCATTAATTGGTCTATAAAAGCATTCACTATTTGTTGCATTCATTGTACATAGAATAAGGTTTTTAATGCCAAAAATATAGAATAAAGAGAAGAAAAGAAAAAGGAATAAAATATTGCAAATATTTTATGACCTGAACCCCGAGACCAAGGCCAGCATGGAATTGGTCGACAAGGAATAAAGTAGGGGGAGATAAGGGCCAATAGTACAATAAATACCTCATTTATTTATTCATTTATCTATGCATTTTTTGACACCTATTTTGTATAAAATTATTCATTCATCAAATAAAGAAACTTTGTACATGAAAGTTGTAGATAATAATGTAAATAAAAATATAAAATTGAGTTTGTACAAAAATGATACATAGTGTACATTTTACACTCAGAATAAAAAGCCAAAATCTCAAGTTCACAGACCCATATCTTGCAAATAAAAACTCAAAATCACCCAAAATCACCTTTTATTGCATATAGCTCTTCAAGAAGTATTTAATAAAATTGGTTTCATAATTTTTATAGTTTATCTGTGAAAGTTAGGTTTTTGGCCTTCATTGTGCAATCTACCTGATTAAAATATTCAATTTATTTATTGTTCATTATTTTTACAAAATTATATTTTTAGAATTTTGTAAATAATGTATATAATACATGTACATATTGAAATTTGAATAAAACCAAAAAGAATTTGTAAAATAAAATAAGTCTATGCAAGATATAGGCAAAATACCTATGATGAGTATGTACATAAATAAAAAGGGAAAACATTCTTTAATTCTTTAATTATTTCATATTTTTATAATATTGTAAATATTACATATAATTTATCAAAAATACAAATCCAAAATAAAAACAATAAAATACAATAAATAAATAAAGTATATATAAAGTATAGGTAAACTACCTTAGGTATACCTACATATATACATACCTATTTATTTAAATATGAAAATCAACTCATAAAAATTAAATATAAATATCCTCACACTCACAAAATAAATTACAAATTTATAAAATAAGAAAATAAAATAATAAAATAAAATAAACAAAATAAAAATAAAATATACAAAATACATGTAAATACATGCATAAATATCTTATTAAAATAAAACCATAATAAAATACATCAAAATATTAAATAAAAATCATAAATAAATACTACATGAAATAATACACATTTTTTATTTTATAACGAAATTTTAATAAAATCATCTATTATGTTAAATAATTCATTTTAGAATAAGGTCCCCTATTTTGCCCTCTAGTGTCCGAGGTGGACCAATGAGGGCGCAGTCTTTGTTGACTGCCCGGTCAACTGTCCCATCCAGGACCTGGCACTTCAGAACCATCTTTTCCCCGATTTTCTTCCCTTTTTTACGGCCATCTCGGCGATCGATCGCGCTCGCGTTCTTCGCACGAAATCATCCTTGATGATCACTGGTGCCCGCCGATATCTTAGAATAACATGATGCTCAATGGATTACTCAATAAACGCCGGTCAATAAGGGTGCGTATGCATGTCTATAAATAATTCCCTCGACCTCCTCCCCCATTTTGGTCTCCCTTCGGTCGTTTTCCACCCTCATTTCCAGTCCTTAGAGGATCCTCGTGACAGGGGGGTGCTCCTGGAAGTCTCAGTCGGTCGGAGGAGTCGAAGGAAGTACCCACGACCGCCGCTCGCCGGAGGTCCTGCTCCCTGGTCGACCACCATGTATAAGAGCTGATTTATCTCGTTTTGTAGCTCAGTATTCGTTTTTAGTCTTTAATCCAGTAGTTAGAGTAATCAGTAGGACCGTCGGTGCTCGATTAGGCCCAGATCGAAGTTCGCCGGAGTTCAGCTTCGGCGAACCTCTCTACCCTGATCTACGCACAACCCGACCCTCGCTTCACCTTCACTCCATTCCCCTACGCGTTCTACACTTAACCCACGCATCCGATCAACCAGAGCTTCTCCAGCTCTGCGATTCGAGGTCCAACTCCTCCGCTTCACTGGACCTCGCCACCTACGTTCATCTTCCACTTTTTCTGCTTTAACCCCTGGTCGAGGAAGACCCCCTCGAGCCCCTCATGCTTTTGGTGCAGGTTAGAAGCTTAACGGAGCCCCCTGGGGCTCGATTCGATCACCTGCAAGGTCCCAGGACCCCCCTTTCTTCTCCGAGCTCGCTGAACCGATCTAGGGGGTCCTGGACCTTCTGGAGTACCTCGGACGCTGCGCACCACCTCGTCGGACGTACGGAGCCCATCGCCATCAACCGGGAGCGTCTGGAGGCGGAGGAATCAAGGATCGAAGCCAGGGAAGTCAGCCATTCTTCCCTGTTCTTCGTGAGCAGCAGTCACCGTCGGATGAAGGAGGCGGCCCCAGATCTAATCAAGGCCGTCATTTAGCAGCCGCCTCGGCCGTTCGATCAGACATCAGATGCAATCTCAGCCGAGGATCGTCGAAGGGGTATCGGGCTTCGAGAGCCCGACACGTGGATAAGTGGCGCGCCCATCGCCGTCCATTTGCGCGCCTTAGGGAGTAAATTACACTGAGCCCCTCGTACTTTTTGTATTTAATGTTTAATACTGTAAATAAATTCGCACGTTGTTAATAATTTGTAAATTTTGTAGTAGGACCCCTATACTTTACAGAATTGCAAATAGGTCGTTCCGCGCCTCACGTGCAGTCCCACGTGAGGCGCGTGAAAAATGCAGGAAAACCCTGGTGGGTTTTGTATTTCATTTTAGTCCTTAAACTTGCAGAATACGTATATATATTTTGGTGTTTTTGCACTGAAGCCCCTGCCTTTGTTTTTATTTGCAAAAATGCCCCTGCTAGGCCATATATTTTTGCTTGCTTGCTCCATTTTTGTCATGCATCTTATTAACTTGAAAAATTCCAAAAAAATCATGCCAAGCTCCTGTAACCTTGCACTTTCACGCCACAGCTTTGCATTTTATTTTTGTTGAAGTTTAACATTTATTAAAAATCAAAAACATGCATTTTATCTACTGTCTAGCTTAGAAAATACCAAAAAAATAGTAAAACACTAGAAAATTTCCAAAAAAAATACCTTTTGTCTATTTTATCATACTTTAGTGTCAGTCCAAAAATCACTAAAAAATTCAAAACAAAAACCTTAAAAATAAGAAAACCCTTAAAAACTTCATAAAAATCTAAAAAATCCTAAAAATACAAATTAAGTCTCTGTAGTTTCCTCCTTATATCTATAATTTAAAATTGATTTGAGGATTTTTGGATATCATTTTCTATTTTTAAACCCCATTTCAATTCTGTCCAGTAGCTTAAGTCCCTGTTTTTTGTTATTTTATTTTTGAAGAATATCAAAAAGACTTTGAAAAATACCCAAAAATCATAAAAACAGTAAAAAATCATAAATAGCCCAAAATATCTTCTTTCTGAATTTTTGAGCATTTTTGCATATTTTTATAAATATTCTAGTACCTCTCTTATTATATAGTTTATATACTCCAGTATTAAAAAAAAGAAAAATATATATATATATATAATATAAAATATAAGGTTTAGAAAATTAAAAACCAAAATTCAAAAATAAAAAATTAAAAAATAAAAAATATATATATGTATGTATTATATTATCTATACATACTCTTTATGTGTGTGTATCTTTATATATCTATATTATATAATTCATATATAAATATATATAAGTATATATAATACTATAAAATTATATATATATATATTAATAAAAATAATAATAAAAAAAATAAAAACCCCAAAAACCCACAAAAATAGGATTCATGCAAGGATGACTCTGTTGTACATGAACATCATAGGTTACTAAATTTTTGTATTGCTCTCTATGGTTCGACCTCTACATACTTATTCACTATGCATTTTGTGGTAGAGTAATAAATGTTAATTTACAAATTTTGGGACTTAATTGACTTATTCTTTAATGTGGGTTAATTGCTGATCAACCGGTGTTCTGTGAGCGGTCGCCTTAGCAACATTACATTTTGACCCTCGCAGGATTCCGCGTTATCAGTACCTCGTACTTCTTCCACCTCCTTTATAACATTTGATCTGCGCACTTAAACATCCTTGATCTCGTGCATGGGAGGCTACTCAACTAAAGAAATAGAGAGAGGAAACCGATAGGCGAAACTAATACATTGGGCTTTGCTCGCAACGGAATCATCTGTGAGCGTGAAAGGACCTACGGGGACACAAACCGATAAGACACACACACCCGTGAGGGCATGTCCTAAGCTCAATACTTCAGACCAAGTCGGATGCTCCACACAAGGCGGGAGCACCATGCTCGACAAGGCCCTACTCGGTCACGTACGATAGAAGTGCTAATACTTCGCCAACCCAGGTGATAATCAAGGTGCCACAGATTGGGATTTGAGCTCTTATCCTTAGTTGGTTTCACCTCACTCTGTCTGGAATGTACTTGAAAACAATGTGGGCTTTATGAACCCCAAACAATGAATGGTTCGTTACAAATTTTAATTAAGGTCAAGTTTATTTAGCAGTCTTTTTTTTTAATTTTTTTGTTTTCACATTTTTGAGTATTTTTCAAAACAAGCTGCCTAACAATTTTTTTTTGTATTTTCTTTTATGTCCTAAATGATAGAAACAAAAGGGGGAGAGGATGGAAAATCCATGCAAGTTGTCACTAAGATGGAAATCTTACCTTAGTGACTAATGATGCATGCAAAGATAAAATTACTTAGAGTGCTTCCCAGCTCTCTCCATGTAGGATGCAAGACGGAATTGAAATAATTACACTACATGGCGATATGAAAAAGCGAGAAAGTGTCCTAAATAATAGCCGCTATTATCGGGAAGAACCTAATTCTAATTACTCGGAAATAAGTTCCAAAAGTCTGATCTCTGAAGTGCATCGATGTATGACACCATGGATCCTGCAAGTGTTGTACAACACTTTTCTCGGTGCTCGATCTCAAGTCCAAATAACCAACACTTAATTTTTCCTAAGTCCAAGCACGTATCACTATAGGTGCATGCAATGTTGTTTGGGCTTTGGACCTAACTACCAAGTCAATGAACCTACTATCTAAGGGCTTACTCATAGAAAACAAATATAAACAAAGGCGGAAAGCTCAAATCACGAGAAACAAATAAAATAAAGGCAATAAAACATGAAGAAATCAGGTACGATGCCCCTAGGTGAACAGACACCCGGGCACTGGACCTCGTGTGGTGTAGAGAGTAGTGTTCAAGTTAATTGCAAAAATTAAATCTCTCTCTCACAAAAATAGAAAATGCTAAGATAAGTCCGCTCCTTTCTCCTTCCACATTCGTCTCTCCTTCTCTCTTTTGGTTGGCTAACAAAGAGAAGGCCGACCTCCGCTCGCCTCGGGCGCGTCTATCTCCTAAGAGATAGCCATCATCAAGCGATCCCTCGTAAGAAAGATTAACAAGATAAATGGATTGCAACAGTCAATAATTATCAACGAATAGATATCAGAAATATACGGGTAAAATATGAACAACTATATAAAGAGAAAAATGTGCTACAATCATTTTCTCCCCGGCAAAGATGCCATTTGTTTAACCACTTAAGAGATAAGAGGGAGTCGTACGCTCTACACAAGGCAGGAGCGATGTCGTTGAGCTGACCCCTCTCAATACCCTAGGTGGTCGAAACAATAATCAACGCACATAGTATAAATCAATCAATGAAGTAGGTGTGAACAAAAATTTATTATAAACCCTACAAAAATGATCGTATAGTGACATGTAGAGTAGGGTGTCAAACACAGGGAACACACGATATGACAATTAATATTATTTATACATAAATAAATAATAAATAATATAAGTTTGTATATATATAACTATGCATAATATTAGCCAAATAATGTGGGTTTTTAATTTTTTTATTTAATAATATTTTTTGTGTCTTTTTATATACTTTTTAAATTTTCTGATCTTTTTTATTATTAATTTCTTTTTCTTTTAAATATATAATATATGATATAGTAGGCTATATATAATAATATATAATATAGATATAAATATAACTAAAATAAATAAAAATTACAGAATTAAATGTTTTTGGATTTTAAATAATTTTTACTATTTTTATGATTTTTTTAGTGAATTTTTCTAATTTTTATATATTTTTAAAGAAAAAATATCCCAAATCAGGTATTTAATAGATAGCCAAAATTGAAATGAAGATAAAAAATATCAAATGATATCTAAAATTCTTCAAATCAATTTTCATATGTAGTAATATAGAGAAAATTATAAAATAGAAATATATATTTTTGGATTTTTCTAGGAATTTTATAGATTTTTATAAAGGATTTTGGGGGTTTTCTATTTTTAAGCGTTCTCTTTTTCTATTTTATAGTCTTTGGTCTGACGTCTCGAAATACTTTAATAAATAAAATATATATTTTTTTGGTTATTTTTCAAAGTGATTTTATATTTTTTGGAATGTTCTAAGTCAAACATGGGCTTTTTATGCTCTTTTTGATTTTTAGTAAATAGATATTCCTATTTTGCGAAAATAAAAAATGTGGCGTGAAATTGTATGTAATTAGTATTCTATACGTATTTTTTGATGATTTTTGGAGCATCATAGTTATATTTAATAAATAGAGAAAATGCACGAAAAATACTGATATGCAAGGGCATAGTTGTAATTAAAAATAAACTGGAGGGTTCAGATGCAAATACATCGAAGTTTTTAAACTACAGTCCAATTTTAAAGTATTAAAACTAAATTTACAAAAGCCACGAGGGTGTTCACACAATGTTTACAACATAAAACGTGCATACGCACGTGACTTAGACATGGACTAAATTGCAATATTTGAAAGGTTCTAGGGGATACATGCAATCTACCCACTACATTTTAAACTTCATATTATATTTACATGACTTTTTAGCAATTACCAAAAATGTTGAGGGTGGACTATGAAATTTATCCACTAACATCTCAGATCCAGTCGCTCGAGTGTTGCCACGTGCACGATCGTCCGGCTCTGAATGGACGATGTTAAAAATAGAACCAAGGGCCAGGATTAGACCAAGGACTTAGTTCTTGATTCAACGGCACTGTGACCCTCTGAAAGAACAACCAAGAACATGCAGCTGGTGAACTTCGATCCTTCGTTCCTCTGTGCTCCGGTGGTCAATCACTCCTCCGACAGGCCCAGCAGGTAGCTGGATTTCCTCCGCGTGCAACGACGACCTCCAAGAATGGTGAGGGGACTCGCAGTGCTCCGAAGAAAGCGAAGCACCTAGAACCGCTGCAGGTGGTCGTCAGGGTCTCAGACGCGTCCCTAGATTTGCAAGTTAGCACCAAAATGTTCCTGGGTGCGAGGTCTATCTCCTCCACCCTGGAATTGATCGAAACAACGTGGGAAATGGAATGGAGGGGAGAGCTCCAGCGATGGGCGGTCGAGGGAGCTCCGAATCCCAAATCCACGATTGATCTGGGTTGGAAGAAGTGGGGATTTCATGGAGAAGGTGAGGAGAAGTGAGAGGGTGCGAAGATCGGGGAGAGTCAATGGTCAGATGCTTTTGATTTTGATCTGGAGTCTTAGCTCCAGGAATTGGGGATTTGCAAAATCAATGATATCTTCTTGATTGAACTTAAAATTGATGGTGCAAAATAAAAACTACACTACCAAAGTACTTAGGAATGCAGAGAAAATGGCTCAACCGAGCTAGAGGCTCAGTGCAGAACCATGCATCGGAAGTCCACTGTAGGTGGTCAGATGTGCCTCTCGAGTCGTCCTCCTTGATTCAAATCCACACATAGACTTCCTCTCACCAAGACGGAGATGTATTGAGGGATTTGAGGGACTAAATGGGATGAAGATTGATAAAAAAGAAAAAGATGATCTGGGGGTCTTGTTTATAGATGAGTTTTAAGCAAGTGATGAATACTCATTCATCACTCTTTATTCTTATATTTTAGCTACAAAAACCTTTGCAAATGCATGTATATATTAGTAAATATAAATAATTACCAAAAGCATGCATGGTGTAAAAAGTAATAATTAGCATGTTTTTGTACAAAATAAAGAATAAAGATTAAAAAGAAAAAGAGGGAAATATTTAGAATAAATATTGAGCAACCTAATCCCAAGGGAGGACTCAGCATGGGCCTGACCGCATAAAATCCAAAGTAGAGAGAGATAGGGGCTCATGTGTGTAAATATACCTGTAAATATAATAAAAATATTTTCCTCCAAAAATAAAATAAAATGGGCTTGTAAATACTTGTACATATTTATAAATATAAAATCAAGATAAAAATAGAAAAATTAAAAAGAAAACAAAAACATCACTTGTGTATATTCACCATGTATATAGTCCACTCATCTATATTTATTTCACCTTATAAATAAATAAAATTAAATTCCATAAAATTTGCAAATATTCTATGTTTTATGATGTAAATAAATAAAATAAAAACCATTAAAACAAAAACAAAATAAAAAGAAAAATTAAAAATCACATTGTAAATATACCATGTAGATACTTGGACATATATATTTATTTAATCCTTGTATATAAATAATAAAAAGAAAATAAAAATATCCTTTTATTCCTAATTTTATGATATAAATAAATAAAATATAAAATAGGAATAAAAATGCACAAAAATAACTAATTAAAAATCAAAATTAAAAATCCTATATTATACATATACCTATATATAGCCCTATTATGTAAATACCTTATTTTCATTTTGAAAAATTAATTAAAAATCACCAAAAAATAGAAAAAATTAAAACAAAAATATTTCATGTTTTGAGTTTTTAATAAATCTGCCATTTACTATTTTTAATTGATTTTTCAAATCTTTTCCAGATGGTCGTTCCCCATTGGTCCACGGGGGTTGTTGACCGCCCGGTCAACTCCCCCCTGTGGACCACTTCCCACGGGTATTAGGCACCTGACCCGACTTCTCCCTATTTTTGCGCCCAAACTCGATCCCCTCACACCTAAACCCCGGGTCCATCTTGACCGTGACAGATCCGACACCCTCGTCGGGGTGCCCGCCTCGGGATCCGCGCTTCACGCTGCCCTACCCGATCAAATCTTGCCGGACCTTCCACCGTATAAAGGCTGAGCTCCGCCACCTCATTCCGCATCTTTGGATCATTTGCCTACCACCCAGTGACCTCCAGTGCCTTAGTGAGAGTGACAGCTCGCTCCGGGCGTTGTCGCAGCGAGGAGGAGACGTCTGGACCATCGATCCGGCGAGCTTGCGCCGCCGTGCTCCGCCCAAAGCAGGAGCTTGAGCCTCGTGCCACGACGTCCCGCGAGGCAAGGACCAGGAGCACCAGCTGCTCATCCCCAGTCGACTCGACCACCTAAGTACCTCTAGTTTCCCTTCCTTTGCGCTAATTTCTAGTTTCCCCCAATTTTCGCCGTCGTCGTCCACCTCCGATTCCGGCCACATCCATCTTCGTATCGACCATCGGACCGTTCCATCGCGATCGCCTATCCCTCGCGCACGTTCTACGCCCTTCCATTCAACCCAGCTCGCACAAGAGCTGGGGTTTCGAGATTCACCGTCCTCCCCTCGCCGGAGCTCGACCGCACCGCCTCACCAGTCACCTTCACCCCCTCTCACAGGGTCGAGGCACTTTGCCCTCGACCCGCGAGCGTGTTGCTGTGATTTGCAGGTCCCGTCGAGCCCATTTGAGGGTCCAACCATTCAGGAGCAGACGCTCGACCTCCGCTGACTCCGCCGGAGCTCCCCAGAGCTCCGTCGAGCCATCGGAGGCCACCATTCGACGCGGAGGGTCCATAGCTATCTTCTCCGATCTTTAGTGGGCCGCGAGGAGGAAGACAGAGCACGCACGGCCCCGGCGAAGTTCGCTGGCATCCAGTTCTTCCTCGACCTCCAGACACCGTCAGATTGTCCCCCCGCTCCAGTTTGCATCACGACCGTCCATCCGAGGAGCCACCAGCAGCGTCAGATCTATCTGAGGAGCGATCTGGACCGTTCGATGCTCGAGGTTTCACCACAGTGACTCTCCTTCGTTGGATCATCCACGTGGTGGAGTGTGGGCCGTCGATCAGAGCCGAGGAGTCCAGCGTTGGGCGCCACCAGTCCCGCACCGTTTGATCCACCACGTGGCATCCATCCATCCCTCGGATATAATAATGGGGTAATTGTCCTTAGGCCCCCTTGCTTTTAGTTGTTATTATTTAGCCCTGTAAATATATAGTTTAGTTGTTTTATTTCTTGTTTATTTTCACTTTGGACCTAAGGTTTATTTTATTTGCATGTATACCCCTGCCTATAGTGTGTTACGTGCATCGACACGTGTGTTTTTGGGATATTTGCATACTTAGTCCTGTAGTTCCTGGATGTTATGAAATGAATGAATATTTTTGGATATTTGCAGATATGCCCCTGTGAGTAGTTTTTATGCGCATGTGCGTTATATTAGTGGGTAAATTACACTAAGGTTCCTGGGCTATTAATACGAGTTATTATTTAGCCCAAAAACTTCATTTCTTTGCAAATAGGTCCCTGTGTTCCCCACCGTGATTTCTTAGAAATTTTGCACCGGACCCCCTGGAACTTTGGATAATTGCGTACAGGTCCCTGTACACTGTACCTAGGTTTCTATTTTTAATAAAATATCAAACTTACTCCAAATTCAATGAAAATTGGACACATGGCTCTTGCCATGTCGTAAAATTTTTGTAGAATTTTTGGGGACATTTTTGCTTTTATTTGATATTTTAAAATTCAAAAACACTCTTTTTCCTTACTGTCTGATTTAAAAATTCATAAAAATATTAAAACTCATACAAAAATTATAAAAAAATTAGGTATTGTGTCTTTTGGCTTGCTTGATTTTCTGACCAAATTTGGTCATTTTTCATTATATATAACTCATAAAAATTACAAAACACTAAAAATCTTATAAAAATTCTAATAATTAATCTAAAAAACCAAAAATAATAATTAAGGTGCCTAAAATTTCTTTGTTTCTTTCTCTTTACAGGAAAATTACTTCCAGGCTTATTGGGGACTTTTAGATATTTTATCTAAGTCCCTCAAGCTCGACTGGACAGTACCTTCATTTTCTTGCATTGTTTTATTTTTAGAAAATTAAATAAAAATCAGAAAAATACCAAAAATTTACTAAAAACAGTAAAAGTCATAAAAAGCATAAAAACATTTTTATTGAAATTTTTGATTGATTTTTGATGCATTAAATAATTGTTTGAATTGGCTTGTTTTACTTGTTTCTTTATTTTCTTAATTAATTAAAAATCCAAAAAAATTATAAAAATTAAAATCCACCAAAAACACTTGTCTTTTATTTTATATTTTATTTTTGACTACTTCGTAGGCCGCAAGGCCATTACGTGCTCCCTGAGTCCGACCCTGGTTGCTATACCAGGCTAATCTAATAGCCATGACCGCTATCGATTTTACTTGATTTTGTTTTTATTTGGGTGGTCTGATCTTCATTTTCTTGATTGACCGAGGGACTCTGAGCGACTGAGGTCGCAACGACCTTAGTTCCATTTCTTCATCCTTAGTTGCTCGGGTTTTTCGTGTCATCAGAATGGCGCCGTTGCCGGGGAGCACGGCTTAGTAGTTTTTCTTCATTTTTGATTTTCTTTTTCGCGGCTTTCCACGGCTCTTTCTGAGTCCGCAGCTTTTCGCGGCTTTTTGTTTTTCTTTTATTTTTGCTTTATTTTGTTTTATTTTATTTTCTTTTATTTTTGTCTTTGTTTGATTTTTGTTTGATTGATTTTATTTGCCATTTTGCATATATACCCCTGTTTGTATTTCTTGTTTATATTTGACTATTTTATCGGTTTGACACTTTGTTTCTTTCTTGCGAGGGCCCGAGAACCGAGGCGGCAGCTTTCGAGAAGCCGGCGCAACTGCGGGACTTGGAGGCGGCTCCCTTCTACACGGAGCCGCAGGAGAGCGTGAGAGAGAGGCTGAGTGGGAGAGGCTTAGAGTAGTTTTTATTTTTGATTATTTGATTATTTGTAATAATACAGGGACACTTGCTGGACTTAGATTTTGTAGCGGGTCTGTTTCGCCGAGCACCGGTGTGCTCGGGGGACCCTTAGGATTTTTTGCGGCTTTTTCTCGCGGCTTTTGTTTTCTTCACTGCCTTTTACGGTTTTCCGCGGTTTTTCTCGAGCCCCTAGATTTAGGATTTTCTACTTGACTGTGCCGTACTTAGTAGGATTCCCACACTTAATTGATTGCTTGTTCTTATAGAGCGATTAATTGGACCTACTAATAAATCACTAATAAAAATAACTGATTCACTCCCTTCGTAGCCTACGTGCCGTAGCCTGCCCTACCAAGCGCTGCTCCTGAACCCGATGTGTCGGGAGGAGGAGGGGTAGACCAAGACCGGACCTTTGGCTTGAAGGATCGGTGACCAGTTAGACGGTTCTTCGAGTAGAATTGCCTGCTTAGGACTCGGTTTTCACCGCTGCACCATATAGGTAGTTTCTTTCTTGTCTTTCAATTCTGCGCGGATCACATTGCATGTAGAGTGCTGGAGACAGGTACGCATTTCTATCTTTGCATGCATCATTGATTTCATCGCGCATCGACTTTTTCATCTTCTCCCCCTGTTTTCGACTTAATAATCAGGAGAACCGAAAAATTCGTTAGGCCTTTTATTTTTATTGAAAAATATTAAAAAGAAAAACCATAAAATTGGGACTGTTTAAGCTATTGGCCCTAAAAGACACCTGATCTAAAAATTTGTCTTGGGGAGAGCAACCCCCTCATTGATTGGTTTGCTTGTGCGAGAGAGTGACCCGTTCACTAGGTAGAGCCCTCCGGTGCTATTCCCGACTGATTACCGACTCATTCGTGCGGGACAGTCGGTTGGGGTAGCATCAGGTATCCCAACAGGTCATGTAATCGCTCTGATATTCTGTTTGTTCACCAAAATAAAATTGGACAAGATAATTTGACCGAACTTTCACGGTCTTCAGCTCGCGTGTGTTGGTGAACAGAGGGGTTTGTATTCTGATCATAGTTTCTCCAGATCCCATCCGCCTTACTCGCCACATCACGATGATGGGTAGACGATCTCTTAGGCAGCCTCTAGCTGCACCGCTTTCGGGCGCGTCTACCCGTTCATCTAGGTTGGCCCGCGAGAGCCGAGACCAGCTCTCCGAGCCCGAGTATGATTCCGCCCTATCCCCCCTCGACCCCCTTTCTTTCAGTTCCGAGAGACATGAGCTAGAGGAGAGATTGGCAGATTTATCAGCACCTGAGTTTGGCTCATTTGATTTTGCAGACGCCATGGCCGGCAGTTCAGAGGATCGCTCCCGAGGTCCACAGCCTGAGCACTTTGTGTTGGACCAGGGCGCGATCAACTCCACCCTGATCGCCTCCCTAGAGACCGTTCAGCAGTAGTTGAGGGATCAGGGAGCATTCATGCTTGATATGAGGAGAGAGATGGAGCAGATGAGAGCAGAGAGAGAGGAGCGGAGAGACGGGCCGAGGATCCCGGATGATGCAGATGCAGCAGCCGCAGCAGCAGCCGCAGCAGCTGCCGCAACAGCAGCAGCCGCCGCAGCCGCGGCAGGAGGACCACCGAGACCGATGCGGGAGTTGCACAACCCCGGATCGACGCTGATGCACCACTGGGTCGTACTTCCAGCTATCGTGGGGGACTTCAAGTTCCCCCCGAAGTTACTCCCCCGCTTCCACGGGCTCAATATTGAGGAGCCCCATCTTCATCTCCAGAAGTTCCTTATGATCCGCAGTACTGTCCACGACCATCAGGTGGACCAGGACACGATTCGGATGATTGCCTTCCCCTTTTCCTTGGCAGACAGAGCAGCCACCTGGCTGAAGCACTTGGGGAAGTTCGTCTACACTTGGGAGCAGCTCCGCACCAAGTACTTACACAAGTACTATCCACTCGGGCAGACCAATGCAACGAGAGCCCTTATCAGCAACTTCTCCATGCTCCCCAACGAGCAATTCCATGAGGCATGGGAGAGGTTCCGAGAGCTGACTGATCGATGCCCGCACCACGACATTTCCAAGCCCAACCTTGTGCAGAGCTTCTTTAGCTGGCTGACACCAGAGCTCCAGGGCTTGGTGAACGCTTCTTGTGGCGGCTCTTACTTCGCCAAGGATCACGACCAGGTCTGGGCCATCTACGAGGAGATGGTCGAGAACTACATGGTGATGTCTCAGACCAGGTTGTATACTCAGAGAAGACCCCAGCAGCCAGGACCCGTACAGTACCAGAGGATAGCACGGGTCGACGCCGGTCCATCCAGTTCGTCCGCAGTAGCAGCAGCACAGGCAGAATCGTCAGTTGTGGACATGGGTATCATTAGCTAAAAGTTGGATCGGATGGAGCTGATAGAGAAGAAGCAGTGCCAGGGCATCACTCAGATGGAGCAGATGGCACAGACTCTGAGCGAAATGAAGACCCATCTCATGTGTCTCCAGGAGGCACAGACGGCTTCCCAGCCCCGTCTTCATGTGTCGCGAGGCGATCACGGCAGCAGCAGCAGCTCGTCCCAGCGCTCTAACGCACAACAGCAGCCTAGATAGGTTCACCTTGTACAGGCGGAGCCGTACCAGCAGCCGCAACCCACCTACCAGTCACCACCATCTCCAGACTTGCAAATGGTGGTATACATCCTGATCAGCCTCTGGCAGTACTCCCGCCAGCCCAGTACGATGCAGAGCCGTTGATGGATGTCAACGGGATTTGGTATGACCACCCTCATCCTGGAATCCGACGGGACCATCCCGGATTCAGGTGGGGGAACGGAGGTACCCAGCCCCAGCAGCAGCCATCTGGTCAGGGAGGCCAGTACAGTCAGCAGAGAGAGCACCAGCCGCAGCAGTAGCCCCCAGTCTACCCTTCACAGCAGCAGCAGCAGTCGTCCTACGTTCCTCGTCCCTATCAGCAGGGACAGTCTTGGAGGCATGAGCAGCAGCCTCACCAGGAGCAGCATCCACCACACCCATACCCCTCTCAGCAGCAACAACACCAATTCCAGCAGCCTCATTACCAGAGAGGCCACCCGTCGGGCTCCCACGAGAGCCCCGCCTTAGATGACATAGCCCGCCTCCTCACGGATCAGTAGGCCACTTTCAGACGGGAGATGGACGAGTTCCGCCAGGAGATGCGGGACATAGTGAGAGGGAAGGCTGCCATCCCTGCCCAGATCGAGCCGAACCCCAATAGCCTGAAGCGGAAGTCCGAGCAGGTAGCTTACACTGAGCATGCCACTCCTAGTGATCCATTTGATGATATGTCTGCAGACCTTTTTGATGCTAATTTTCTCACACTTACGAGCGGTAGGACACCAGCCGGCGGTGGCACCTCGTCTGAGCGACATCATGAGGACACACCTAGAGCGCCAGATGAGGAGGAGGAGAGCGGTACGGAGGCCGCTCAAGATGATGACGGTGGTACTGATGCCACTAAGGATGCTGACTCCACAGGCGGTGCTGAGGCTGCCACTTCACCAGTTAGAGGAGATGGTACTGAGGCCACTCCTGATGCCGAGCCAGAGCACGGTACTGAGGCCGCGAGACGTTCAGCTGATCCAGCCACTGGTGGTACTGAGGCCAGAAGAGTTCATGTAGAGATATATGTTGTTTTTCCTTCACCTGATGTAGCTTGGAACCATGTTGTGAATAAAGGAAAAGGTTTGGTTTTTTCTGGTCCCACTGTGGTGCTTGATGTATGTGCGGATCCGGCCGTCGAGCCATCTAGACCTTTTCCTAGTCCTTCATCTGAGAAGGACCCAGTGATCCCCTTCCCTAGAGCCCTTCAGATGGGGAAGGGGAAGAAAACAGAAAATCCCAAAAAGAGAGATTAGGAAGAGTTCAGCCAACAGATGATAGATAGTTTCCATATCCAGCTGACTCTTCAAGAGGCTTTGCAGCACATTCCCCTTCTTCAACGTTCATTGAGAGACAGGACCACCGTCAGGAGGAGGAGGAGGAACCACCATTCAGAGATCCATGTGCTGACGAAAGCTACGTGCTTCGTGATTCAGAACCGTCTGCCGGCCAAGAGGCCAGATTCAGGAGACCCTTATGTCAGATGTCACATTAGAGAGCAGAGGTTCGACCGGACTCTATTAGATAGCGGATCGTATATCAACCTCCTTCCGGCAGCCCTTCTCGACCGCTTCGAGTTGGGCACTCTTAGACAGAGCAGGACAGTCCTTCAGTTTGCTGATCGATCTGTCAAGAGGCCGAAGGGGTTGTTGCGAGACGTTGTCGTCACTATTCAGGGCCTGCAATTCCCCGTGGACTTCGTAGTGTTGGACATGTAGATCCCTGATTCAGTGACCGATACCCCATCATTCTCGGTCGTTCGTTCTTGGCCACAGCCAAGGCAGTGACTGACTATGATAGCGGGAAGGTATACTTTCGCGTCGAGGGCGAAAGTGTACAAATAGAGACGGTCGAGGACAGCCGAGCCAGAGAGAGATCATGCTCAGAGACCACTTAAGATACAGAGCAGCTGACAGAGGTAGGGCTAGACATCCACCAGGACTGTGACTTTGTGATCACAGACGATGAGGTAGTATGGGCAGACCCAGCAGCACAGGCCATCCTCTCATTTTCAGACACCGCTGAGGCAGAGATGACAGCAGAGGAGAGCTTGGAGAGCACATTCCTGGTTCAAGATACTTCAGTGGCAGCAGAGCAGGTTCTTGATCGTGACACGGATTTTTGTGATGATGGTGGTGCTGATGCCACCTTGTTTGATGCAGATCCCTCGGATTCAGAGTCTGATTGGGCAGATTGCGAGGATTATATGCCAGACCTGAGTCCCACTGAGCCTACACCTGAGGAGGAGGTAGATGCCGAGCAGATCAGAGACAGTTCAGTTGAGCAGCCTTCTTCATATCCAGTTTGCGAGATTACGTTCTCATTCTCCCAGGCAGATTTGGCAGCATACATGAGGCTTCTTTCGAGGCCAGATTTGCCAGCACCCAGCTGTCCAGAGCTGAAGCCGCTCCCTACTTCGCTGAAGTATCGATTCCTTGCGGGCGAGCCTGAGATGTACCCAGTCATCATCTCAGCCGATCTGACTGGAGAGCAAGAATCTCTTTTGATGGGGGTTCTTGAAAAGAACCACAAGGCAATCGGATGAAGCGTAGCAGATCTCCAGGGGCTAGTTCGGCCCTGTGCTCCCACCATATCTATCTCGAGGATGAGGCGAAGCCGTCGTGTGAGTTCCAGCGGCGGCTGACCCAATCTGAGAGAGGTTGTCATGAAGGAAATCTCGAAATGGTGGAGCGCAGATTTTATCTATCCAATTTCCGACTCCAAGTGGGTCAGTCCCTTGCATGTGGTGTCCAAGAAGACGGGCATCACGACTGTGATCAGTGAGTCGGGAGAGGAGATTGCTACACGAGTAGCCACTTCTTGGTGGGTCTGTGTTGACTACAGGAGACTCAACCAGGCCACCAAGAAGGATCATTTCCCCCTGCCTTTTATTGACTAGATTATAGAGAGACTGGCAGGGAAGAGCCACTATTGTTTTCTGGATGGGTACTCGGGCTACAACCAGGTGGCCATCGCTCCTGAGGATCAGGAGCAGACCACCTTTACCTGTCCCTTCGGCACATACACCTTCCGACGCATGCCATTTGGGCTATGCAATGCCCCTGCGACTTTTCAGAGATGCATGCTGTCGATCTTTTCGGACATGGTAGGGGAGCGTTTGGAGGTCTTCATGGATGATTTCTCGGTCTATGGCGACAGATTCGACTCCTGTCTTGACTGCCTAGACCGAGTACTCCAGCGATGTATAGAGGTCCATTTGGTGCTATCTTGGGAGAAGAGTCACTTCATGGTGACTCAAGGGACGGTGCTTGGCCACATCATCTCCAACAGGGGCATGGAGGTTGATCCGGCCAAGGTAGATGTCATTAGAAAACTCGCACCACCGTCCAATCTGAGGCAGTTACGGTCATTCCTGGGGCACATCGGTTTCTACCGACGATTCATTCATGATTTCAGCAGGCTTGCCCGGCCGTTGACTGACCTACTGACGAAAGACACCGAGTTCCTTGTCGATGACAAGTGTCTTTCATCCTTTGAGACTCTCAAGCAAAGCGTTATTGAGGCTCCTGTTCTTCAGCCACCTGATTGGTCTCTCCCATTCGAGATCATGACGGATGCCTCCGATTTTGCCATAGGGGCCGTTGGTGACCGTCCAAATGACTAAGGTAAAGGTATCAAACGGTCGTTGCGACCTCAATCAATCGGACTCGGGTCAACAAGAAAAATGAACCACTAATGAAAATAAAATCGATCAAAACACGAATAGCGATCCTGCTATAGGATTAACCTGGTATAGCACCCAGGGTCGAACTCAAGGAGCACGGGTTGGCCGAGAGGCCTACGAAGTAGTAAAAATAAAGAAAATAAAAGAACAAAATATTTTTAGTGGTTTTTGAATATTTTTATATTTTTTTGGATTTCTAAGTAATTAAGGAAATAAAGAAAAACACGGAAAAGCACACTTCTACAATTTATTCAAAGCCTCAAAAGTCAACCAAAAATTAGAATAAAAATATTTTTATGTATTTTATATTTTGTAGTGTTTTTGGTGAATTTTTGAGAATTTTCTGATGTTTATTTTATTTTCTAAAAATCAAAAGGTGAAGCAAACAGTGGGTACTGACCAGCCGAGCCAAAAAGCCCTAGATAAAATATCTAAGAGCCTTAAAATGGCCTGGAGGTAATTTACCTGTAAAGAAGATAAAACAAGGAAAATTTAGGCACCAATTTTATTATTTTTGGACTTTTAATTTATTTACTAGACTTTTTATAGGTTTTTGAGTGTTTTTAAGTTTTTAGTGATTTTTGGTAATGAAAAATAGCCAAAATTGGCTAGAAAATCAAACTAAGCAAAATAGATAGTAGCTAATTTTTATAGAATTTTTAACTGAGTTTTAATATTTTTTTGTGATTTTTCAAGCTAGACAGTGACAAAAATATAGGTTTTTGATTTTTTAAAAATATCAAACGAAATCAAAAATGTCCTCAAAAATCCGCAAAAATCCTACACCATGGCAGGAGCCATGTGTCAAATTTTCGTTGGATTTGGAGGAGTTTTGATATTTTATTCAAAAATAAAGGACGGGCACTGTGCACAGGGACCAAAGTGCAAATACCCTAAGTTCTGGGGGGTCTGGTGCAAAATACCCAGCAAAACACGCGCCACACGCGTGCCTGGGGCACTCAGGGACCCAAATGTAAGAAAAATAAGTCCCGAGGACTTATTGGTAACAGGCACCAAAAGTCCAGGGGCTTACCTGCAAATTACCCAAAATATAACGCACATGGGGAAATAAATTACGCACAGGGGTATAAATGCAAATAAGGAAAAGTTTTCATTAATTCAATAACATCCAGAACTACAGGGGTATCTACTGCAAATACCCAAAAATATCACGTGTCGATGCACGTGTCCACAACTGGCAGGGGTATAAATGCAAATAACAGGAAGCACAGGGTCCACTATGTAAATTACCCTAAAACTAAACAACTGACTTTAATATTTACAGGACTAAAACGAAATAAAAATAAAGACAGGGCCTAAGGGTAAATTACCCTTTATTAAGCGGATGGCTGGATGCGCGCCACGTGGAATTCGGACGGCTGCTGACGGTGGGCGCTCCGGATCGCCTCTCCTCGGATCGAGCGGTGGGTGCTCCGATGATCGAGCCGAGCTCCGAGGAGCTCGGGCGAGGTCGGCGGGGCGGGGCCTCCTGGCTAGATGGCGAAGGGCCTCAGACGGCCCTCGTTTCGACCTGAAAAGTGCACCAGAAGACTCACGGGTTGAGGGCAAACTGCCTCGACCCGGTTAGGCGAGGTGGGGGTGAACGGTGGGACGAAGCGGCGAGCTCCGGCGAAGGTGGTGGACGGAGGAGCTCGGTACCCAGCTCCTGTGCGAGATGGGTTGGGCGAATGGGTGGAGAAGGTGCGTCGGGGAGAGGTGAACGTGATGGTCGATTCCGATGATCGGATAGTGGTCGGAATCGAGATGAATCGGAGAAATACGGCGGCGGAGCGAATTAGGCGTAAATGGAAATTGAAGGAAAAAGGAAGGCTAAGGGGTTACCTGGGTGGTCGGAGAGACTGGGGAGGAGCTGGGGAAGCTCCCGGTCGTCGCCTCGAGGATCGTCTCGGTCCGAGGCTCGGAGCTCACGCTGGTGGCGGAGCTACGGCGGCTGGGCTCGCCGGATCGATGGCGAAGCTCCCTCTCCTCACTTCGACAGGCTCAGACGCGAGCTGTCACCTCACGCACTCTCTGGAGCTCACTGGAGAACGAAGCAAATGGACAAAGATGGAGAGAGGAGGTGGCGGAGCTGCGGCTATATACGGCTAGGGGTCCGGCTAAGAGAGGTCCGGGCGAGCAGCGCAGTGCGCGGATCCCCAATACCCACCCCGGGCGTGGATCAGGGAAGAACAAGCTCGGATTAGATCCCGGGGTTAACGGTTTCAGGAGTCGGATCAAGCGGGTAAAAATCCGAGAAATCGGGTCCAAACTCAGATCCGCGGGAGGTGGTCCTGGGGGGGTAGTTGACCGGGCGGTCAACATCCCCAGGACCCAATAAGAAGGGGCCACGTGGCTGAGTTTTGAAATGGAAATTAAGGGTAGCTAGGGCCCGAATTTGCAAAAACTCAAAACACAAAATATTTTTATTTTATTTTCTTCTATTTTTTGGTGATTTTTAATAATTTTTTTGAAATAAAAATAAGCTATATACATAGTATGTACTATATAGGTATATGTGCACAATTAGGGTTTTTTATTTTTGATTTTTAAATTATTATTTTTGTGCGATTTTATCCCTATTTTATATTTTATTTATTTATATTATAAAATAAGGAATAAAAGTGTGTTTTTATTTTATTTTTATTATTTAAATACATATATACATTTATATACATGGTATATGTACACTGTATTTTTGTATTTTTAATTTTGTTATTTTTATTTGGTTTTGATTTTAATTGTTTTTATTTTATTTATTTTCAATATATAACATAGACTATTTACAAAAAGTTTGGAAAATAATTTTATTTATTTACAAGGTTAGATAAATACATAGATGTGGTTTATGTACATGATGAAAGGTGTATTTTTTATCTTTTTGATTTTTAACTTTTTTTTCTTTTTGATTTGATATTTATAAATATATAAAAGTATCTACAAGCATATTTTTGGTGAGGAAAATATTTTTATAATATTTACATAAATATTTACACATGAGCCCCTATCTCCCTCTACTTTGATTCTTATGCGGTCAGGCCCATGCTGAGCCCTCCCTTGGGTTAGGTTGCTCAATATTTATTCTAAATATTTCCCTCTTTTTCTTTTTAATCTTTATTCTTTTATTTTTGCACAAAAACATGCTAATTATAGGTTTTTACACAATGCATGCTTTTGGTAATTATTTGTATTTACATATATCTACATGCTTTTGCAAAGGTTTTTGTAGCTAAAATATAAGAATAAAGAGTGATGAATGGGTATTCATCATCCCCCTATGCTTAACTTTGCTAGTCCCTTAGCAAATACTTATTTGAAAAAGAAGTGAAAAAGAAAGAAAGAAAAAGAAAAAGAGGATGTACATGGATCAAGGTTGATTATTAAACTTGACTTCATTAAATTGGGGTATGGAGCTCGATCAGATCTTTGGATTATTAATGTGTCGGAACCTTATTTAGACTTAAGCTTAAAACTCAACAGCCTCTAAGTTCCACTAATCTATAACCAAGACTCCTCAATGCTCCAGATCAGAACAAGTCATCAACCACAAACCCTGAAGACCATGAATCTTTTCTTGTCCTGTGAATGTGATGTCTAAGCTCTCCACCTCAGAAATGGCAACTTGACAACCCTCCCCAACAAGAAAACTCTATGACTTCAATCTGGCCACTCTTTCCTCGAGGAGCGGGGTATTCCCTTCTAAGTTCAAGTTCAGCCGGCTCAAGAAGAGGAGGAAGAAGAGAATGGGTCAAGGCCAGTGTAGCCAAGTACCCTTGGGAGCTTGACCAGTGTAGCCAAGTCTCCCTGCTGCAAGCTACAACAGGTGGAACATGAAACCAAGCTTTGCTTATTGCACTCTATATACATACTCCGGTGGGATTATCATTTTCTCTCAGACCCACCACTTTTTTTGAGTTCTTTTCTTTCTGCACACATTTTTTTTTCAAGTGCATCTGTACAACATATACATGTGCAGCATATATACAAGGAGTTTTTCCTCTTGAGCCAGTAGACTATCCCTCTTTTGAAGCTTTATTGCAACCCACAACTCCCGTCGTTAGACCTCATGGCAACCAGACCAAGTTGAGACGCACTTCCTTCACTAAAAGAAGAAGAGAGGTTCCGCCTAGAAGTACTACCCTCATATGCTACCCCAAGTCAAGGAAGACTGCCTCCTCACCACCTCATCCGTAGAGAGCTCAGTGCATAGTGCTGGTGTCCAAGTAAAGCCATAATCTATATGAGTCATGTGTTGTTGTTAAGTGCTCTACTTAGGCTCATTGAGATGACATGTGATCATAGCCTAGTGGACTCAAAGAATTAAGTTACCATGGACATGAAAAGCCTTAAACCTAATCCCTATAAGGTTCCTCTTAGAAGTTAGGTGGATTAAGATCTTAATCAAGCTCCATTTCTCAATTTGATTCCAGGCTAGTTTAAATGTCAACTATCATCCAGAAAAACTATATACATATGTACAAAAAGATGCTTATTTACACAAATTTTACAATCATGCAAAATTTTTGAAAAATGCTTTGAAATCATGAATGGATGATGCATGAAGTGCAAGTTTTGCAAAAAGATATTTACACACATTTACACAAGATTTTTGCAAACTTTTGATTTTCAAAACATTTTGGAAAAATTTTGTACTATATACATAATTTTGATACAAAAATATTTACACAAGCTTTACACAAAAGATTTTTGAAATCATTTTTACAAAAATAATTTGTACACTAGCTATTTATGTGCAAATAAAAGAAGTTTATGTACATGAAAAATTTTTAATTTTTGTGATTTGTAGCCATTTTATTTATTAACACACTCACACAAAGTACGAGTTATGGCTAAAGTATATATGAAATATATACACACCCCGTATACTTAGCTCGAACGATGTCCTCAGAGTCAAGAGCGATGAAGAAGACATAACTCGTACCAGGTATAGGGAAGTGAAAAGAAAGGCTATATACAAAGAAGAAGAAGAAAATAGAAAAGTCAAACAGGTCTCGGGTCTTCCCCTATACTTAGGATCAAATAATCCTAAGTATAGCAGGCTGTATACTAAGGGAAAACCGAGTGGAGAATGTACAGGGTCTACCCCCCCTATACTTAGGGTGAAATATCCCTAAGTATAGGCAGTAAAACAGGGGTAAGCAGAAACAAAAGAAATACCCATAAGGTCTCACATCCCCCCTATACTTAGGGTAAAGTGTACCCTAAGTATAGCATAATCACAAGATGAAGAAAGGGATGTGGGACTAAAGACTGTAGTGATATGGACATCTGGATCTATACAAGGCGGAGGAACTGTGAAACTCAGGCGTGAGATGCATTAGATGTGAGTCAAAGACCACATCTCACGCAAAATGAATAGGGGCAAGATCAGCGACCCGCGGCTCATGATCTAGAAATGGCTTGAGCCGCTGGCCGTTCACTCTAAAGGTACTCTCAGAAGACAACTCAGATATGTCGATGCTACCGTTGTCGTGTACCTCTCTGACCAAGTAGGGTCCCTTCCATTTGCTCTGTAGCTTCCCTGGAAATAAACGTAGCCTCGCATCAAACAGCCATACTCTCTGTCCAATCTCAAAATGCTTGTGGCTGATGTGAGAATCATGCCACTCCTTCACTTTCTCCTTATAATGTAGGCTGTTTGAGAATGCTGTATCTCTAAGCTCCTCCAGGGCAGCTAACTCTGCCCTCCTCTGGTCTCCCATATCATCTGGATCCATAAGAATATAGGTAACTGCCCAAAGTGACTTGTGCCTCAGCTCAACAGGTAAATGGCACGGCTTGCCATATACGAGGCGAAAGGGAGATGTGCCCAATGGAGTCTTGAAAGACGTCCTATATGCCCACAAGACCGAGTCCAAAAGCTGTGACCAATCCTTTCGGTCAGGGCGGACGACTTTCTGCAATATAGTCTTGATCTCCCTATTCGACACCTCGGCTAGACCATTCGTATGTGGATGGTAAGGTGTAGCAACACTATGATCTATGCCGAACTCGCTAGCAAGTGCCTTCACCTGGTCGTTGATGAAGTGAGATCCCCCATCAGAAATCAGAACTCGTGGAACCCCGAACCGCGTGATGATGTGCTTCCTCAAAAATCTGCAAACTGTCCTCGCATCAGCGGCTCGGGCGGGGATAGCCTCCACCCAACGACTAACATAATCAACGGCCAACAGAATGTACTCGAATCCCTGACTCTTAGGGAATGGACCCATGAAATCGATGCCCCATGCGTAAAAAACCTCACAGAAGTGAATGGGATGCATCGGCATCATATCACGCTGTCCGCAAGTGCCCATCCTCTGACAGTCAGTACACCTCTTCACGAACTCATCTGAGTCCTTGAAGAGGGTAGGCCATCACAAGCCGGATTGGAGCACTTTCTGTACCGTTCTCCTCCCAGAATGATGTCCTCCTGCCTCAAGCTTGTGGCAGTAAGTGAGGACGCTATGGTGTTCCTCCTGAGGAATACACCAACGCCAGACGCTATCCCCTCCTTCGTGGTAAAGGATGGGATCCTCCCAATGGTAGGACTTGGCCTTCGCAAGGAAGGTCTCAAGTCTCTGCCTGGGCCAATCTTGTGGAACTTTCCCAGCAACAAGAAAGTTCACAATATCGGCGTACCATGGGAGTGAGGTGATAGCAAGGATCGCCTCATCTGGGAAGGTATCTCGAATAGGGTCAATCTGCTCAGTCTCCTCAGGCTGCTCTAAACGGGAGAGATGATCCGCCACCACATTCTTGACTCCAGGCTTATCCTTGATCTCAATGTCGAACTCCTGGAGTAGAAGGATCCATCTAGTCAATCTGGCCTTGGCATCCTTCTTTGCCATGAGGTACCTGATGGCGGTGTGATCTGTGTACAAAGTCACTCTAGATCCAATGATATACGATCTGAACTTATCTAGGGCGAACACTACGGCTAGCATCTCCTTCTCTGTGACCCTGTAATTCCGCTGGGCGGAATCCAATGTGCGGCTAGCGTAGTGAATGGCAAATGGAACTCCATCCCTCCTCTGTCCCAGCACTGCCCCTACGGCAAAATCGGAGGCATCCGTCATGATCTCAAATGGGAGAGACCAATCCGGCGGCTGGAGGACAGGAGCCTCTATCACACACTGCTGGAGAGTCGCGAAGGACGAAAGACACTTGTCATCAACAAGGAACTTGGTGTCTTTCGTCAAGAGGTCAGTCAACGGCCGGGCAATCCTGCTGAAATCCTGAATGAATCTCCTATAAAATCCAACGTGCCCCAGGAATGACCGTAGCTGCCTCAGATTGGACGGTAGTGCGAGTTTCCTAATGACATCAACCTTGGCCGGATCAACCTCCATGCCCCTGTTGGAGATTATGTGGCCAAGCACCATCCCTTGAGTCACCATGAAGTGACTCTTCTCCCAAGATAGAACCAACTGATACTCAATACATCACTGGAGTACTCGGTCTAGGCAGTCAAGACAGGAGTCGAATCCGTCGCCGTAGACCGAGAAATCATCCATGAAGACCTCCAAACACTCCCCTACCATGTCCGAAAATATCGACAGCATGCACCTCTGAAAAGTCGCAGGGGCGTTGCATAGCCCAAATGGCATGCGTCGAAAGGCATATGTACCAAAGGGACAGGTAAAGGTGGTCTTCTCCTGATCCTCAGGAGCGATGGCTACCTGATTATAGCCCGAGTACCCATCCAGGAAGCAATAATGGCTCTTCCCTGCCAGTCTCTCAATGATCTGGTCAATAAAAGGCAGGGGGAAATGGTCCTTCTTGGTGGCCTGGTTGAGTCTCCTGTAGTCAACACAGACCCTCCAAGAGGTGGGTACTCGTGTAGCAATCTCCTCTCCCGACTCACTGATCACAGTCGTGATGCCCGTCTTCTTGGGCACCACATGCAAGGGGCTGACCCACTTGGAGTCGGAAATGGGATAAATAAAATCTGCACTCCACCATTTTGATATTTCCTTCATCACAACCTCTCTCAGGTTGGGGTTCAGTCGCCGCTGGAACTCACGCGACGGCTTCGCCCCTTCCTCGAGATAGATATGGTGGGAGCACACTGATGGACTAATCCCATGGAGATCTGCTACGCTCCATCCGATTGCCTTGCGGTTCTTTTCAAGAACCCCCATCAAACGGGATTCTTGCTCTCCAGTCAGATCGGCGGAGATGATGACTGGGTACATCTCTGGCTCGCCCGCAAGGAACCGATACTTCAGCAAAGTAGGGAGCGGCTTCAGCTCTGGAAGGCTGGGTGCTGGCAAATCTGGCTGCGGAAGGAAATGAGTGAATGCTGCTAAGTCTGCCAAATCTGCCTGGGAGAAAGAAAGCGAACTCTCGCAAACTGGATCTGGAGAAGGCTGCTCAACTGTGCTGTCTCTGATCTTCTCTGCATCTGCCTCCTCCTCATCTGTCGGCTCAAGTGGACTTAAGTCTGGCATCTGATCATCATAATCTGCCCAATCAGACTTTGAATCTGAGGGATCTGCATCAAATACGGTGGCGTCAGTACCACCATCACACAAGGTGGCCTCAGCACCACCATCACTGATAGTCGTGTCGCGATCAAGGACCGGCTCTGCTGCCTCTGTAGTATCCTGAATCAGGGCTGTGCTCTCCAGGCTCTCCTCTGCTATCATCTCGGCATCAGCTGTATCTGAAAATGAGAGGATGGCCTGTGCTGCAAGATCTGCCCATGCTGCCTCGTCGTCTGTGATCACAAAATCACAGTCCTGGTGGATGTCTGGCTCTGCGTCTGTCAGCTGCTCTGAATCTGTGCTAGCCTCTGAGCGTGCTCTCTCTCTGGCTCTGTAGTCCTCGACCGTCTCTATTTGTATACTCTCACCCTCGACGCGAAAGTACACCTTCCCGCTGTCATGATCAGTCACCGCCTTGGCTGTGGCCAAGAATGGACGACCGAGGATGATGGGGGTATCGGTCACTGAATCAGGGATCTCCATGTCCAACACTACGAAGTCCACGGGGAATTTCAGGCCCTGAATCGTGACGATAACGTCTCGCAACAACCCCTTCGGCCTCTTGACAGATCGATCAGCAAACTGAAGGACTGTCCTGCTCTGTCGAAGAGTGCCCAACTCGAAGCGGTCGAGAAGGGCTGCTGGAAGTAGGTTGATCGACGATCCGCTATCTAATAGAGTCCGGTCGAACCTCTGCTCACTAATCTGGCATCTGACATACGGGGCCCCGGAATCTGGCCTCTTGGCTGGCAGACGGTTTTGGATCGCAAAACACGTGGCTTTCGTCAGCACATGAATCTCTGAAGTGTGGTTCCTCCTCCTCCTCCTGACTGTGGTCCTATCTCTCAAAGATCGCTGAAGAAGGGGGATGTGCTGCAAAGCCTCCTGGAGGGTCAGCTGGATGTGGAATCTATCGATCATACTCTGGCTGAATTCCTCCTGCTCTCTCTTTTTTGGATCATTTTCTTTTTTCTTCCTTTTCCCCATCTGAAGGGCTCTAGGGAAGGGGATCACAGGGTCCTTCGCAGATGAAGGACTAGGAAAAGGCCTAGACGGCTCGACGGCCGGATCCACACATACATCACTCAACACAGTGGGACCAGAGTAAACTAAACCTTTTCCTTTATTCAAAACAGAGTTCTGAGATACATGAATGCGAGGAAAGACAACATCTCTATCAAAACACACACCGGTGGCCTCAGTACCACCACGGGCTGGCTCTGCTGCTGGACGTCTCGCGGCCTCAATACCGCGGGCTGGCTCGGCTATGCTGGTGGCGTCAGTACCACCTCCTCGAACTGGTGAAGCGGCGACCTCAGTACCGCCGGTGGAATCAGCATCCTTGGTGGCATCAGTACCACCATCGTTATCTGGAGCGGCCTCAGTACCGCTCTCCTCCTCCTCATGTGGCACCCTGGAAGTATCCTCGTGGTGTAGCTCAGATGAGGCGCCGCCGCCTGCTGGTGTCCTACCTCTCCTAAGTGCAACAAAATCAGCACCAAACAGATCCGAAGATGTATCAACAAATGGATCACTAGGAGTGGTGTACTCAGTGGAAACTACCTGCTCAGATTTCCTCTTGAGGTTATTCGGGTTCGGCTCTATCTGTGCCGGGATGGCAGCCTTCCCTCTCACCAGGTCCCGCATCTCCTGGCGGAACTCGTCCATCTCCCGTCTAAATGTGGCCTGCTGATCCGTGAGGAGGCGGGCGACGTCATCCAAGGCGGGGCTCTCATGGAAGCCCGACGGGTAGCCTCTATGGTGCTGAGGCTGCTGGAACTGCTAGTGGTGCTGCTGAGAGGGGTAGGAAGAGGGATGCTGCTGGTATGCTGGGTGAGCCTGCTGCTCACGTCTCCACGACTGTCCCTGCTGCTGATAGGGACGAGGAACGAAGGATGATGGCTGGTGTGACTGGTAAGCTGGGGGCTGCTGCTGCGGCTGGTGATCTCTCTGCTGGCCGTACTGCCCTCCCTGACCGGCTGGCTGCTGCTGGGGCTGGGTACCTCCACTCCCCCACCTGAATCCGGGATGATCTCATCGGATCCCAGGCTGGGGGCGGTCATACCAAATCCCGTTGACATCCATCAACGGCTCTGCATCGTAGGGGGCTGGCGGGAGTACTGCCAGAGGCTAGTCCGGCTGGTAGACCACCATCTGCTTGTCTGGAGATGGTGGGGACTGGTAGGTGGGCTGCGGCTGCTGGTACGGCTCCGCTTGTACAAGATGAACCTGTCTAGGCTGCTGTAGGGAGCCGGAGCGCTGGGACGAGCTGCTGCTGCTGCCGGAGTCGCCTCGCGACTGAAGACGGGGCTGGGGAGCCGTCTGTGCCTCCTGGAGACACATGAGCTGTGTCTTCATGTCGCTCAGAGTCTGTGCCATCTTCTCCATCTGAATGATGCCCTGGCACTGCTTCTTCTCTATCAGCTCCATGCGGTCCAACTTCTCGCTGATGATCCCCATGTCCGCAGCGGACGACTCTGCCTGTGCTGCTGTGACTGCGGACGAACTTGATGGACCTGCATCGACCCGTGCTATCCGCTGGTACTGCACGGGTCCTAGCTGCTGCTGGGGTCTCCCCTGAGTATACAACCGGGTCTGGGACATCATCATATAATTCTCAGCCATCTCCTCGAAGATGGCCCAGACCTGGTCGTGGTCCTTGGCGAAATAGGACCTGCCACAAGAAGCATTCACCAGACCCTGAAGCTTTGGTGTCAACCCGCTGAAGAAGCTCTGCACAAGGTTCGGCTTCGTGATGTCGTGGTGCGGGCATCTGTCCGTGAGCTCTCTAAAACTCTCCCATTCCTCGTGAAACTACTCATTGGGGAGCATGGAGAAGTTGCTGATCAGAGCCCTCGCTGCATTCGTCCGCCCGAGTGGATAGTACTTGTTCAAGTACTCGGTGCGGAGCTGCTCCCAGGTGTAGATGAACTTCCCCAGATGCTTCAGCCAGGTGGCTGCTATGTCTGCTAGTGAGAAGGGGAAGGCAATCATCCGAATCGTATCCTGGTCCACATGGCGATCGTGGACAGTACTGCAAATCATCAGGAACTCCTGGAGGTGGAGATGGGGCTCCTCGGTGGCAAGCCCGTGAAAACGGGGAAGCATCTGCAGGGTGTTCGGGGGGAACTTGAAGTCCCCCACGATAGCAGGTACCACCACCCAATGGTGCATCAGTGTAGATCCGGGGTTGTGCAACTCCCGCATCGGTCTTGGTGGTCCTCCTGCCGTGGTGGCTGCGGCGGCAGCTGCTGCTGCTGCTGCGGCTCGTGCCTCTGCATATGGTATGTCCTCAGTCTCGCTCTGCTGATCTCGCTCTGCTCGGAGGCGCTCCAACTCTCTCCTCATCTCAATCATGAACGCTCCCTGATCGCGTAACTGCTGCTGAACTGTCTCTAATGAAGCGATCAAGGTGGAGTTAATCGCTCCCTGATCCATCACGACGTGCTCTGTACGGGAACGATCCTCAAAACTGCCAGCCATGACGTCTGCTGCAAAATCAAATGATCCCAACTCAGGTGCTGTCAAATCTATCAATCTCTCCTCGGGCTCATGTCTCTCAGGTCTGAAAGAAAGGGGGTCGAGGGGGAACAGGGCGGAGTCGTACTCAGGATTGGAGAGCTGGTCTCGGCTCTCGCGGGCCAACCTAGATGATTGGGTGGACGTGCCCGAAAGCGGTGCAGCCAGAGGCTGCCTAAGAGAGCGTCGACCCATCATCTTGATCTGGCGAGTAGGGCGGATGAGATCTGGAGAAACTATGATCACAAAACAAACCCCCGGTTCACCAACGCGACGCGAGCTGAAGACCGTGAAAGTTCGGTCAATTTATCTTGTCGATTTTATTAGGTGAACACACAAAATATCAGAGCGCTTACGTGACCTGTTAGGATACCCGATGCTATCCCAACCGACTGGCCCGCACGGAGAAGTCGGTAACCAGTCGGGACTAGCATCGGAGGGCTCTACCTAGGGTGCGGGTCACTCTCTCGCGCATCCAAACCATACAATGAGGGGGTTGCTCTCCCCAAGACAAAATTTTTTAGGGTGAGCGTCTTTTAAGATCAATAGTGTTAACCAGTCCCAATTTTATGGTTTCTCTTTTTAATCTTTTTTTCAAATAAAATCAAACGGCCTAACGAATTTTTCGGTTCTCCTGGTTATTTAATCCAAAACAGGGTGGAGAAGACGAAAAAGCCGATGCGCGATGAAATCAATGATGCATGCTGAGTAAGAAATGCGTACCTTGTCTCCAGCACTCTACATGCAAGTGATCCGCGCAGAATTGAAAGACTGAAAGTAAACTACCTAAATGATGCAACGGGAAAAACCGAGTCCTAGATGAGCAATTTCTATCGCAAGAACCGTCTAACCGGTCACCGACCTCCAAGCCAAAGAGTCCGGTCTTGGCCCGTCCCTCCTCTGTCTGACAAATCGGGGGTAGGAGAAAGCGCTTTACAGGACGGGCTGCGGCACGTAGGCTACGAAGGAGATGATTCGGTTATTTTTATTAATGATTTTTAGTAGGTCCAATTAACGTTCTATAGGAACAGTCAATCAATTAGGTGTGGGGATCCTACTATTTACGGCACAAGCAATAGAAATTCCTAAGTCTAGGGGCTCGAGCAAAAACCGCGTAAACACCGGCAAAGGCAGTAAGAAAATAAAAAGAAAACCGCGTAAAAGCCGTGAAAAACTCCTAAGGTCCCCCGAGCACACCGGTGCTCGGCGAAACAGACCCACTAAGTCACAAGGTCCAAGTCTCTGAGAGTGTCCTGTATTATTACAATAATAATGAAAAATAAAAAGAAAATTCCTCTCCCACTCAACTCTCTCTCACTCTCTCCTGCGGCTCTACGAAGAAAAGAGCCGCCTCCAAATCCCGCGGTTGCGTCGGCTTCCCGAAAGCAGCCGCCTCGGTCCTCGGGCCCTCGCAAGAAAACGCAGAGTGGTCAGAACCAGATAATCAAATAATAAAAAGGAAAAAATAAATGGAAATAAAAACAAGGGTATATATGCAAAAATACAAAATAAAATAAACACTCAAAATAAAACAAAATCAAAAATAAAAGAAAAAGAAAATAAAACAAAATCAAACAAAAAGAAAATAAAAACAAAAGCCGCGAAAAACCGCGAAAATAAAAACGAAAAGAAAATAAAAACTACTAAGCCGTGTTCCCCGGCAACGGCGCCATTCTGGTGACCGTCCAAATGACTAAGGTAAAGGTATCAAACGGTCGTTGCGACCTCAATCAATCGGACTCGGGTCAACAAGAAAAATGAACCACTAATGAAAATAAAATCGATCAAAACACGAATAGCAGTCCTGCTATAGGATTAACCTGGTATAGCACCCAGGGTCAAACTCAAGGAGCACGGGTTGGCCGAGAGGCCTACGAAGTAGTAAAAATAAAGAAAATAAAAGAACAAAATATTTTTAGTGGTTTTTGAATATTTTTATATTTTTTTGGATTTCTAAGTAATTAAGGAAATAAAGAAAAACACGGAAAAGCACACTTCTACAATTTATTCAAAGCCTAAAAAATCAACCAAAAATTGGAATAAAAATATTTTTATGTATTTTATATTTTGTAGTGTTTTTGATAAATTTTTGAGAATTTTATGATGTTTATTTTATTTTCTAAAAATCAAAAGGTGAATCAAACAATGGGTACTGTCCAGCCGAGCCAAAAAGCCCTAGATAAAATATCTAAGAGCTTTAAAATGGCCTGGAGGTAATTTTCCTGTAAAGAAGATAAAACAAGGAAAATTTAGGCACCAATTTTATCATTTTTGGATTTTTAGTTTATTTACTAGAATTTTTATACTTTTTTGAGTGTTTTTAAGTTTTTAGTGATTTTTGGTAATGAAAAATAGCTAAAATTGGCTAGAAAATCAAACTAAGCAAAATAGATAGTAGCTAATTTTTATAGAATTTTTAAATGAGTTTTAATATTTTTTTGTGATTTTTCAAGCTAGACAGTGACAAAAATAATGGTTTTTGATTTTTTAAAAATATCAAACGAAATCAAAAATGTCCTCAAAAATCCGCAAAAATCCTACACCATGGCAGGAGCCATGTGTCAAATTTTCGTTGGATTTGGAGGAGTTTTGATATTTTATTCAAAAATAAAAGACGGGCATTGTGCACAGGGACCAAAGTGCAAATACCCTAAGTTCTGGGGGGTCTGGTGCAAAATACCCAGCAAAACACGCGCCGCACGCGTGCCTGGGGCACTCAGGGACCCAAATGTAAGAAAAATAAGTTCCGAGGATTTATTGGTAACAGGCACCAAAAGTCCAGGGGGCTTACCTGCAAATTACCCAAAAAACGCACATGGGGAAATAAATTATGCACAGGGGTATAAATGCAAATAAGAAAAAGTTTTCATTCATTCAATAACATCCAGAACTACAGGGGTATCTACTGCAAATAACCCAAAAATATCACGTGTCGATGCACGTGTCCACAACTGGCAGGGGTATAAATTCAAATAACAGGAAGCACAGGGTCCACTATGTAAATTACCCTAAAACTAAACAACTGACTTTAATATTTACAGGACTAAAACGAAATAAAAATAAAGACAGGGCCTAAGGGTAAATTACCCTTTATTAAGCGGATGGCTGGATGCGCGCCACGTGGAGATCGGACGGCTGCTGACGGTGGGCGCTCCGGATCGCCTCTCCTCGGATCGAGCGGTGCTGGTGGCTCCAGGAACGGATGGCCCGGATGAAGTCTGGAGCGGAGGGAGAAGATCAACGGCAGAGGAGGGTCCTCGAAGAACAGGTCCCCGGCGAGACTCGCCGGGCTCGTGCGTGCGCTGGGCTCCTCCTTGGAGCACTCTGATGGTCGGAGGAGAAAGCTGGAGTGCTCCTGCGTCTGTTACGATGCTCCGATGATCGAGCCGAGCTCCGAGGAGCTCGGGCGAGGTCGGCGGGGCGGGGCCTCCTGGCTAGATGGCGAAGGGCCTCAGACGGCCCTCGTTTCGACCTGAAAAGTGCACCAGAAGACTCACGGGTCGAGGGCAAACTGCCTCGACCCGGTTAGGCGAGGTGGGGGTGAACGGTGGGTCAAAGCGGCGAGCTCCGGCGAAGGTAGTGGACGGAGGAGCTCGGTACCCAGCTCCTGTGCGAGCTGGGTTGGGCGAATGGGTGGAGAAGGTGCGTCGGGGAGAGGTGAACGTGATGGTCGATTCCGATGATCGGATAGTGGTCGGAATCGAGATGAATCAGAGAAATACGGCGGTGGAGCGAATTAGGCGTAAATGGAAATTGAAGGAAACGGGAAGGCTAAGGGGTTACCTGGGTGGTCGGAGAGACTGGGGAGGAGCTGGGGAAGCTCCCGGTCGTCGCCTCGAGGATCGTCTCGGTCCGAGGCTCGGAGCTCACGCTGGTGGCGGAGCTACGGCGGCTGGGCTCACCGGATCGATGGCGAAGCTCCCTCTCCTCACTTCGACAGGCTCAGACGCGAGCTGTCACCTCACGCACTCTCTGGAGCTCACTGGAGAACGAAGCAAATGGCCAAAGATGGAGAGAGGAGGTGGCGGAGCTGCGGCTATATACGGCTAGGGGTCCGGCTAAGAGAGGTCCGGGCGAGCAGCGCAGTACGCGGATCCCCAAAACCCACCCCGGGCGTGGATCAGGGAAGAACAAGCTCGGATTAGAGCCCGGGGTTAACGGGTTCAGGAGTCGTATCAAGCGGGTAAAAATTCGAGAAATCGGGTCCAAACTCAGATCCGCGGGAGGTGGTCCTGGGGGGGTAGTTGACCGGGCGGTCAACATCCCCAAGACCCAATAAGAAGGGACCACGTGGCTGAGTTTTGAAATGGAAATTAAGGGTAGCTAGGGCCCGAATTTGCAAAAACTCAAAACACAAAATATTTTTATTTTATTTTTTTCTATTTTTTGGTGATTTTTAATAATTTTTTCGAAATAAAAATAAGCTATATACATAGTATGTACTATATAGGTATATGTGCACAATTAGGGTTTTTGATTTTTGATTTTTAAATTATTATTTTTGTGCAATTTTATCCCTATTTTATATTTTATTTATTTATATTATAAAATAAGGAATAAAAGTGTGTTTTTATTTTATTTTAATTATTTATATACATGAGTAAAATAAATACATATATACATTTATATACATGGTATATGTACACTGTATTTTTGTATTTTTAATTTTGCTATTTTTATTTGGTTTTGATTTTAATTGTTTTTATTTTATTTATTTTCAATATATAACATAGACTATTTACAAAAAGTTTGGAAAATAATTTTATTTATTTACAAGGTTAAATAAATACATAGATGTGGTTTATGTACATGATGAAAGGTGTATTTTTGATCTTTTTGATTTTTAACTTTTTTTTTCTTTTTGATTTTATATTTATAAATATATACAAGTATCTACAAGCATATTTTTGGTGAGGAAAATATTTTTATAATATTTACATAAATATTTACACATGAGCCCCTATCTCCCTCTACTTTGATTTTTATGCGGTCAGGCCCATGCTGAGCCCTCCCTTGGGTTAGGTTGCTCAATATTTATTCTAAATATTTACCTCTTTTTCTTTTTAATCTTTATTCTTTTATTTTTGCACAAAAACATGCTAATTATAGGTTTTTACACAATGCATGCTTTTGGTAATTATTTGTATTTACATATATCTACATGCATTTGCAAAGGTTTTTGTAGCTAAAATATAAGAATAAAGAGTGATGAATGGGTATTCATCAGCTGTGCTTGGACAGAGGAGGGATGGAGTCCCCTTTGCTATCCACTACGCTAGCCGCACATTGGATTCCGCCCAGCGGAATTATACAGTCACAGAGAAGGAGATGCTAGCCGTAGTATTCGTCCTAGATAAGTTCAGATCTTACATCATTGGATCTAGAGTGACCTTGTACACTGATCACACCGCCATCCGATACCTCATGGCAAAGAAGGATGCCAAGGCCAGACTGACTAGATGGATCCTTCTACTCCAGGAGTTCGACATTGAGATCAAGGATAAGCCTGGAGTCAAGAATGTGGTGGCGGATCATCTCTCCCGTTTAGAGCAGCCTGAGGAGACTGAGCATATTGATCCCATTTGTGAGACCTTCCCAGATGAGGCGATACTTGCTATCGCCTCACTCCCATGGTATGCCGATTTTGTGAACTTTCTCGTTACTGGGAAAGTCCCACAAGATAGGACCAGGCAGAGGCTTGAGACCTTCCTTGCGAAGGCCAAGTCCTACCACTGGGAGGATCCCATCCTTTACCACGAAGGAGGGGATAGCGTCTGGCGTAGGTGCATTCCTCAGGAGGAGCACCATAGCGTCCTCACTTACTGCCACAAGCTTGAGTCAAGAGGACATCATTCTGGGAGGTGAACGACACAGAAAGTGCTCCAATCCGGCTTGTGGTGGCCTACCCTCTTCAAGGACTCTGATGAGTTCGTGAAGAGGTGTACTGACTGTCAGAGGATGGGCACTTGTGGACAACATGATATGATGCCGATGCAGCTCATTCACTTCTGTGAGGTTTTTGACGCATGGGGCATCGATTTCATGGGTCCATTCCCTAAGAGTCAGGGATTTGAGTACATTCTATTGGCCGTAGACTATGTTAGTCGTTGGGTTGAGGCTATCCCCGCCCGAGCCGCTGATGCGAGGACAGTTTGCAGATTTTTGAGGAAGCACATCATCACGCGGTCGGGGTACCTCGAGTATTGATTTTAGATGGGGGGTCTCATTTCATCAACGACCAGGTGAAGGCCCTTGCTAGCGAGTTCGGTATAGACCATCGTGTTGCTACACCATACCATCCACAAACGAATGGTCTAGCCGAGGTGTCGAACAGGGAGATCAAGACTATATTGCAGAAAGTCGTCCGCCCTGACCGAAAGGATTGGTCACAGCTTTTGGACTCGGTCTTGTGGGCATATAGGACGTCTTTCAAGACACCATTGGGCACATCTCCCTTTCGCCTCGTATATGGCAAGCCGTGCCATTTTCCTGTTGAGCTGAGATACAGGTCACTTTGGGCAGTCACTGAGATACTTATGGATCCAGATGGTGCAGGAGACCAGAGGAGGGCAGAGTTAGCAGCCCTGGAGGAGTTGAGAGATACCGCCTTCTCAAACAGCCTACATTATAAGGAGAGAGTGAAGGAGTGGCATGATTCTCATATCAGCCACAAGCATTTTGAGCCTGGACAGAGAGTATGGCTGTTTGATGCGAGGCTTCGCCTATTTTCAGGGAAGCTACAGATCAAGTGGAAGGGACCCTACTTGGTGAGAAAGGTACACGACAACGGTAGCATTGATATATCCGAGTTGTCTTCTGAGAGTACCTTTCGAGTGAACGGCCAGCGGCTCAAGCCATTTCTAGATCATGAGCCGCGGGTAGTTGATGTTGCCCCGATTCATTTTGCGTGAGATGTGGTCTTTGACTCACATCTATTGCATCTCACGCCTGATTTTCACTGATCTTCCGACTTGTATAGATCCATATGTCCATATCATCACATTCTTTAGTCCCACATCCCTTTATTCATCCTTTGATTATGCTATACTTAGGGTGTACTTTACCCTAAGTATAGGGGGGATGTAGGACCTTTGAGTTTCCTTTTGCTTCTTTCTACCCCTGATTTTGTTGCCTATACTTAGGGATATTTTACCCTAAGTATAGGGGGGGTAGACCCTGTACATTCTCCACTCGGTTTTCCCTTTGTGTACAGCCTGCTATACTTAGGATTACTTGATCCTAAGTATAGGGGGAAAATCCGAGATCTTTTTGATTATTCTATTCATTCATTCATCTTTGTATATAGCCTTCCTTTTCACTTCCCTATACCTAGCACGAGTTATGTCTTCTTCATCGCTCTTGACTCTGAGGACATCGTTCGAGCTATGTATAGGGGGGTGTGTATATATTTCATATATACTTTAGCCATAACTCATACTTTGTGTGAGTGTGTTAATAAATAAAATAGCTAAAAACCCCTAAAAATCACAAAAATTAAAAATTTTTCATGTACATAAACATTCTTTTACTTGCACATAAATAGCTAGTGTACAAATTATTTTTGTAAAAATGATTTCAAAAATCTTTTGTGTAAAGCTTGTGTAAATATTTTCTTACCAAAATTATTTATATAGTACAAAATTTTTCCAAAATGTTTTGAAAATCAAAAGTTTGCAAAAATCTTGTGTAAATGTGTGTAAATACCTTTTGCAAAAATTGCACTTCATGCATTCATCCATTCATGATTTCAAAACATTTTTCAAAAATTTTGCATGTTTGTAAAAATTTATGTAAATAGCATCTTTTGTACATATGTATATAGTTTTTCTGGATTATAGTTGACATTTAAACTAGCCTGGAATCAAATTGAGAAATGGAGCTTGATTAAGATCTCAATCCACCTAATTTATAAGTGGAACCTTATAGGGCTTAGGTTTAAGGCTTTTCAGGTCCATGGTGACTTAATTCTTTGAGTCCACTAGGCTATGATCACATGTCATCTCAATGAGCCTAAGTAGAGCACTTAACAACAACACATGACTCATATGGACAATGGCTTTACTTGGACACCAGTACTTAGCACCGAGCTCTCTACGGATGAGGTGGTGAGGAGACAGTCTTCCTTGACTTGGGGTAGCATATGAGGGTAGTACTTCTAGGCGAAACCTCTCTTCTTCTTTTAGTGAAGGAAGTGCGTCTCAACTTGGTCTGGTTGCCATGAGGTCTAACGACGGGAGTTGTGGGTTGCAATAAAGCTTCAAAAGAGGGATAGTCTACTAGCTCAAGAGGAAAAACTCCTTGTATATATGCTGCACATGTACATGTTGTATAGATGCACTTGAAAAAAAATGCAAAAAGAAAATAACTCCAAAAAAGTGGTGGGTCTGATAGAAAATGATAATCCCACCGAAGTATGTATATAGAGTGCAATAAGCAAAGCTTGAGATTCATGATCCACCTTATGTAGCTTGCAGCAGGGAGACTTGGCTACACTGGTCGAGCTCCCAAGGATACATGGCTACACTGGCCATGGTCCATTCTCTTCTTCCTTCTCTTCTTGAGCCGGTTGAACTTGAACTTAGAAGGGAATACCCCACTCCTCAAGGAAAGAGTGGCCAGATTGAGGTCATAGAGTTACCTTGTTGGGGAGGGTTGTCAAGTTGCCATTTCTGAGGTGGAGAGCTTATACCTCACATTCTCAGGACAAGGAAAGATTCATGGTCTTCAAGGTTTGTGATTGATGACTTGTTCTGATCTGGAGCATTGAGGAGTCTTAATTAGAGATTAGTGGAACTTAGAGGCTGTTGAGTTTTAAGCTTAAGTCCAAATAAGGTTCCGACACATTAATAATCCAAAGATCTGATTAAGCTCCATAATTCAATTTAATGAAGGAAAGTTTAATATTCAACCTTGATCCATGTACATTCTTCTCTTTTTCTGTTTCTTTCTTCTTTTTCACTTCTTTTTCAATAAGTGTTTGCTAAGGGACTAGAAAAGTTAAGTATAGGGGGTGATGAATACTCATTCATCACTCTTTATTCTTATATTTTAGCTACAAAAACCTTTGCAAATGCATGTATATATTTGTAAATATAAATAATTACTAAAAGCATGCATGGTGTAAAATGTAATAATTAGCATGTTTTTGTGTAAAAATAAAGAATAAATATTAAAAAGAAAAAGAGATAAATATTTAGAATAAATATTGAGCAACCTAAACCCAAGGGAGGGCTCAGCATGGGTCTGACCGCATAAAATCCAAAGTAGAGAGAGATAGGGGCTCACGTGTGTAAATATACCTGTAAATATAATAAAAATATTTTCCTCCAAAAATAAAATAAAGTGGGCTTGTAAATACTTGTACATATCTATAAATATAAAATCAAGATAAAAATAGAAAAATTAAAAAGAAAACAAAAACATCACTTGTGTATATTCACCATGTATATAGTCCACTCATCTATATTTATTTCACCCTATAAATAAATAAAATTAAATTCCATAAAATTTGTAAATATTCTATGTTTTATGGTGTAAATAAATAAAATAAAAACCATTAAAACAAAAACAAAATAAAAAGAAAAATTAAAAATCACATTGTAAATATACCATGTAGATACATGTACATATATATTTATTTAACCCTTGTATATAAATAATAAAAATAATATAAAAAAATTTACTTTTATTCCTAATTTTATGATATAAATAAAATATAAAATAGGAATAAAAATGCACAAAACTAACTAATTAAAAATCAAAATTAAAAATCCTATATTGTACATATACCTATATATAGCCCTATTATGTAAATACCTTATTTTCATTTTGAAAAATTAATTAAAAATCACCAAAAAATAGAAAAAATTAAAACAAAAATATTTCATGTTTTGAGTTTTTAATAAATCTGCCATTTACTATTTTTAATTGATTTTTCAAATCTTTTCCAGATGGTCGTTCCCCATTGGTCCACGGGGGTTGTTGACCGCCTGGTCAACTCCCCCCTGTGGACCACTTCCCACGGGTATTAGGCACCCGACCCGACTTCTCCCTATTTTTGCGCCCAAACCCGATCCCCTCACACCTAAACCCCAGGTCCATCTTGACCGTGACAGATCCGGCACCCTCGCCGGGGTGCCCGCCTCGGGATCCGCGCTTCACGCTGCCCTACCCGATCAAATCTTGCCAGACCTTCCACCGTATAAAGGCTGAGCTCCGCCACCTCATTCCGCATCTTTGGATCATTCTCCTACCACCCAGTGACCTCCAGTGCCTTAGTGAGAGTGACAGCTCGCTCCGGGCGTTGTCGCAGCGAGGAGGAGACGTCTGGACCATCGATCCGGCGAGCTTGCGCCGCCGTGCTCCGCCCAAAGCAGGAGCTTGAGCCTCGGGCCACGATGTCCCACGAGGCAAGGACCAGGAGCACCAGCTGCTCATCCTCAGTCGACTCGACCACCTAGGTACCTCTAGTTTCCCTTCCTTTACGCTAATTTTTAGTTTCCTCCAATTTTTACCGTCGCCGTCCACCTCCGATTCCGGCCACATCCATCTTCGTATCGACCATCGGACCGTTCCATCACGATCGCCTATCCCTCGCGCACGTTTTACGCCCTTCCATTCAACCCATCTCACACAGGAGCTGGGGTTTCGAGCTTCACCGTCCTCCCCTCGCCGGAGCTCGACCGCACCGCCTCACCAGACACCTTCACCCCCTCTCACAGGGTCGAGGCACTTTGCCCTAGACCCGCGAGCGTGTTGCTGTGATTTGCAGGTCCCGTCGAGCCCATTTGAGGGTTCGACCATTCAGGAGCAGGCGCTCGACCTCCACTGACTCCACCGGAGCTCCCCAAAGCTCCGTCGAGCCATCGGAGGCCACCATTCGACGCGGAGGGTCCATAGCTATCTTCTCCGATATTTAGTGGGCCGCGAGGAGGAAGACAGAGCACACATGGCCCCGGTGAAGTTCGCCGGCATCCAGTTCTTCCTCGACCTCCATACACAGTCAGATCGTCCCCCCGCTCCAGTTCGCATCACGACCGTCCATCCGAGGAGCCACCAGCAGCGTCAGATCTATCTGAGGAGCGATCTGGACCGTTCGATGCCTGAGGTTTCGCCACCGTGACTCTCCTTCGTTGGATCTTCCACGTGGCGAGTGTGGGCCGTCGATCAGAGCCGAGGAGTCCAGCGTTGGGCGCCACCAGTCCCGCACCGTTCGATCCACCACGTGGCATCCATCCATCCCTCGGATATAATAATGGGGTAATTATCCTTAGGCCCCCCTGCTTTTAGTTGTTATTATTTAGCCCTATAAATATATAGTTTAGTTGTTTTATTTCTGGTTTATTTGCACTTTGGACCTGAGGTTTTTTTTATTTGCATGTATACCCCTGCCTATAGTGTGTCACGTGCATCGACACTTGTGTTTTTGGGATATTTGCATACTTAGTCCTGTAGTTCCTGGATGTTATGAAATGAATGAATATTTTTGGATATTTGCAGATATGCCCCTGTGAGTAGTTTTTATGCGCATGTGCGTTATATTAGTGGGTAAATTACACTAAGGATCCTGGGCTTTTAATATGAGTTATTATTTAGCCCAGAAATTTTATTTCTTTGCAAATAGGTCCCTGTGTGCCCCAGACACGCGCGGCATGCGTGATTTCTTGGGAATTTTGCACCCGGACCCCCTGGAACTTTGGATAATTGCGTACAGGTCCCTGTGCACTGTACCTAGGTTTCTATTTTTAATAAAATATCAAACTTACTCCAAATTCAATGAAAATTGGACACATGGCTCCTTCCATGTTGTAAAATTTTCTAGAATTTTTGGGGACATTTTTGCTTTTTGATATTTTTAAAATTTCAAAAACACTCTTTTTCCTTACTGTCTGATTTAAAAATTCACAAAAATATTAAAACTCATCCAACAATTATAAAAAAATTAGTATTGTGTCTTTTGCCTTACTTGATTGTCTGACCAACTTTGGTCATTTTTCATTATATAAAACTCATAAAATTACAAAACACTAAAAAACTTACAAAAAATTCTAATAATTAATCTGAAAAACCAAAAATAATAATTAAGATGCCTAAATTTCCTTGTTTCTTTCTCTTTACAAGAAAATTACTTCCAGGCTTATTAGGGACTTTTAGATATTTATCTAAGTCCCTCAAGCTCGACTGGACAGTACCTTCATTTTTTTTGCATTGTTTTATTTTTAGAAAATTAAATAAAAATCCAAAAAATACCAAAAATTCACTAAAAAACAGTAACAATCATAAAAAAAACATAAAAACATTTTTATTGGAATTTTTGATTGATTTTTGATGCATTAAATAATTGTTTGAATTGGCATGTTTTACTTATTTCTTTATTTTCTTAATTAATTAAAAATCCAAAAAAAATTTATAAAAATTAAAATCCAGCAAAAACACTTGTCTTTTATTTTATATTTTATTTTTGACTACTTCGTAGGCCATAAGGCCATCACGTGCTCCCTGAGTCCGACCCTGGTCGCTATACCAGGCTAAATCTAATAGCCAGGACCGCTATCGATTTTACTTGATTTTGATTTTATTTTGGTGGTTTGATATTCATTTTCTTGATTGACCGAGGGACTCTGAGCGACTGAGGTCGCAACGACCTTAGTTCCATTTCTTCATCCTTAGTTGCTCGGTTTTTTTTGGCTCATCAGCAAGTTTTGAGGATCGATTGCGTGGAGATGGTTGGTGGTAGGTGGAGATTCGAAGATGGGTGTGTATGAGGGACAAGATGGCTACATGAAGGTGAACGTCTTGAGGAAAGAGGAGGAAGATGGAGGCGTGGACAAAATGGAGAAACATGTATGCTTCTGACTTCTGGCAGAAGTCATAAGGGATGAGGTATAGTTGACCGAAGTCAACAAATGGAGATGCTCGGTTGGTCCCACGTGGACGAACCAGGAAATTCCAAGCCAAACCTTGGAAAATGGATAATAAATAATAACTGATTTTATTATTTTTGGGTTATAAAATAATTTATAATTTTCTATAGTTCTTATCATATTTTTATTTATTTTTTGAGGTTATTAATAACAAGTTTATTTTTAGGGTTTTATTTAAGGCATGATTACCTATGTTTTGAGTATTTTTATTTTTATTTTACAATTTTGATTTTATTATTTTATTTTATTATTTTATATATTTACAACTTATACTTAAATATATATTATTATGTTTTTATGATATAATATGTACACTTAAAATAAATATAGGTGTATATTATATAGGTATAGTCATCATGTTTCCATCTATGTATATGGTGTTCATATTTTATTTTAATATTTTCTTTATGATTTTATTTTAGTTTTAATATATACATATGGCGTAATAATATTTACAAAATTATAAAAATATAAAAATAATAAAGAATAAAGAATAAATAAAAAATGAATATTTTATTCAGGTATATTGTACTATAGAGGTCCAAAACATAACTTTCACACCTTAACTCCAAAATAATACGAAACCACCTTCATTAAATAGCTTATTAAAAGTTATATACAACTAAAGGTGATTTTGATATAATTTGAATTTTTATTTGAGAGATATGGGTCTGGGAAGTTGAGATTTTGGCTTTTTATTTAGAGAATAAAAAGTACATTATATGTTATTTTTGCATGAAATTAATTTTATGTTTTTCTATATACTATTATCTACTACTTTTTATATACAAAATTTCTTTATTTGAGGTGTAAAATAATAAATTATAAAATAGGTCCCAAAAAGTAATTATTGGCCTATTTGTAGAGTGATCCCACTGTGGTTTCTGTATAATTAGCCATCCTATATCCCCCTACTTTTATTCCTTGTCGACTAAGTCATCATTATGACCGAGTCTCAGGGCCTAGGGTCACTTCAGTGTCCTTGATACTTCACTTTTTTTCTTTTCTTTCCTTTATTCTTTTGGAAATAAATACAATAAATATACAGTATTTTATACACAAATTAATGATTGTTTATTTTGACAAATTAGTTATATATTAATGCATTCAGCTAGGGTTTAAAGGCCAAAATGAAAGAATAAACGTGATGAAATGGAGATTCATCAGCGCCCTTTCATCGGGTCATACTTTGCTCGCCACATGGAGGATCATATGGCTCTCATCCAGTACCACCTCGAATTAATTGGATGGCCCAGATTAGATCTGGGTCACATTCTTCATCCTACGACTGGGGAGTTCACAGGGTGAACATTGGAAGAACATGACATGGGCTCTCTTCAATTGATGTTTTCTCCTTGCTCCAGCAATGGTTACTTGCTTCGATGGTTTCTACATACTGCTGAGGGGTCCTCCGCACATACAAGTATGCTTGATGAAGCCCAGGTGGACTTGATGTGGATATGGGGCACATGTTGTTCAAGAGTGAACTGGAGGTGCTCCAGGCGCCCTTATCTGCTCCATATGAATAAGGTTCTTCCATGTACACCAAAAGATAGAGCGGATCGAGGGCTTTTTCCTTGACTAGATATTGAAGTTGCTAGCAATGGGATGTGTGGATCGACAAAGCTCCAACAGAGGGTGATAGATCGAGGTTCGATTCACCAAATCCAGGACATATTCGGGTTGATTCAATGAGGGAAATTATGGAGAAGATGAGGTGGATCGGAATGGGATGGAAATGGAGGTGGAAGAACGCTTAAGAATAGTTGGCCTGAAGCTCAAGCTCCAAGCCATATTGGGGCTTTTTAAAATTAATCTTAATTAAGTGACAAATTAGAAAGTAAAGACATGAATGAAACTAAACCAAAAGGATTAATTACAAATAGAATGAAAATGGCTCAACTTTGTCGTAATTTCAACGAAGCTGAACTGTCGGTGAAGTTGTCGGTGATGGATCTAGATTTTCTTTCGTGAGGTACTCCTTGCTGCAAAACACCATCCCTGAGCTCTTGTCACCAATTATGGATTGTAGAGGTATTTCGAGGGGCTAAGAACATCACTAGACAAGGATCAAACGTCAAAAAGACAAAGATGGATGGAGTTTTTGAGAAGATGATTGGTTGACTTTGAGGTAAGGTAGCGTTTGAGGGATAAGGGTAGATGGAAGGAGTGGGCTCAGCGAGGGTGGCAGGTGTGCGAGGATCATTAGCGTGGGGGGCTTGAGGGAGAGGGAGGTGAGGTGGTAGCGTGAAAAATCGGAGAAAACAATCCTCCTGCGAACTTTGACGCAGGTGGTTCAAGAAGACCGTGCAGTTAACCGAGGTTAACACACGGTGTGATCTGGTTGGTCCACATGAACCAATCAGATAATTCCAACGTAAAAATGCCTTATAAAAATATTTAAAAATAATTAATTAAATGTTTATTAAAACATGAAAATGTTTGTAATTTATAGTAGTATTTAATACCTAATTTTATTTATTTTTACGAGGCTATTTATTTTAGGTTAATATTTACAAGCATAATTATAGGTATATATATGTATTTTACTTATTTTTTATTTGATTTGTATTTTGCATTTTATTAATATGGGCATGTATTATATATATTTTAAATTTATTGAACTACATATTTAGGTACTATACTTTATTTTTCTGAGTTTATTTATATACTTAGTTAATTATATAGGTATATTATATATATATATATGTGTGTGGGTGTGTATGTGGGTGTGTGGAATTCATCTATGTATTGGAATGCATAATTTATTTTATTTTCTTGTTAATGGTTTTATTTTATTTTATATATGTACATATATTTTAAATAATATTTACAATTTTATAATAAAATGAAAAGTACAAAGAATAAATATATTGAATAGTACATACCAGTATACTACACAAATAGGGACAAAAAATCTAACTTTTGCACCTTAACTCCAAATTGATTGTAACCGCCTTCATTAAATAGATTATTTAATTTCATAAACAATAAATATGATTTTGGTCAATTTTTTATTCTACGTGGAGAAGATACATGTCTGCAAAGTTTTCTTGCAGCTTTTTATTTTGTGTGTCCTGTGCACAACATGCATTATTTTTCAGTGAAATCAATTTTGTATTTTCATTGTATTTTTATGTACAATATTTATGTCGAGGATTTTATTATTTAAGGTGTAAAAATAATAGAATAAAAATAGGTCCCAAAATGCAAGTATTGGGCAAAATAAATTGGGGTTTTTGTGTAATTTTCTTTGTATTTTCTGACAGTTCTTCTGTCCTATCTCCCCTACTTTATTTCTTGTCAACCAAGTCATCATGTGACTGAGTTTCGGGGTCTAGGGTCACTTAGTATCTTTGACACTTCATTCTTTTTCTTTTCTTTATGTTATTCTTTTATTTTGGAATTAAATACAGTATTTATATATTATTTTATACAATATTTTATACAAGTTATTTAATGCTTATTTTCAATAAACTAATAAGGTATACATGCATTTAGCTAGGTATTTAAGGCTAAAAATAAATAATAAAGGTAATGAAATGAGGATTCATCACCCCCTGAATCACAAAGCTGAAAATAGTTATCAATTTGAAGAATTTTAAGACGATTTGGGCTCTCATTAATTCTCTAGCTCTTTTTACAAAATGAAACTAATTTTTTTGTCTTTATCTAAATACAAGAGCTTTCATCTTCAAATTAAAGTTATTTATTCAACCTTAAGAAAGGATTTAAATAGGTTTAAATTACAAGTTTACCAGAATATAAAAGATCATCATAAAAACTCTATTTAAAAAATCTGACCTTAGGAGTGGATTTAGATTGAAATAAGTTCCAATTTTCAAAATGTAAAAATCATAATTTAAACAATAATTCTATTGAGAAAACATCATTCGAATATGATTTAAATTGGGCTACCTCAACCCTTATTTTTTTATTTTTAAGGTATTTTCTGAAAACACTTGAGAAGATTTAGTCAACTAGATGTCCATATGTTATTCAAATTCGTATAAATAATGCATTCATAACCCATTTATCTATAAGGGACCAATTTCAGCAATTCTGAGACCGTTAAAATTTGACATGCTTGAAGGATAGTAAAACAATCTCGATGTGAGTCAAAATTTGAATGAGAACATGTTGCCATATAGTGATCTAAATATGACCAGCTATTTTCACAAAATATCTTAAGAAATAAAAAATAATGGCGTGGATAGCCAAATTAGCTCTCCTTGGGATAACCCTATTAAACCCTTCAAAAATAAATGATAGATTCATACATAGCCCTTCCTTGATAAAGATCCTGATCTGACCCTTGGTGGAATGGAGCAATAATGGTGGTCTCAGAGGATGAAGAACGGGTGGGATAGAGCCGTAGCTATGCGTCATGAAAGAGAAGGAAAGGAGGTGTTGGAAAATATAGCCGCTCATGACTATATATGGTGGTGTTCTAGGGGAGGAGAACAACTATCTATGATGGCGGAGGTCCAAAGTGACGATGAGTAAGGAAGCTTAAGGAGCGCAAAGTGGATGGTGCAGATTTGGGGTAACACAGATAGATTGGCAATCCAACTCGTACGTAATATTTATGGCGTCAATGGCTCACTGGAAGCTGGTAGAGTGCGCTTCGAGTCTTCTCTTTGGAGAGGGGTCCGTGATATTTTGCCACTGCTAAGGTCGAGAATGACGCCAAAGTTAGGGGCCGGAGAGGTGTTTCGCTTTTGGCAGGACAACTGGACGGGAGATGGAGTTCTAGGCAATAGATATCCAAGACTGTTTGCTTTGGCGGCAAGAAGAGATTGTACTGTAGCTGATGTGGGTGGCTCGGGTTCGTGGGATCCTCACTTCATGCATGCCATCTCTGGACGAAGAAGGGAGGAGTGGGAAAGAATGTTGTCTGACTTGCCCTCCCCTGATTGCATTTCTCAGGGAAGGGATCATTTTGTTTGGGAAGTGATGAATCTCCATTTCATCACCTTTATTCTATCATTTTGGCCTTAAAAACCCCAACAAATGCATGTAAATAACAGTTATTTGTACATAATAGCATTCATTATTCTTTGTATTAATTGTACATAAAATAAGGTTTTTAATGCCAAAATTATAGAATAAAAGGAAGAAAAGAAAAAGGAATAAAATATGTAAATATTTTATGACCCAAACCCCGAGACCAAGGCCAGCATGGTATTGGTCGACAGGAATAAAGTAAGGGGAGATAAGGGCCAGTGTACAATAAATACCTCATTTATTAATTCATTTATTTATGCATTTTTGGCACCTATTTTGTACATAATTATTTATTCATCAAATAAAGAAACTTTGTACATGAAAGTTGTAGATAAAAATGTAAATAAAAATACAAAATTAAGTTTGTGCAAAAATAATACCCAGTGTACATTTTATACACAAAATAAAAAGCCAAAATCTCAACTTCACAGACCCATATCTTGCAAATAAAAACTCCAAATCACCCAAACTCACCTTTAATTGTATATAGCATTCCATGAACTATTTTATTGGTTTCATAATTTTTAGAGTCCATCTGTGGAAGTTAGGTTTTTGGCCCTTCTTGTACATAATACCTGATTAAAATATTCATTTTATTCAATATTCATCATTTTTATAAATTCATATTTTTAGAATTTGGTAGATAATGTATATAATTCATGTACATAATGACATTAGAATAAAACCAAAAATATTTTGTAAAATAAAATAAGTCTATGTAATATATATAGGCGAAATACCTATGTGAAGTATGTACATAAATAAAAGGGGAAAACATTCCTTAATTGTTTCATTCTTTAATATTTTTATAATAATGTATATATTATATATAACTTATTAACAATACAAATCCAAAATAAAAACAAATAAAATTCATTAAATAAATAAAATGTTTATAATATATAGGTGAAATACCTATAAGTATACTTACATATACACAAACACATTTATTTAAAAATGTAAATAAACTCCTAAAAAATAAATAAAAGTACCTTTATACTCACAAAAATAAATTATAAATTTATAAAATAAGCCAATAAAATAATAAAAGAAAATAAACAAATTAAAAATAAAATACACAAAAATACATGTAAATACATACATAAATACATTATTATAATAAACTCGTAATAAAATACTTCAAAAAAATAAATAAAAATTATAAATAAATACTACATTAATTTATAAACATTTTTTATTTTATAAGTAAAAACTAGTTAATTCATTTATTACGTTAAATAAATCAGTCAGTTTCTGGTTGACGTGGACCAATCAGGTCCTGGCGTTGGTTGACCGCTCGGTCAACTGCGCCCCCAGGCGTCTGACTTGACGTGGACTGTCCATTCCCCCGATTTCATGCCTTTTTCTTGGGCGTCCCTTTCATCAATCACCCTCGAATCCTTCACGGATTTTGTTCTCTGATCATCCGCGAATCTTGCCATGATCTTGGATCCATTGTACATAGCCCCGATTCTTTAATAATCGTCAGTCCATGGGGGTCCTCAGGAATGTGTATAAATAAAGTCTTCCTCCTCCTCAGTCGAATTTGGCCAATTTCATCCCCTTCTTTGAGCTTGAATCATCTCCTGGTGGAGCCCTCGTGACAGGAGGCGCTTCCCAGCACCTCGGTTCGGCCGGAGATGGTGGAAATTTTGTCGCGGTGGCGCTCCGGCGGCCACCCTGCTCCCTGGAGGCCCCCAGGTATAAGAGCTGCACCTTTTATACTTCTAGGTAAATTTTGATTCCAGCATTTTATTTCGCATTTAGATTAGTAGATTAGCTTAGTATAGGTAATTCGAAGTTCGCCGGAGCTCAGCTCCGGCGACTTCCCCACCGTACCCCCGCCTGTTTTCCGACTCGCTTTCGCCCTCATTTCGTTACCCTTTGCCTTCTCCACCTTCCAGCCACCTCCTATCAACCGGAGCCTCTTTGGTTCCGCGAATCGAAGCTCCTCCATCACCCTTCGCCGGAGCTTCCTCGCCCATCATCATCCCCGCGCTTTCAGCTTCAAACCCCGGGTCGAGGGTGACGACCTCGAGCCCCTCTACCTTCCTATGCAGGTTAGGTGCGCCAAAGAGCACCAGGAGTCGATTCGCACGCGGGCAGAGGTACCTGGAGCTGCTGTTCTTCTCCGAGCTCGTGGCGGCACTCCAGGGTGCCTCCGGTCGATCCAACAGCTCCAGCAGATCAAGCGACCTTCCAGGAAGCGATTGGGACCTTCAGGTGCGGCGAAGACCGGCGAGGGAGCGAGATCGAGGAGGAAGAAGCTCGCCCCGGCGAGCGTTCTTCCATGTTCTTGCACGTGCGCTTCCCGCCGTTGGATGAAGACGAAGGCCCCAGTTTCAATCACAGCCGTCCGATGGAGCATCGCTCTGACCGTCAGATCACCTTGGGTGATCTAATCCTCACCGCTCATCGGCGAAGCGTCATCGGCTCACGTGGAGGCGCCACGTGGATAAGTCACGAAGCTCCATCGTCAGATCCAGCGCCTGTGGGGGTAATTTTCACTTGTACCCCCGCCTTTTTGTATATTTAATTTTTAATCTTGTAAAATAAATTGCACGTTGTAAATAAATTGGAGTTTTTGCAGAAAGGACCCGGGATTTATTATAATTGCATTTCGGTCCTTCCACACCTCACGTGTAGTCCCACGTGAGGTGCGTGAATTTTGCACTATAACCCTGACGGTTTTTGTTAATTGTAAATCAGTTCAAAAAATTAAAATAAATGTTTATTACTGTAGGTATTTTTGCACCGATGCCCATGTTACTTATTTTATTTGCAAAAATACCCATGCCAGGCTGTTTATTTTTGTGTCTTTTATCTATTTATTAAAAATACCTATGAGGCTTCTAAAAATCTAGAAAAATTAGGATAGATGTTTCATGTGATGCCCTTGTACGCCTATATCTTATTTCACATTTTTGCATTTTTACCAATTAGGAAAAATGAAAAAGAAGCCCTTTTTGTACTGTTTAAATTAAAAAATACAAAAAAATTAAAAAATGTCTTTGAAAAATTCCAAAAAATTATATATGGTATATTTATACATATATTGAGTCCAGAAATTGAAAAACCCTAAAAATATGAAAAAGAAAAATAAAAAATCAGAAAGCTCCAAAATCTAACAAAAAATTAGAAAAATATTAACAAGCAAAAAAAATATATATCTATATATATATTTTAAGCATTTATATATATATATATCTATATACTATATTACTCCTCTCTCTCTCTCTTCTTATATATATATCTCTTTATACATATCTTTATATTTATATATTTATATAACTAAAAATATAAAAAGAAAATATAAAATATAAAAACAACATAAAAATTATAAAAACAAAAATATAAAAAAATATATAAAATCCAAAACCCATAGAAACAATAAATGGACATGAACAATGGATTGAATAAATGATACATCACATACATTCCCTTCGCCTCCCAGTGTTCGACCTCTACCTGTACTTACACCTATACACATTTACATGTAGAGTTATAATAAATTTTAACTCCACATTTTTGGATATTCATTGCATATATTTATTGTGGGTTAATTGTTGATTGATTCTGGATCTGTTGAGCGGTCGCCTCAGCGACATTGTGGTCCCGCCTTGTGCGGATTACTCTAGACCCTCGTCAGGTCCCTTTCATCAAATGGCGCCGTTGCCGGGGAGGCAACGGATTTTGTATGATTTTGTGAGCCTATTTGTTGATTTATTCAATTATTTGCTCATGTCCATCATTTATTTATTTGTGTGATTTTTAGTTTTATTTTAATATTATTTGATTGATTGTTCTGACCATTTCTTTCCTTTTTTGTTGATGCGAGGGACCGCCAAGCGAAGGAGGACCTCTTAGGAGGACCTAGGCACCCAAGCAAGGTGGAGTTGGCTCTTCTATGCCAAGCCAACATGAGAGAGCATCAATGACAGATGAAAGAGATGTGTTGAAGACAGTCTTTATTATTGTGCATTTTATTCTATTTTATTATGTATATTCATGTGAGAGAGTGGCACTTAGAAACATGTAATAATACAGGACTCTCACAGGTACACGAAGACTCCCGAGGTCCAGTGCCCGAGGGATTGTTCCCTTGGGGGCCTCGATGATTTTTGACGCTTTTCTTTTATTTTATTTTTATTATTTTGTGTGTGAATGAGCCTTAGCTTAGGAGCTGCTTGCTCGTAGAGTTAGGTCCAAACACTCTAATATTTGCATGTACCTATAGTTCGCTTTGGACCTAGATCAAACTCTAAACATCCGCTCATTTATCTCTTAGCTTTTGTGCCACAGCGAGCCCCACAAAGCACTTTCTCCTAAGCTCAAGTGTGTTGAGCACAGAGGAGGGGTGAGCCAAGACCGGACTTTTTGAGGCTAGAGATGAATGAGCGACTTGTGGTGCTTCACGATAATAGCAATTCCTGTACCTAGGGCGATTTCTTCGGTTTGCATTTGCATGTAGCATAGCTTTCAAATTCTGTTTTGCATCCCGCATGGAGAGAGCTGGGAGGCACTGTAAGTCTTCTTACTTAGCATGCATCATCGATTTCCGACTTGCATGGCTTTTCCGATCTTCTCCCTCTGATTTTGCCAACCTAGGATGCTTAATGGAAATTGGAACCTCGATAAGCACGTGCATTGAAAATACCCAAAAAAGTGATAACTTAAATAAAATCGGGACTGCTAACTCTATTGGACTTAAAAATAAAACGTAATGGATTCCTTGTCTTGGGGAGAGCAACCCCCTCATTGGATGCGTTTTAAGTGCTCACGTACACACTAAGGAGTAGAGCCCAAATCCCATCAGAGCCTCCTAAGTGATTGTACAATTTTTGTGATCCCACCTAACTCTAAAATCGAAAAGATATATGACCGTCACCTGATGGTCCCCACTGTGTTGAGTAGGTGAATTGGGAGTTTGCCTTGTGTCTTGATTGTGACTTGGAGTTCGTTGTGTTTGTCATTCATTATTAGAGTAGTCGGTCCCACCGTGTGAGTCATGCATTTTTTATCTTTGAGTCTCTCTACCTCTCTTATACATATATCTCTTCATCTTGCATCGAGTCGTGATATTGGCGCTTGAGCTCAATCATTCTTCGCCAAAGTCCTTTGTTTCCCTCTTCTTCATCACTATCCTCGTATTCCCCGTACCCTCATCATTCTCTGGTTCAGGAAGAGCATTCTCCTTGAACCACCATTTTGACGGTGTTCCCGCCTTGTGTGGGACACCCAATTTTGTCTATATCCCGATCTTCTCGCCTGCGCTTCTCATACCCTTTGTATCACTCTTCTGCCACCCGCGATATTGGCACACCTGCTCAATCAGCTTCTCCACTTCCCTTTGTGTACCCTTCTTATCCATCTTCCTCGTATACCCCGTATCACCTTTCCCTTTACCCGGGAATGCTGTGCATAATGATGAGGCACACATCGAGGATTATTTATACAAATTATTTGTGTAAGTCGGGCCATGATGTGAGGTTGCTGAGATTGATGTGATGGATTTGTCTTTGATACATGCATACGAGCTTATTGAGGATTTTTGATGATGCATAGAGCATAGGTGTGATGCAGTATTAAGGAATTTTAGTTCTCGCACACCGGATTAAGGATGTGATGTGATGCGATGATTTGGTGAAGAGTTCATGAGTATTGATTGATCTATCTATCTTGAGGTTCCAACCATCTTGATTTTGAGGATTGAATGATTATTCCGATTTGGACTCCCTGATATAGGTGTGCGGACCCTGCATGATCTCTCATCTTCTTATTTGCCCCATCCTTGATCTCCTGACTCTCAAATCCACCCTGGCACTTAGAGGATTCCTGACTATTTCTCGTGCCATCTCAGCGGATTGGATTGACCCGAGGGATGATTGGAGACTGACATGATTATTTGCTCCCTTACTTGATCTTATGCCCTCCGGATGATTGAGTGATTTATTGCTTTTGAGGACCTGAGATGACTTGCCAGCATTCCCATGACCTATATTGATCTAGCTCGCATTCCTCCCCGAGGACTATCTGCGGGAGAATACGATACTTTCTAGAGCTGCGGTTTCATTCACTGCTTGGGTCGCCATTGTGATGGGACCCGAAACCGAGTCAAGATGATATGCTTGATTGGCCTCCCCCTGTGATTGTGTACTCGACCTGTTAGTACACGAGGCCAATATACTAGACTCATCTGAGTCCGCTCTCCTTGACGGTCCTCGCAAGGCAGATCTCCACTTTTCTGATTATTCCATGCCTAGCTCATAGTTCCCTGAGGGTTATCTGCGGGAGACTATGATATATTTCCGATCTGATTGGTCTCTTCTGTTGGTAGCCGCCTTGTCGGCTACTGAGACCAATATGTGGGTCCGTCTGATGGACCCGGCTCCTTTGAGCCCTTCTCTCTCCTTGACGACCCTCGCAAGGGAGACACACGTTCTGACTATTCTTTGCTTAGTTCACAGTACTCTCCGAGGACTATCTGCGAGAGACTGCGACACTCTCTTTACGCTCGGTTCCCACTGCTGACTGTATCTCCGATCTACGGAGCATGAAATCGAGTTGTCTGAAATACATGACTTTTGGTCCCATCTTGAGTTGCCTATCCGATCTGCGGATCATGGGACCTGTCTGATTAGACTCCTTTGAGTCTGCTCGCCTTGACGGTCCTCGCGAGGTTGAGCTTCTGGTATTTGCTATTCCCATGACTAGTTGGCAGCCCGCTCCCCGAGGGTTATTTGCGGGACGCTACCACACTTTCTTGATTTTACGGTTTCTTCCGCTGGTAGCCGATCTGTCGCCTACCGAGACCGTTTCTATGATCCGTCTGATGGATCAAGCTCCTTTGATCCTACTCACCTTGACGACCCTCGCAGGGTTGAGCCATGTCTTGCGGCATTATGTGTGCGTCTCCTATGATCTTCCAACCTCATGACCACCGAATGCCAAGTTGTCTCCTATTCTCTATCTTCCATATCTTCTCAAGACTCTGATTGACCGGAGGAGTCTGTACTGTTCTTTCTTCCTTCCGGTCTTACGGCATCGGCTTTATTCCCTCATGTTAACCATATGAGCCGATTGACTGCTTCACGCTACCGGTCTCTGTTGTACTTTCCGATCTGATTATCCCCGGTAGCCGACACCCACCTGACTGTTTATCAGGGTGTCTTTTATCCTTCTGACTGCGTCCTCGTTCTCACAGGGAGATGACGACGATAGTACGGTAGTCGCTTACCAGACACCGTCCTGTACTTCACCAGTTTTTCACCGCTTGTATATATGTGTACCTTTTTCATTCTTTCTCCCGTATGTTCTGTGTGCCCCAGATATACCGCCACATCTTTGTGTTTGTACTTAGGACGTACCTTGTCCTAGGTATGGGGGGCACACACAGAGTTGTTCTCTCATTGCACATTTTCGTCACTCCTATTGTTGCCTATACTAAGGGATATCTCACCCTAAGTATAGGGGGAGTGATGTGTATATTCTCCGCGATCTTTTCATCAATATGTATATATCTCTCTTTTCTTCTTTTCTTCTTTTCTTCTTTTCCTTTTCATATTTCTTTATCTCAATAAAAGGTGTCGCCCCTTTGTGTCAGTTTTCTGTACTTAGGACGTACTTTGTCCTAAGTATAGGGGGTGCACCCCTGATTTGTTCATCTGTCTATTCCCACCCTTGACCCTCCCTAATTTGTGTACAGTCTGTTATACTTAGGATTACTTGATCCTAAGTATAGGGGGGACGGTCAACTTCTCATTCGTTCATCTTTTATTTGTATATTATTTATACTTGTCTATACTCAGTACGAGTTATGTCTTCTCTTTTTCTTTCCGATCTACGAGGACATAGCTCAAGCTAAGTATAGGGGGTCGTATATACTATGTATATACTTTAGCCATAACTCGTACTTTCGTATTCTTTTAATAATATGGCTAATAATTCTAAAAATTCATTAAAAACCCTTAATAAAAAGAGATGTCATTATTCCTCGAATTCTTTTTGTATATACTGATTAATAAATTAGGTGAAAATGTTTTTTGCAAAATGTTTGAAAAATAGTTTGAAAATCTTTGTTAACATTTATTGAAAACTATTTTGAAAACGTTTTGTTACATGTTTTCAACCTGTGTAAAAATGTGTGGTTTGTAAAATTTATTGTGAAATAAAATGTTTGAAAAATGATTTGCAAATGGTTTGAAAAATGGTTGCGAAAATATTTTTAAAATCTATATATACTGTTTTGAAAAACCTTTGCAAAATGATTTTCAAATGTGTGTACATGTTTGTAAAAATGTTTGTAAAAATTATTTTGGACTATAGTTTTCAAAAATTGTTTGAAAAATTTGTGTCAAATAAGTTTGAGGAATAGTCACATATAATAATAAAAAAAACTAAAATACTATACTATTATTTTATATAAAAGTAAACAAGAATCTTTAATAAGTGTACATATAAACTAAATTCTAAATTCTTTTAAAAAAATCATTAAAATAAAGCGGCACGCCCGTGTAAATAGTTGTACATATCTTATATTTTGAGTGCCCAAATTATTTTATTTGCAAAAATTCTTTGTGTAAAAATTTATCTTTGCATATTTGTAAATAGCATTTGCATTGCATTCATCTTCTTTGATTGAGCTTGATAATTGAACTAGTCCAATAAAGTCGAAGATTGGAGCTTGGTTGGACCTTACTGCACCTAACTGCACTAGAACCTTATGGGAACTAGGTTTAAGGTACTTCAGGTCTATGCAGACTTAATTCTTTGAGAAATCAGGACTGGGTTCAAGTCACCTCAGTGGACTAACTAGAACTTTTCGAAACACACGTATGACTCTTGCCGACCGTGACCTAACTTGGACACTTGCACCTTTCACTTGGCTCAACTCAGTTGGAGTGGTGAGGGGGTTGGATTTGCCAGTTTGAGACGCACACGGGTGGAAACATTCGTCCTCGTCTAGGGAGGGAAGTGCAAGTGCACCCCAACCTGGTCCAATAGCCATGAGGTCTAAAGACGGGAGATTGTGGGTTGCAATAAAGCTTCAAAAGAGGGATAGTCTTCTGGCTCAAGAGGAAAAAGTCCTTATGTAAATGCTGTTGTAAATAGTATGTTGAAAAAAAAAGAGAAACTCCAAAAAAGTGGACAGGCTTGTAAATAAAAATAAAAATTCCTGCCGGAGTATGTATATATGTTGTATAGAAAATAAGCAAGCTTGAGCATCAAAGTTACACCTTGTTAGCCTGCAGCTGGATGACTTTACTACACTGGTCTTGCATCCCAGGATAGGTAGCTACACTGGCTACCATCCATTCTTTTCTTTACCTCCTCCTCTTGAGTTGGATGCCACTTGAACTTAGAAGGGAATACCCCGCTCCTCGAGGAAAGAGCTGTTGGATTAGGGAATCATTGGGTTGTCATTCTGGAGAAGTCAGTCTCTTTATCATTTCAGTTGGGGAGAGCCACCATCACTTACACGTACAAGTCAGCTTCATAGTCATAAGGGTTTGCGTATGATGTAGGCTAGTTCTGACCTGGCTATTGAGGTGATTTGAACCAAGTTCTGTGACTCTCGAAGGCTGTTGCGTTTTAAATTTGGTTCCCGACCAGGTTCCACACACATTTTTCACACCAAGGTCTAACATGAGCTCCAAACTTTGATTTTGTACAGATAAGTTTAATAATCATGACCAATTCAATTTATTCTTTAAATTCTTTATTTTTGCCTTTTCTTTTCTTCTTATTCTTTGTTCTTTTTGTACTTATTGCATAAGTATTTGCTAGGGACTAGCAAAGGCAAGTATAGGGGGGTGATGAATCTCCATTTCATCACCTTTATTCTATTATTTTGGCCTTAAAAACCCCAGCAAATGCATGTAAATAATAGTTACTTGTACATAATAGCATTCATTATTCTTTGTATTAATTGTACATAAAATAAGGTTTTTAATGCCAAAATTATAGAATAAAGAGAAGAAAAGAAAAAGGAATAAAATATTGTAAATATTTTATGACCCAAACCCCGAGACCAAGGCCAGCATGGTATTGGTCGACAAGGAATAAAGTAGGGGGAGATAAGGGCCAGTGTACAATAAATACCTCATTTATTAATTCATTTATTTATGCATTTTTGGCACCTATTTTGTACATAATTATTTATTCATCAAATAAAGAAACTTTGTACATGAAAGTTGTAGATAATAATGTAAATAAAAATACAAAATTAAGTTTGTGCAAAAATAATACCCAGTGTACATTTCATACACAAAATAAAAAGCCAAAATCTCAACTTCACAGACCCATATCTTGCAAATAAAAACTCCAAATCACCCAAACTCACCTTTAATTGTATATAGCATTCCATGAACAATTTTATTGGTTTCATAATTTTTGGAGTCCATCTGTGGAAGTTAGGTTTTTGGCCCTTCTTGTACATAATACCTGATTAAAATATTCATTTTATTCAATATTCATCATTTTTATAAATTCATATTTTTAGAATTTGGTAGATAATGTATATAATTCATGTACATAATGACATTAGAATAAAACCAAAAATATTTTGTAAAATAAAATAAGTCTATGTAATATATATAGGCAAAATACCTATGTGAAGTATGTACATAAATAAAAGGGGAAAACATTCCTTAATTGTTTCATTCTTTAATATTTTTATAATAATGTATATATTATATATAACTTATTAAGAATACAAATCCAAAATAAAAACAAATAAAATTCATTAAATAAATAAAATGTATATAATATATAGGTGAAATACCTATAAGCATACTTACATATACACAAACACATTTATTTAAAAATGTAAATAAACTCCTAAAAATTAAATAGAAGTACCTTTATACTCACAAAAATAAATTATAAATTTATAAAATAAGCCAATAAAATAATAAAAGAAAATAAATAAATTAAAAATAAAATACACAAAAATACATGTAAATACATACATAAATACATTATTATAATAAACTCGTAATAAAATACTTCAAAAAAATAAATAAAAATCGTAAATAAATACTACATTAATTTATAAACATTTTTTATTTTATAAGTAAAAACTAATTAATTCATTTATTATGTTAAATAAATCAGTCAATTTCTGGTTGACGTGGACCAATCAGGTCTTGGCGTTGGTTGACCGCTCGGTCAACTGCGCCCCCAGGCGTCTGACTTGACGTGGACTGTCCATTCCCCTGATTTCACGCCTTTTTCCTAGGCGTCCCTTTCATTAATCACCCTCGAATCCTTCACGGATTTTGTTCTCTGATCATCCGCGAATCTTGCCATGATCTTGGATCCATTGTACATAGCCCCGATTCTTTAATAATCGCCGGTCCATGGGGGTCCTCAAGAATGTGTATAAATAAAGTCTTCCTCCTCCTCAGCCGAATTTGGCCAATTTCATCCCCTTCTTTGAGCTTGAATCAGCTCCTGGTGGAGCCCTCGTGACAGGAGGCGCTTCCTAGCACCTCGGTTCGGCCGGAGATGGTGGAAATTTTGTCGCGGTGGCGCTCCGGCGGCCACCCTGCTCCCTGGAGGCCCCAGGTATAAGAGCTGCGCCTTTTATATTTCTAGGTAGATTTTGATTCCAGCATTTTATCTCCGCATTTTATTTCGCATTTAGATTAGTAGATTAGCTTAGTTTAGGTAATTCGAAGTTCGCCGGAGCTCAGCTCCGGCAACTTCCCCACCGTACCCCCGCCTGTTTTCCGACTCGCTTTCGCCCTCATTTCGTTACCCTTTGCCTTCTCCACCTTCCAGCCACCTCCTATCAACCGGAGCCTCCTTGGTTCCGCGAATCGAAGCTCCTCCATCACCCTTCGCCGGAGCTTCCTCGCCCATCATCATCCCCGCGCTTTCAGCTTCAAACCCCGGGTCGAGGGTGACGACCTCGAGCCCCTCTACCTTCCTGTGCAGGTTAGGTGCGCCAAAGAGCACCAGGAGTCGATTCGCACGCGGGCGGAGGTACCTGGAGCTGCTGTTCTTCTCCGAGCTCGTGGCGACGCTCCAGGGTGCCTCCGGCCGATCCAACACCTCCAGCAGATCAAGCGACCTTCCAGGAAGCGATTGGGACCTTCAGGTGCGGTGAAGACCGGCGAGGGAGCGAGATCGAGGAGGAAGAAGCTCGCCCCGGCGAGTGTTCTTCCATGTTCTTGCACGTGCGCTTCCCGCCGTTGGATGAAGACGAAGGCCCCAGTTTCAATCACAGCCGTCCGATGGAGCATCGCTCTGACCGTCAGATCACCTTGGGTGATCTAATCCTCACCGCTCATCGGCAAAGCATCATCGGCTCACGTGGAGGCGCCACGTGGATAAGTCACGAAGCTCCACCGTCAGATCCATTGCCTGTGGGGGTAATTTTCACTTGTACCCCCGCCTTTTTGTTTATTTAATTTTTAATCTTGTAAAATAAATTGTACGTAGTAAATAAATTGGAGTTTTTGCAGAAAGGACCCGAGATTTATTATAATTGCATTTCGGTCCTTCCGCACCTCACGTGCAGTCCCACGTGAGGTGCGTGAATTTTGCACTATAACCCTGGCGGTTTTTGTTAATTGTAAATTAGTTCAAAAAATTAAAATAAATGTTTATTACTGTAGGTATTTTTGCACCGATGCCCCTGTTACTTATTTTATTTGCAAAAATACCCCTGCTAGGCTGTTTTATTTTTGTGTCTTTTATCTATTTATTAAAAATACCTATGAGGGTTCTAAAAATCCAGAAAAATTAGGATAGATGTTTCATGTGATGCCCTTGTACGCCCATATCTTATTTCACATTTTTGCATTTTTACTAATTAGGAAAAATGAAAAAGAAGCCCTTTTTGTATTGTTTAAATTAAAAAATACAAAAAAATTAAAAAATGTCTTTGAAAAATTCCAAAATATATATATATATATATGGTATATTTATACATATATTGAGTCCAGAAATAGAAAAACCCTAAAAATATGAAAAAGAAAAATAAAAAAATCTGAAAGCTCCAAAATCTAACAAAAAAATTAGAAAAATATTAAAAAGCAAAAAAATATATCTATATATATATTTTAAGCATTTATATCTATATATATATATCTATATACTATATTACTCCTCTCTCTCTCTCTCTTCTTATATATATATATATATCTCTTTATACATATCTTTATATTTATATATTTATATAACTAAAAATATAAAAAGAAAATATAAAATATAAAAACAACATAAAAATTATAAAAACAAAAATATAAAAAAATATATAAAATCCAAAACCCACAGAAACAATAAAAGGACATGAACAATGGATTGAATAAATGATACATCACATACATTCCCTTCGCCTCCCAGTGTTCGACCTCTACCTGTACTTACACCTATACACATTTACATGTAGAGTTATAATAAATTTTAATTCCACATTTTTGGATATTCATTACATATATTTATTGTGGGTTAATTGTTAATTTATTCGGGATCTGTTGAGCGGTCGCCTCAGCGACATTGTGGTCCCACCTTGTGCGGATTACTCTAGACCCTCGTCAGGTCCCTTTCATCAGGAAGGAGAAAGATTCTCAGGGAAAAAGGCATACAAGGAGTTCAGAGGGAGAAGTGAGGATTTGGAACCGGACATGAAACAAGATATGAAGATTATCTGGGTAAGTAAGGTCCAGTGTAGAGTGAAGATTTTTCTGTGGTGTCTTAGAAGAGGTAGGATTTGGGATAAAGCAAGAATGGGCAGACTGCTTGGCATTCCCGATACCCAATGTGATAGATGTGGTACACATACAGAGGATGCAGAGCATTTATTTTTTACTTGTCCTTTGTCGGAACAGGTGTGGACGGAGGTAGGACCAACTTGGTTAATGCATGGTGGTTCCACTGATTTCTGACGGTCAGTTAGGTCAGTAGGGATGAACTCGATGGACGACTGTTCTTTGCCGTTTGCAGTTCTTTGGGCCATCTGGAGAGGAAAAAATGATTTGATATTTAAGAGCCAGAGGTTCTATTCTGAAAATGTAATCGCTTCTTGTCTTTCCCTGTACCGTTTCTGGTCTACAAGGTAATGTACTTTCCTTTCTTCATATTAATATAATTTGAAAAGTTTTTGGCGGTGAATCCCAACTCGGGATTTCACCCTCTTTCCTTAAAAAAAAAAGGAGCGCAAAGCAGTGAAGGTACAAGCAGGATTGATGCTGGTGGCTGTAGGAGGAGGAAGATAGGTAATGGGCCTTATTTTTCTTATTGTTGTTGTTAAAGTTTTACTCAAAACCTATACAGCACTCTAAGTATGTATTCCTTAGCAGTGTATACAGTAAAAAAACATATATAGAACTTCCTCCACCAGTAAAAAGATCCTTCCTTTCTCATCCAAACAAAGGATTAAGGGCATCCATTCCTTGTGGGGACTATGGCTTGAAATGTCCCAATGGGGGGGAGGAGGAGAAGGGGCCATGCCCTTTGGTTTCTTGTAATCCTCCCATTGGCACCTCCATCTACTTCCTCTTGTCCTTCTCCACCACTGCTCTCATGCCACTCAATAATTGGTCATCCACTTCGGGGAACACATGTGAGAGGAAGGCCATATGTTCAGCTTGCAGACGGAACCCAGCCCCCCATCACCGTCTGCTCTATAACATCGCAATCATTGAAGCTCTAGCTTCCGGGCGGCGCGAGCGAGACCCCAGCCTCCGTTGTCCGTGAAAATGTCTTCATCGCCGTGTACCATTACCCTCCATGAACTCGGATAATTACAGATCATGTCTACCTGCTAAGGAGTGTCTGCTCAGTTTATATGTCATTGTTATATATCATGCTTCAAAGGTTTTAGCATATGCTTTGTTTACCAGGTCCTCTTTGAATATATACTAGCTCCAAATTCTGAGACATTTTATGTAATTTATTTAAGAAATATCTTTCGAAGTTTTTGCACAGTAAATAACGCAGTCGAGAGCTGATATTGTGCCCAAGACTAGCTAGATCTGAGTCTTTATCGAGAAGAACTGGCTCGACAACTAGCCGTGTTCGATCTCATTAAATCTAATGACAGCCATTTAAAATGTTTAAAACATCACCGTTGTTACATATATAATGATTAATCTTCAATTTATACGCTGTTCTATGTCAATTTTATGTCAATTTCGTTGCAGTGATTCAAAATTTCTGCTGTGACTTTTGAGGATCCAACATAAGGAGCGTACCAAGCTTCGTCACGCGACAATCGCGACGATCAACTGATAATACGTCATTACATTGGGCCACGGTAGCTAAGAAACTGTTACGTAGGCGATATCTGTTGCCATATCACATCGAAAGGGACATCTCGGATCTCTACCCCTGTGGGATCACAAGATCCCCTCTGCAGCCACGGTACAATCGATGCATCTCCATGCTTTTATTAGGGTTCTTCGTGGTCCCTTTGGCGTGCCCTAACTCTCGCCCACATGCACACGTCCCCATCGTCCTCCATGCGCATTGCGTGCCCTCAAGTACACCGCCAAAGTTGGTTCCACATCAATTTATTACTTACCTCTGCATCGATTTATTATTGGTCGCCATGTAAACAGGGACGAAGCTAGAAAATTCTACTTGGGGGGCCAAATTGTTGCGATTATATATATGATTCATCGTTCTTTCGTTGTAATTATTAAATGTGTTTACAAGTTTATTTCACCAAGATATTGTTGTAAACTTGCAATTTCACATAAATATTCCAATAAATATTGTATTGACAAAAAGATCCTTACATCTTCAATTAACAATACGCTTTCATTAACACGATGTTAAGTTATACCATTAAAATTAAGATTTTTAAGTAAAACTGCATCGCTCCTAATAATTCCGCCTTTATATTGAATTTATTTATTTTTAAATGAAAGTGTTTAGAAATATATAAAATACACATTTACATATGTAAATGCTAATAGTCAAGTGTGATTCTTTGATAATAGGAATGAATTACTACAACAAAATGAGTCTATACAGATTATTTCAAATCTATCATATTTTTCCATTTTTAAGTACATAACGACGAATTGTATTTGTTACATAAAAATTTCTATGTTAGAACTAGCGATGAATGCCATATTTATTGCTATATCATTATTGAGGGATCATATAGAATACTTATCCATCGCTATTTTTTAGAATTTGAACTGACCGTCACTAATAAAATTGCGATAGCTAAGCGTTTCTATATGGATCACCAGTATTGATGTAGCAATGGGTATCGATATAAAACGGATACCGATCTTTTTTAAAAACAGATATCATTTCTAAAGCATTCCACCATCCTTATCTGTTTTTAAATACAAATGTGAATGTTTATATAGGTATTGACAGATGAAAAATATTATACCATATCCGTAAAAAATGAATGTCGGTATAAAACGGATATCAATCGTATAGGAATAATATTAGAAATACTCTACATATTATCTTAAATATACATGTATTGTATGAATTACATATGATAAAAATATGCTAAATGTGTTGAGATCATAATCATTATACCAAATATGATGAAAGAATGTATACAATTATGTTATATAAAGTTAAAATTGAATGTACAATAATACAATTAATTTTAAATAAATGGGGCGGGCACCAACGCGTGTTTCCCCCTTTTCTTGCCTCAAAAAAAATAAAGTTAAAATTGAATGTACAATAATATTTGTATATTAAAATGGATATACGGATACTGATATAGATTTTTGTTGATATGAAAGTTATTTCGATATCCGTATCCATTTGAAAACAACCGCGGTTACAATGTCAAAACCTGTATGATATGGATACAATGACGGATCAGATACAGATGGGGGGCCATTATATACAACTTGTAAATGAGAGATGGGGGGCCATTATATACAACTTATTGATGTTTATAGCCCACTAATTTATATATAGATCATATTATATTATAATAATATAATAATATATAAAGAAATAAATTGGGAGACGGGGGGCCAAGCCCCCTCCCGCCCCCCCTTGTCTCCGTCCCTGCATGTAAAAAAGTTTGACCATCGTTACAAACTTATGAAAAGCTTGTTATACATCGTTTTCTGCATCAAAAATGACCATATATTTATATATCTTTGCAACATAACAACTAATATATGGAAGTACAGACGACGACGACGGCGGTGGGACGTAGGTCCTAGAGCTGGGTTACAATGCCGTGAGATCTTCCTCGTAGCTCGGTGGATCGAGCGGGGGTGCGCCGCACCACGGGTTCGCCATCGGATCCCCGGCGACGAATTGTGTGTCCGAGGAGGGCCAGAACGAGTGGCTTTGCCATGGAGCGAAGACGTCCATGTCGCACCCGGTTGATTCCGGAAGGAACCCGAATTCCCCGAATTGCGAGTCCACCGCGAGAGGCGGACCCCACGGGGCGAAGCCGTCGATTGGCGTGGGGATCTCCCGGGGCAGCTGAGGCAAGATGTCATCAACGGGGAACTCGGGAAGAACTCTCGGGGAACTTCCCGAGTTCCCCGGGTTGAGGAATTTTGCGTAGAGCACGGCGAGGTCAATGTCAGGTGCGGTGGAACCGGCTCCCGGGTCATCTAGGAGGACATCCGGTCGAACCGGGGACGGGGTGGAAGAAGGCGGGGCCGGAGGGTGGCCCACGACCGATAAACGGACAGGCTTGCCACGGCGGTTTTTGCGGCAGCCCCCGCCTACCGGCACGTTGCGTAGGGAGCCCCCCTTGGTCCAGTACCTCCTGCATCCTTTGCAAAAGTACCGCGGCTGCGCGAGGCTGTAGTTGTTGTAGTAGCAGAACTTGGTGTTGGTGGAGTCGCACCGAGGGCAATTCGGTGCAGCATCCACCCCTGGCCTCCACCTCCGCTCCGCGGACGACTGTCGCGGGACGAATAGGGGCATGTTGTCTATAGAGGAATGCAACATCTCACTAGATGGATAGATAATTCGGAGAACTGTAGATATGAGGAATGGGAGGAAGGGTTGGCTTAGGGGATCTTATACACAGTAGTTCTTGCAAAAATATCCTCATAAATACTTCACATCACATCCTCACCCTCTAGCTTAATATATTTCCTGTCTACAGGGGGTATATATGTGATAACACTTTAGTACAGGGGGCAATTGGCAATACAAAATATATATCAGAGGATATGTAGGTGATAGTCCTGAAATAAAATAAAGTGGCTTCGAGGTGAGGTGAATTGGGTGCGTGCGCACGTGCGAGCTGTTGCTTGGCAACTGGAGCCGGAGGCGGGGGCGGGTGGGGCGGGTTCCCTCCGGGGACACGTGGCGGGTGGGCATTGGGGGAGGGCGGTTGAGGATTGGGGCAGGCGCGTCGGTTCGGGTGCGCACGGGACCAGTTTGGGCGGGTGTGGATTTTTTCGATATGTAATTAGTGGTCCAATTGGGTCCGGAGTTGACCCGTAATTAAGTTTTGACCGAACCCTTGGATTATTACGTAAATGCGTATTTTATGTAAATTTTCATGGGATAATAAGGTGGTGTTGGAGTATAATATCCCTACTGCATATAATCTTATGCTAATTAGTACCTACGCTATTATATCTGCTTACATTGACAAGAGGATCGTGGCAATTAAGGACGTTGACTTAATTAGGCGAACAGCTTAGTTTAGGCCTATAATGACAGAGTTTGACTAATCAATTAGATACCTTGGCAGGTCTTGATTCCTCTTCAACAATCACATTACTACCAACAACGAAGTACTTTCTTAATGGTCGATCAGATTTACATTAATGATGAAGACATATAATAATAATACAAAATCCACTTGACCATCGAATAAGGAACTTTGCTTCTAATCAACCATCCTTCAGTATTAAGACCGCAAAATGAAAATACACGTATAATGTTAATGACTCAATCAATCTCACTTCGATATTGTTTGGACGATCATTACATCGCATTCAATCACAGACACATATTCAGTGTCGCGGCTGATTACAGGCCTCGGAGATTATGATCCTAAGACCAATTAATCACTCATACTAATTAATGACAACAACGTCATTAAGAAGCAACAACACTTGACATCGGGATCGCGTCGGCAGACGCACATACCCCTAAATACTAACCCTCGAATTTGACTAATTAGAGGGGGGATTAATTAGTCTGTATATCCTCGTTTAATGGCCCAGGGGCACATGATCCAAGTCACCATCATTAATATATGAAATCTGATATAATATCGTAGGGAACGATCTCCCTTGTCCTCGAGGAGAAGCACCATTGGATTAAATAATTACCCACACATGTACTTTGGCTCGACGATATCGCAAGTCAATTATCTTAATATATACAAATCACGCAACTTGCAAGTCAATGGAGATTTGTTGGAGATTAATTAAGTACCAAAATTAGGGTACGTGGTGATTGCATGCATGGATGATGGTTGACGTGCATGGGTTGGACGGTGGACAGCACAGCTATGGATTACGTGGGGAAGAAGTTTAATTACTACATTAATGACGAGATATATAGTCCTTCCAACTAATTGCCTTATAGATCATCGATCTACAATGCTCCTTGGTAGTTGGCATTGACTTCATCTTTCGTTTGGTTGTTTGATACTCGGAGTTTTTCTCGCTGCCCTTAATTTGCCTCTGTTTTTTTACAAACGATTAAAATTCATCTCATCAAAAAGAAGGAAAGGTGGTCGTCTGATGCCCGCATCAAAGACTTTCAATGCACATAACAAAAGCAACCCAAACCAGCATGGCGGCGCCCAACAAAAACAAAACAAAAAAACTTTAAGAGCCCTAGTATTTAGAACAGTTGGGAAGTTAGCTCCTACAGCCAAATACACTAACAAGAGTTTATAACATTTAAAAAACTGACAGAATGGGGTTTCGCTAGTCGATGTCTGCAAGGGAAGAAGGGGAGGGGGGGGTGGAATTAACCCATGTTGAGGCAAGCGGAGCAATCGTGTGGTCCAAATAATGTGGGAGCACAGTCGCGGAGGTGACCGACGCGAAGCTCAATCGATTGAATCAACAATTAATACATGCTAATATGAACAAGCAAGGTAAAGCAGAGGAATGGGTCAAAATTTATTATAAATCCTACATTATAAGTGAGTATAGTGAAAAACAGAGCAGAGTGTCGAACACAGAGAGGCAAACAGGCGTAGTAATATTATTATTTATCTCTAAATAATAATGTATGCATGTGTATATAGCTGCACAATATTTACTCGAAGGTTTTGTGGGTTTTTATTTTTAATCAATTTTTTATATTTTTATTTATATTAAATTTTTATATTTTTAATTTATAAAGTCTATTTCTTTTTATATTTTCTTTTTAATATCCCTTTTAATATATAATAAAGGTATATATAAGGGTGCATATATATATGTATTATGTATAATATAAGCGATATATATAAATAAAATATATAATAAATATATAAAAATCAGAAAATAAAAGAAAGAACAAACTTTTTATTTTTTAAAGGATTTAAAAATATTTATAAAGTATAGTTAATAAATAATAATAATATGAATTATATGGACTATATAGGTATATAATACGGTATAGAGTATTGTAATTATAAATATATATAATCACACTTTACAAAATAAAATATTTTTATGTTTTTTTATATTTTACTTCTATTTTTCAGATTTTAGGGTATTTTTTTATAATTTTTTGGTTTTTTAAAATTTTAAAATATATAAAATTAGGGACTTAATTAATAGGTCGAATTGTTTGAGATTTAAAAATACTAAATGGATTCAAAATTTCTCAAAAATAATTTTAATATTTAAAATATGTAAAAATAAAAATATAGGACAGAAAAATATTTTTTTGGGGGATTTTTGAAAATATTTTGCAATGTTTTAGGTTTAGAAAAGGTTTTTCATGTTTAGATTTTTCTTTTGTTATTTTTTGTGATTTTTGGTCTATAGTGGTAGAATTATAATAAATAGTATGTAATTTTTTTAATTTTTAGTTAAGATTTTGAACTTTTTTGTAATTTCTAAGGCAAACAGAGACTAAAATATTTTCTTTTGATTTTTGATAAATAGGGAATGCGCGAAAAATGTAAAACAATATATATGGCATGAACAAGCAGTTAACCTTGCACATAATCCTATTTTTTATGATTTTTGGAGCATGATTGCTATTTTGGAAAATAGAAAAGTAATAATAGAAATAAATTAAGCTGGTAGGGGCATTTATGCAATATAAAGTAAAGACAACGTACACATGAAAAAAACACCAATACTTTGGAACATCAGCTTTGTTTTTATATATTAAAATGAAATACACAAAGCTATGATTGTATACAAGCAACTTACCTAGATCACATGGGGGGGGCATGTGAGCTGATTTGTCCTTAACTTACTTGCAAATCATAAAAGGTGTGAGGGCTTTGTTGTAATTTTTCCACAAGGTTTTCTTCATAAAATATTTACAAACTATTCACTAAATAAAAAAATCAAAGGGGGTTTAGTGTAATTTACACTACTTAACCCCGCTGGATGTGACTGTCTTTGTTGCGCCACGTAGAGGATCTATCAGTTGGGGGCACATATCACTTCGTCTGAGATGGACGCTCCAGATTAGATTTGGAGCGTGGCGATGATTGGTCGGTCGGGAGGTGTGTTGGATGAACTCTGATGAATCCCTCCTCCGGCGAACTTCGTACTTCAATTTCTAGTGAATCCAGAGATGTCTTCTCGATCCGATGGCGGCTTCACAACATTGGGTGCATTTCGCATGTGCAAGGAGCCTCAGATAGGATGGAGGTGGCTCGGATGATGATCTGGAGCTCAAAATAGCTCCAGGTGACCTGGAACACTTCCAAGTTGCTTCGACGGCTCCAGATGTGTCCGCAAGACCAGAGCCCTACACTAAAATACTCATTTACTCGAGAGATACTCCCTCGGTTGTAGGATAAAGCTGAAAGCAACGTGGGATGGAGGCACGGTGATGCTTAGATGAAGGCGAAGGATCGAGCTTCCAATCACATCGATTCGAGCAGAATCGAGGGTGAAATGATAGGGCTTTTGCGAAGAAGGCGAAGGGGAATGAAATGGTGGCGGAATGGAGTTGGAACATGGTCGATACACTACAGATTTGGTGCCGAAGATGAAGATCTAGTGATTTATTTTTTTCAAAATTACTCTAAACATGAGATTAAAGAATGAAATTAAATTCTATGCTAAGGGATCAAAATGCAAGCTACGGGGATGTACCTAGCAGCTTGACAAGCTAGGGAAGCTCGAAGCAGAGGAGGTCGCCGAAGATGAAGGTCGGCAAACCTAGTATCCATGCCACAAAGGGCATGAGGTCTTCCTGTTGTAATACGGAACTCGACAGAGGTGTCCAATGGGGGTTAGGAAGTCTGAAGAGAGATCGAAACTCAAAATGGTGTTGAATGATGTTTATTTATAGATAATGGTCCGGTGACTTTTGGAAGGGATATGGTGTGCAACATGATGGGGGTGGGTAAAGATTCAATAATGGGAGATGGAAAGGGATGTCAAAGCTAGAGATTGGTGGTGGTCTCGAGGAAGGAGGAAGATAGAGGTGGAGAGAAGATTGGAGAGAAGAGAGGGTAGGTACAACTCTGACACAAGTGGGGGTTGTGGGTTGTATAGTTGACCCACCCGGCCAACATTTCCAGCTCTTTCAATGCTAAAAATATTTGTAAAATCAATATAAAATAATAAATGAATTAATTAATTTTTTATTACAACACAAATAATGTTTTAATTTAATGTAATATTTAGTGCCTATTTTTATTTATTTATACAAGGCTATTTATTAGATGTTACTTTTTACATATATATTTATAGGTATTTATACACGTATTTTGAGTATTTGATTTTTAATTTGTGCCATATAATTTACTGCTATATAAAAGTATTTTATATATTTTTAATTTATTTAGCTACATATTTAGGTATTTTGGTGTATTTTTATGAGTTTATTCACATAGTTAATTAATTATATACATTATTCTTATATTTATATTATAGTATATTTTACCTATATAATAAAGTAATTGATTTATTCTAATTTTATTTTAATAGTTTTATTTTATTTTAAGTAAGGGTATGTGTTTCAAATAGCATTTACAATTTTATAAAAATATAAGGAGTTGAAAGATATAAAGATTAAATATATTGAATATAATATATAATATATTGCACAATGATGGCCTAAAATCTAACTTTTGTATCTTAACTCCAAATTAGATGAAACCACTTTCATTAAATAGCTTATTAAAAGTTATATTGATACAATATGGAGAAGATACAGATCTATGAAGTTTTTATTCTGGCTTTTAATTTTGTGTGTCCCGGGTACACTGCATTATTTTTATATAAACTCAATACTGTATTTTTCTTTGTATTTTTATCTACAATGTTCATGTTTAGGGTTTTATTATTTGAGCGTGAAAATAATAAAATAAAATAAGTCCCCAAAAAGCAATATTTGGGCAATTAAATTAGGGTTTTGTGTGTGGTTTTCTGTGTATTTTTGTACAGTTCTTTTGCCCTATCTCCCCCTACTTTATTCCTTGTCGACCAAGTCATCATGATGACTTGGTCTCGGGGTCCAGGATCACTTAGTGTCTTTGACACTTCTTTCCTTTATTCTTTTATTTTGGAGTTAAATACACTAATTAATACAATATTTAGTGCAATTTACATAGTGTTTATTTTGACATATTAATGACATATACATGCATTTAACTAGGGATATAAGTCCAAAATGAAAGAATAAAGGCGATGAAGTGAGGACTCATTACCCCCTATACTTACCTTTGCTAGTCCCTAGTAAACACTTATGCTAAAAAGTGCAGAAAGGAGAATGAAGAAAAGAAAACGAAATAACTTGGAATAATTTTAGACTTTTAAACTTGTCTTAATAAAGTCAAAGTTTAGAGCTAAGAGAAGGCCTTTGGATTATTGTGGGTTTGGAACCGCATTTAGGTTGGGAATTGTGACACAATAGCCCTTAGGTTCCATAATCCTATCTTTTAGTCCAATTCGCAATCAGGTCAGAACCATCCTCTCAGTCGCATACTCTTGCTAGCTTAAAGTGATAGAACCTTGTGTGTGAATTTTTGAACTCTTCCCAAACAAACTGGTGAACCAAAAAGGAGTCTGCTCTTCTGGTAACTCGTCCTCGTGGAGACAGATATTTTCTTCTAAGGTCAGGTGCCGTCGATCGTTATAACCAAATGAGGTAAGAAGCTATAAGAAGTGGAAAAGAAGTGGGAATGGATCAATGTAGTCTTCATTCCCTTGTGAAGCTCGGTCAGTGTAACCGAGTCTTCACCAAGAAAGCAGGCTTTTTCTGAAGCTTCAAATTTTTGGTGGAATTTTTTGTATAGGCTTTTTTTTATATTTTCTTTAAGTTTACAAAGCTTCTGCATTCTTGTTTGTGCCCCGGCAGATATAACATCTTTTTAGTCCGCCCATTTTTTGGGGTCTTGGAAAAAGTTACGTCGACAAACATTGCTCATCCAAAGCATTGTCTTAATCCATCTCTAGTCTTTATATAGCATTGTTACCAAAAGAACTGGGTTATAGTACCGATTTCGACAATCCCAAAGAATGGTTCCTTATCCACCCTTGACGAAACGATCGTCCCGAGTTTGGCTCCAAGATTTTTCAACAATCCATCTTGGTTGAGCTAAGTGTTCAGTATGAGTTTTTTTATCAAGCCACTCTCTTAAGAGTCTTACAGATGATATGAAGGGTTCTATTAAACACATTGAATTGACTCACGAACATAGTCTCATTGAACCTAAATAATTAAGTCAAGGCGACCTAAATTATCTCCAATTCTAGTCCTCAATGTTTTCCTTTGAAATTAAGTGTATTATGGTCTATTCCAAGCTCCAATCTTCATACTATATTTTGACTTGTTCAATTATCTAGATTATTCTAAAAAATGTTGATCTATGTACAATGCAAGAAAATATTTTTCTGAAGCAATTTTCTTATTTTTAACTTTTTTATGGAATTTTTGAAAATTTTGTAGAATTTTTATGAAAGTTTTTGAAATATTTTGCAGATTTTATGGATTTTTTGTTTTGCAAATTTTTTGCGGGATTTTTAAATAAAAAATGGTCAGAAAAAATAAATATGTGCAAATATTTACGCAGGAGTGCTTCTATTTTTACAAGAATTTGGTGAAAGAATTTGCACCAAGTATTTACATGTTAAATATTTATAGGTTTATATACAGAGTGTGTAAAGAATTTTTATTTTTTGGATTATATATATGGTTCTCAAAGAAATTTGAAAGATTTTACAAACATTTTGAAAACATTATTTTGAAAATAATTTGACAAATAATTTTTACAAATATTTACAAATTTTGAAAATAATTTTGCAAAGATTTTTCAAATAGTATATATAGATTTTTCAAAGTATTTTTACAATTATTTTCCAAACCATTTGCAAATACATTTTCAAAACATTTTATTTAAACGATGAAAAGAAATTTTTACAAGAAAAATATTTTTACAAATGTTAGAAAATATTTTACAAAATATTTTCCAAATGATTTTCAAAAAGATTTTTCAAAGAGTTTTCCAAACTATTTTTAAAACATTTTCCAAACATTTTAAACATTTTATTAACTAGTATATTGATTAATATACATTTCATCACCTTTATTCTATCATTTTGGCCTTAAAACCCTATCTAATGCAAGTAAATAGCATTATTTTGTACAAATTAGCATTCATTATATTTTTATTTATTGTATATAAAATATTGTTTTTATGCCAAAATAATAGAATAAAAAAAGAAAAAAAGAATAAAATGCCAAAGTATGTTATGACCCTAAACCCTCAAACCTAGGCATCTTGATGACTGGGATGATAAGGAATAAAGTAAGGGTAGATAAGGGCCAATCAATAAAATCCCCATTCTTTTATTCATCAACAATGCATTTTGGGACCTATTTTATTTTCGATTTTTTATACCTCAAATAAAGGAAATTTTGTACATGAAAGTTGTATACAAAAATAAAAATAAAAATACAAAATTTAGTTTACACAAAAATAATATACATTGTACATTTTATACACTAAACAGAAAAACAAAACCCAAACTTACAGACCCATATCTCCTTAATAAAAAATCAAAATGTATCAAAATCACCTTTATTTGTATATAACTTTTAATAATCTATTTAATGAAGGAAGTCTCATTTAATTTGAAGTTAAGGTATCAAAGTTAGGTTTTGGACCCCTATTGTACAATATACCTGGATAAAATATTCATTTATTTATTCTTTATTTATTTTATAATTTTATATTTTTTGAAATATTATTTATAATATATGTACATATTTAAAAAAGAATAAAACTATAAAGAAAACATAAAAATAAAATAATATATATAAATACATAGATGAAATACATATACTTATACTTATATATATAATCATATATATTTAAGTGTATAAAATACATCAGAAAAATATAACGAAATACACTTATGTATATAAAAATAATTTAGAAATATATAAATTAAGAAAATAAAACAATAAATAAAAAATACAAAATAAAATTAAAATACTCAAAACATAGTTAAAAATACCTATAAATAAATCCCTACAAATTAACCTATAATAACTAAGTTCAAAAAATAAATAAAAATCATATTAAAATACTAGAGAAAATAATAAATATTTTTTATTTTATAACTTTAATTAAATTAAACCATTTACTAATTTGTAATGAATTTATAAATAATTTTGTGTTATCTTTTTCATGATTGGTCCACATGGACCAACCAGATTGTGTCAACAGTTGATATCGGTCAACTATCCTTTCCCAAGTCTAGGTATGTTGGAACTAGCACTTGACCCGCTTTCTCCTTTTTCTCCAATGTGATCATCGAAATGGAATGATTCCTTCTGTATTTTTCATCCTCGATCTTCCCTCCATCACACGCGCTTGATTCCTCGAGGATTGCTCCTCTGAATCGAGCGTTGCACCTCGATCTTTGATGACCGCCCGAATGACTAAGGTAAAGGTGTAGAAAAATAGGTCGTTGCGACCTCAATCACTCGGACTAAGTCAATCAAGAAAAATCAACCACTCAGGACATGTAAAACTAATCAAACACAAAAGAGAGCGGTCTCGCTATGAGATTAACCTGGTATAGCACCCAGGGTCGAACACAAGGAGCACGGATTGGCCAAAGGCCTACGAAGTAGTCAAAATGAAATAAAATACAGAGAAAATATTTTTAGTGATTTTTAATGATTTTTATATTTTTTTGAATTTTTAATATATGAAGAAAATTAAAGAACACAAAATCAAACACACTTACACAATTTATTTAACACACCAAAAATCAAGCAAAAATTCAAGAAAAATGGTTTTTATGTTTTTTAAGTTTTTAAGTGTTTTTGGTGAATTTTTGGTAATTTTCTAAGGTATATTTTATTTTCTAAAAATCAAACAGTGCTAAAAAGCCTAGGTACTGTCCAGCAAGGCCTGAAACCCAAAAATAAAATATTTAAGGATCTCAACAGGCCCTGGAGGTAATTTTCCTGTATTCTAGAGAAAATAAGGAAAATTTGGGCACCAAAATTATTGTTTTTGGATTTTTAGATTATTTATTATAATTTTTATGAGTTTTTAAGGGTTTTTAGATTTTTAGGGTTTCTAAGTGATGAAAAATAGCCAAAATTGGCTAGAAAATCAAACAACAAACAAAGAACAGTAGCTAATTTTTTTAGAACTTTTGGGGGTGATTTTATATTTTTTTGGGGTTTTTGACTCTAAACAGTAGCAAAAATAGGGGTTTTTGAATTTTTAAAAATAGCAAATGAAATCAAAAATGTCCTCAAACACCATGGCAGGAGCCATGTGTCAAATTTTCATCGAATTTGGAGGTGATTTGATATTTTATTCAAAAATAAAGGAGGGGCACTGTGCACAGGGACCAAAGTGCAAATACCCAAAGTTCTGGGGGGTCTGGTGCAAAATACCCAGCAAAACACGCGCGTGGCGCGTGCCTGGGGAACTCAGGGGCCTTCTGGTAAGAAAAACTAAGTCCTTGGACCTTTTGGTAACTCGTACCAAAAAGTCCAGGGGCTTAGATGCAAATAACCCACTAAAATCCGCACATGCGTGAATAAAATGCTCACAGGGGCATAAATGCAATTACCAAAAAGTATTTCTTCATTCAATAACCCAACAGAACTACAGGATAAAAGACGCAAATATCCCAAACAAGCACGTGGCGACGCACGTGAGATCACATACACAGGGGTATAAATGCGAAACTAAACAAGTACAAGGTCCACAGTGCAAATTACCCTACGTAAATAAAATAACTAAAATATTTACAGGACTAGAAATAAAAGACTCAAACTACGAGGGGGCCTAAGTAATTTACCCCTTATTATGTCGACGGCTCGATAGGCGCCACGTGGAGGATCCGACGGCTCTGGATGGGCGGCGCTCTTCTTCTTCAGCTCTTGGGCCAGATCGACGGTGCAGAGGTGGCCATGTGGGTGATCGGTCGGCTCAGGTGCTGGGGGCCTCTCTCCTCTGTGCTGACGGTTCGGATCAGCCCCTCGAGATAATCAACGGCTGCTGCTCCTCAGTGGATGGACGATCAGGATCGAGACTGGAGCGGTGGGGCTGATCGGACGGTAAAGGAGGATGCAGGAAGAACACTCCGCCGGCGAGCTTCGCCGGCCTCGTGCGCCTGCAGTAGTCCTCCTCAGCTGCTGCTAAGTATCGAAACAGATCCGCGGTGACGTCCCGCAGCTGGTGAAGGCCTCAGATGACCCGGCCGAGCCCTGGAGGGGCTCCGGCGAGGTCGGCGGCGACGGGCTTCTGGCCTGGATGTAAGGGGGGCTCAAATGCCCTCCTTTTGACCTGCAAAAGGCACCAGAAGCTTCGCGGGTCGAGGGCAAAGTGCCTCGACCCGAAGAAGCGAAGTGAACGTGGACTGTGGGTCGGGGCGGATGAGCTCCGGCGAGCGGAGGATGGTGGAGCTCGACTCCCAGCTCCGGGGCGAGCTGGGTTGAGTGAAAGAGCGAAGAACGTGCGTCGGAGGATGGCGAAGGTGTGTGTGGGTTCCGATGATCGATAAAGTGCGCGATATGGCCGGAATCAGGGGAACTCGTCGGAGATGCGATTTGGGCGAAATGAAAAATTAAGCTAAATGGAAGGGCTAATCGGCTACCTGGATGATGCGGGAGACTGTGCTGGAGCTTGGCTAGCTCCTGGTCGTAGCCTCAAGGGTCGTCTCGGCCCGAGGCTCGGTGCTCACGCTGGTGGCGGAGCAACGGCGGCGAAGAACGCCGGATCAGTGGTTTCGCCTCCTCGCCTCGCTGCAACAGGGGCGATCGCTTGCTGTCACTCTCGCGGTGCCTCTGGAGTTCACTGGGAAGAAGGGGAAGAGCCAAAGATGAGGCGCGGAGGCGGCGGAGGTGGTTCTATATATAGCTGCAGGCCCGATTAGGGTTGGGAGGTGACGGCTATGGAATGCGTGGATCTCACGGCGAAGGATCTGGCGAGGATGTCGGATGATCGGCGAAGGATCCGGGCGCGGGGTTTGCGTGGGCGACAGGCTGGAGGCGCGTGGAGAAAATGGCGAAGGCGGGGCGGCGCGCATCTTCTCAAAAAGGAAAGAGTCCGCGGGGGAGTTGACCGGGGTCAACATTCCCCGTGGACCAGTGGGATGCTGCCACGTGGACAAGATTTGACACTTAAAAATGAGGCAGCAAATGGCCGATTTTGCAAAAACTTTCAACATGAAATATTTTTCTTTTATTTTTTTCTATTTTTTGGTGATTTTTAATTAATTTTTGGAAATAAGGATAAGGTATGTACATTATATAGCTATACATAGGTATATATACAATATATTTTTGTATTTTAATTTTGTAATTTTTATTTGATTTTTGTTTTATTTCTTTTTATTTATTTTATTTACAATATATACAATAGAATATTTACAAAAAGTTTTGAAAATAAATGACTTTATCTACAAGGTGAAATAAGTAAAGGGTAATGATCTATATACATGGTGAAAGGTTCTTTTTGGATTTTTGATTTTTAAGTTTTTATTTTGTTTTTAATAGCTTCTAAATATATACAAAATATATACAAATATTTACAACAAATTTTTGGGTGAGGAAAATATATAGCTTTATTTATTTACAAATATATACATGTGTGAGCCCCTATCTCCCTCTACTTGGCTTTTATGCGGTCAGGCCCATGCTGAGCCCTCCCTTGGGTTAGGTTGCTCAATATTTATTCTAAATATTTCCCTCTTTTTTTTCTTTTTCATCTTTATTCTTTTATTTTTGCACAAAAACATGCTAATTATAAGTATTTACAAACATGCATGCTTTTGCTAATTGACCCTATTTACACATATCTACATGCATTTGCATAGGTTTTTGTAGCTAAAATGTAAGAATAAAGAGTGATGAATGGGTATTCATCACCCCCCTATACTATACTTTGCTAGTCCCTTAGCAAACACTTATTTGAAAAAGAAGTGAAAAAGAAAGAAAAAGAAAAAGGGAATGTACATGGATCAAGGTTGATTATTAAACTTGCCTTCATTAAATTGAGGTATGGAGCTTAATCAGATCTTTGGATTATTAATGTGTCGGAACCTTATTTAGACTTAAGCTTAAAACCTAACAGCCTCTAAGTTCCACCAATCTATAACCAAGACTCCTCAATGCTCCAGATCAGAACTAGTCATCAATCACAAACCCTGAAGACCATGAATCTTTTCTTGTCCTGTGAAAGTGAGGTCTAAGCTGTCCACCTCAGAAATGGCAACTTGACAACCCTCCCCAACAAGGTAACTCTATGACCTCAATCTGGCCACTCTTTCCTCGAGGAGCAGGGTATTCCCTTCTAAGTTCAAGTACAACCGGCTCAAGAAGAGGGGGAAGAAGAGAATGGGTCAAGGCCAGTGTAGCCAAGTACCCTTGGGAGCCTGACCAGTGTAGCCAAGTCTCCCTGCTGCAAGCTACAACAGGTGGATCATGAAACCAAGCTTTGCTTATTGCACTTATATACATACTCCGGTGGGATTATCATTTTCTCTCAGACCCACCACTTTTTTGGAGTTCTTTTTTTTTTTTGCACATTTTTTTTTCGAGTGCATCTATACAACATGTACATGTGCAGCATATATACAAGGAGTTTTTCCTCTTGAGCCAGTAGACTATCCCTCTTTTGAAGCTTTATTGCAACCCACAACTCCCGTCGTTAGACCTCATGGCAACCAGACCAAGTTGAGACACACTTCCTTCACTAAATGAAGAAGAGAGGTTCCGCCTAGAAGTACTACCCTCATATGCTACCCCAAGCCAAGGAAGACTGCCTCCTCACCACCTCATCCGTAGAGAGCTCGGTGCATAGTGCGGTTGTCCAAGTAAAGCCATAATCTATATGAGTCATGTGTTGTTGTTAAGTGCTCTACTTAGGCTCATTGAGATGACATGTGATCATAGCCTAGTGGACTCAAAGAATTAAGTCACCATGGACCTGAAAAGCCTTAAACCTAAGTCCTATAAGGTTCCTCTTAGAAATTAGGTGGATTAAGATCTTAATCAAGCTCCATTTCTCAATTTGATTCCAGGCTAGTTTAAATGTCAACTATCATCCAGAAAACTATATACACATGTACAAAAAGATGCATATTTACACAAATTTTACAATCATGCAAAATTTTTGAAAAAAATTTGAAATCATGAATGATGATGCATGAAGTGCAAGTTTTGCAAAAAGATATTTACACACATTTACACAAGATTTTTGCAAACTTTTTGATTTTCAAAACATTTTGGAAAAATTTTATACTATATACATAATTTTGATACAAAAATATTGACACAAGCTTTACACCAAAGGTTTTTGAAATCATTTTTACAAAAATACTTTGTACACTAGCTATGTATGTGCAAGGATAAAAGAGGTTTATGTACATGAAAAATTTTTAAATTTTTGTGATTTTTAGCCATTTTATTTATTAACACACTCACACAAAGTACGAGTTATGGCTAAAGTATATATGAAATATATACACACCCCCCTATACTTAGCTCGAACGATGTCCTCAGAGTCAAGAGCGATGAAGAAGACATAACTCGTGCTTGGTATAGGGAAGTGAAAAGGAATGGATAAGTACAGAAATGAATAAATGAATAGAATAAGAGGGACTCAGTGGTTTCCCCCTATACTTAGGATTAACTAATCCTAAGTATAGCAAGCTGTACATGAAGGGAAATCCGAGTGAAGAATATACAGATTCTGCCCCCCCTATACTTAGGGTAAAATATCCCTAAGTATAGGCAGCAAAACAGGAGCAGAAAGAATGAAAAGAATATTCACAGGTCCGACATTCCCCCCTATACTTAGGGTAAAGTACACCCTAAGTATAGCATAATCACAGGATGAGAAAAGGGATGTGGGACTAAAGAATAGAATGATATGGACAACTGGGTCTATACAGGCGGAGGAATAGTGAAAATCAGGCGTGAGATGCAAAAGATGTGAGTCAAGAGACCACATCTCACGAAAAATGAATCGGGGTAACAATAACGTCCCGCGGCTCATGATCTAGAAATGGCTTGAGCCGCTGGCCGTTCACTCGAAAGGTACTCTCAGAAGATAACTCAGATATATCAATGCTACCGTTATCGTGTACCTTTCTGACCAAGTAAGGTCCCTTCCATTTGCTCTGTAGCTTCCCTGGAAATAAACGTAGCCTTGCATCAAACAACCATACTCTCTGTCCAATCTCAAAATGCTTGTGGCTGATATGAGAATCATGCCACTCCTTCACTTTCTCCTTATAATGTAGGCTGTTTGAGAAAGCTGTATCTCTAAGCTCTTCCAAGGCGGCTAACTCTACCCTCCTCTGGTCTCCTACACCATCTGGATCCATAAGAATATCTGTAACTGCCCAAAGTGACTTGTGCCTCAGCTCAACAGGTAAATGGCACGGCTTGCCATATACGAGGTGAAAGGGAGATGTGCCCAATGGAGTCTTGAAAGATGTCCGATATGCCCACAAGACCGAGTCCAAAAGCTGTGACCAATTCTTTCGGTCAGGGCGGACGACTTTCTGCAAAATATTCTTGATCTCCCTATTCGACACCTCAGCTAGACCATTCGTCTGTGGATGGTAAGGTGTGGCAACACGATGGTCTATACTGAACTCGCTAGCAAGGGCCTTCACCTGGTCGTTGATGAAATGAGACCCCCCATCAGAAATAAGAACTCATGGAACCCCAAACCGCATGATGATGTGCTTCCTCAAAAATCTGCAAACTGTCCTCGCATCAGCGGCTCGGGCGGGAATAGCCTCAACCCAACGACTAACATAATCTACGGCCAACAGAATGTACTCAAATCCCTGACTCTTAGGGAATGGACCCATGAAATCGATGCCCCATGCGTCAAAAACCTCACAGAAGTGAATGGGCTGCATCGGCATCATGTCACGCTGTCCACAAGTGCCCATCCTCTGACAGTCAGTACATCTCTTTACGAACTCATCAGAGTCCTTGAAGAGTGTAGGCCACCACAAGCCGGATTGGAGCACTTTCTGTGCCGTTCTCCTCCCAGAATGATGTCCTCCTGCCTCAAGCTTGTGGCAGTAAGTGAGGACACTATGATGCTCCTCCTGAGGAATACACCGACGCCAGACGCTATCCCCTCCTTCGTGGTAAAGGATGGGATCCTCCCAGTGGTAGGACTTGGCCTTCGCAAGGAAGGTCTCACGCCTCTGCCTGGGCCAATCTTGTGGGACTTTCCCAGCAACGAGAAAGTTCACAATATCAGCATACCACGAGAGTGAGGCGATAGCAAGGATCGCCTCATCTGGAAAGGTATCTCGAATAGGATCAATCTGCTCAGAATCCTCAGGCTGCTCTAGTCGGGAAAGATGATCCGCCACCACATTCTTGATTCCAGGCTTATCCTTGATCTCAATATCGAACTCCTGGAGTAGAAGGATCCATCTAGTCAGTCTGGCCTTGGCATCCTTCTTTGCCATGAGGTACCTGATGGCGGTATGATCTGTAAACAAAGTCACTCTAGATCCAATGATATACGATCTGAACTTATCTAGGGCAAACACTACGGCTAGCATCTCCTTCTCTGTGACCGTATAATTCCGCTGGGCGGAATCCAATGTGCGGCTAGCGTAGTGTATGGCAAATGGCACTCCATCCCTCCTCTGTCCCAGCACTGCCCCTACGGCAAAATCAGAGGCGTCCGTCATGATCTCGAATGGGAGAGACCAATCGGGTGGCTGAAGGACAGGAGCCTCAATAACACACTGCTGGAGAGTCTCAAAGGACGAAAGACACTTGTCATCGACAAGGAACTCGGTGTCTTTCGTCAAGAGGTCAGTCAACGGTCGGGCAATCTTGCTGAAATCATGAATGAATCTCCTATAAAAACCAACGTGCCCCAGAAATGACCGTAGCTGCTTCAAATTGGACGGCGGTGCGAGTTTTCTAATGACGTCAACCTTGGCCGGATCAACCTCCATGCCCCTGTTGGAGATGATGTGGCCAAGCACCGTCCCTTGAGTCACCATGAAGTGACTCTTCTCCCAAGACAGAACCAAGCGGGTAGCAATACATCGCTGGAGCACTCGGTCTAGGCAGTCAAGACAGGAATCGAATCCGTCGCCGTAAACCGAGAAGTCGTCCATGAAGACCTCCAAACACTCCCCTACCATGTCCGAAAAGATTGACAGCATGCATCTCTGAAAAGTCGCAGGGGCGTTGCATAGCCCAAATGGCATGCGTCGAAAGGCGTATGTACCGAAGGGACAGGTAAAGGTGGTCTTCTCCTGGTCCTCAGGAGCGATGGCCACCTGATTGTAGCCCGAGTACCCATCCAGGAAGCAATAATGGCTCTTCCCTGCCAGTCTCTCTATGATCTGATCAATAAAAGGCAGGGGGAAATGGTCCTTCTTGGTGGCCTGGTTGAGTCTCTTGTAGTCAACGCAGACCCGCCAAGAGGTGGGTACTCGTGTAGCAATCTCCTCTCCCGACTCACTGATCACAGTCGTGATGCCCGTCTTCTTGGGCACCACATGCAAGGGGCTAACCCACTTGGAGTCGGAAATGGGATAAATAAAATCTGCACTCCACCATTTTGATATTTCCTTCATGACAACCTCTCTTAGGTTGGGGTTCAGTCGCCGCTGGAACTCACGTGACGGCTTTGCCCCTTCCTCGAGATAGATATGGTGGGAGCACAACGAAGGACTAATCCCATGGAGATCTGCTACGCTCCATCCAATGGCCTTGCGGTTCTTTTCAAGAACCCCCATCAGACGGGATTCTTGTTCTCCAGTCAGATCGGCGGAGATGATGACTGGGTACATCTCAGACTCTCCCGCAAGGAATCTATACTTCAGCGAAGTAGGGAGTGGCTTTAGCTCTGGACAGCTGTGTGCTGGCAAATCTGGCTTCTGAAGAAGATGTGTGTATGCTGACAATTCTGCCAAATCTGCCTGGGAAAATGATAAAGAACTCTCACAAACTGGATCTGGAGAAGGCGGGTCCTCTGCATTGTCTCTGATTTGATCTGCCTCTTCCTCCTCCTCATCTGTAGGCTCAGGTGGATCCAGGTCTGGCATCTGATCATCACAATCTGCCCAATCAGATTCTGAATCCGAGGGATCTGTATCAACTGCGGTGGCATCAGTACCACCGTCACTGAAAATCGTGTCGCGATCAAGGTCCGACTCTGCTGACTCAATAGTATCCTGAACCAGGGCTGTGCTCTCCAGACTATCCTCTGCTATTATCTCTGCATCAGCTGTATCTGAATATGAGAGGATGGTCTGTGCTGCAGGATCTGCCCAAGCTGCCTCATCATCTGTGATCACAAAATCACAGTCCTGGTGTATGTCTGGCTCTGTATCTGTCAGCTGTTCTGAATCTGTACTGCCCTCTGAGCGGGATCTATCTCTGGCTCTGTGGTCCTTAACCGTCTCTATTTGTATACTCTCGCCCTGGACGCGAAAGAATACCTTCCCACTGTCATGGTCAGTCACCGCCTTGGCTGTGGCCAAGAACGGGCGACCGAGGATGATGGGGGAATCGGTCAACAAGTCAGGGGTCTCCATGTCCACCACTACGAAGTCCACGGGGAATTGCAAACCCTGAATCGTGACGACAACGTCTCGCAACAACCCCTTTGGCCTCTTGACAGACCGATCAACAAACTGAAGGTATGTCCTGCTCTGTCTAAGAGTGCCCAACTCTAAGTGGTCGAGAAGGGCTGCCGGAAGAAGGTTGATCGACGATCCGCTATCTAATAGAGTACGGTCGAACCTCTGCTCACTAATCTGACATCTGACATACGGGGCTCCTAAATCTGGCCTCTTGGTCGGCAGATGGTTCTGGATCGCGTAACACGTGGCTTTTGTCAACACATGAATCTCTGCGGTGTTGTTCCTCTTCTTCCTCCTGACTGTGGTCCTATCTCTCAAGGATCGCTGAAGAAGAGGGATGTGCTGCAAAGCCTCATGGAGGGTCAGCTGGATGTGAAATCGGTCTATCATGCTCTGGCTGAACTCCTCCTGCTCTCTCTTTTTTGGATCTTTTTCTCTTTTCTTCCCCTTCCCCAACTCAAGGGCTCTAGGAAAGGGGATCACAGGGTCCTTCTCAGATGAAGGACTAGGAATAGGCCTAGACGGTTCGATGACCGGATCCTCACATACATCATTCACCACAGTGGGATCAGAAGAAACTAAACCTTTTCCTTTATTCAAAATAGAGTTCTGAGATACATCCATACGAGGAAAGACAACATCTCTATCAGAATGAATATTGGTGGCCTTAGTACCACCTCTAGCTGGCTCTACAACTAGACGTCTTGCGGCCTCAGTACCGCGGGCTGGCTCGGCTCTGCTGGTGGCGTCAGTACCACCTCCTCGATATGGTGAAACGGCGGCCTCAGTACCGCCGGTGGAATCAGCATCTCGGGTGGCATCAGTACCACCGTCATTATCATGTGCGGCATCAGTACCGCTCTCCTCTTCCTCATCTGGCGCTCTAGATGGATCCTCGCATTGTCGCTCAGATGAGGCGCCGCCTGCTGGTCTTCTACCGCTCCTAAGTGTAACAAAATCAGCATCAAATAGATCCGACGACATATCATCAAATGAGTCACTAGGAGTGGTAGGCTCAGTGTGAAATACCTGCTCAGACTTCCTCTTCAAGTTATTCGGATTAGGCTCGATCTGTGCAGGGATGGCGGCCTTTCCTCTCATCAGGTCCCGCATCTCCTGGCGAAACTCGTCCATCTCCCGTCTAAATGTAGCCTGCTGGTCTGTGAAGATGCGGGCTAGATCATCCAAGGCGGGGCTCTCTTGGGAGCCCGACGGGTTGCCTCTCTGGTAATGAGGCTGTTGGACCTGGTGCTGCTGCGGCTGAGAGGGGTAAGAGGAAGGATGCTGCTGCTGGTGAGCCTGCTGCTCACGTCTCCAAGTCTGTCCCTGCTGCTGGTAGGGACGAGGTACGAAGGATGATGGCTGGTATGCTGGGGGCTGCTGGTGATCTCTCTGCTGGGAGTACTGCCCTCCCTGACCGGCTGGCTGCTGTTGGGACTGGTTACCCCCATTCCCCCACCTGAATCCGGGATGGTCTCGTCGGATTCCAGGTTGAGGACGGTCATACCAAATCCCGTTGACATCCATCAACGGTTCCTCATCGTAAGGGGCTGGTGGAAGTACTCCTAGAGGCTGATCCGGCTGATATACCACCATCTGTAAGTCTGGAGATGGTGGTGACTGGTAAGAGGGCTGCTGCTGCTGGTACGGCTCCGCCTGTACAAGGTGAACTTGTCTAGGCTGCTGCAAGGAGCTGGAGCGCTGGGACGAGCTGCGGCTGCCGCCGGAATCGCCTCGCGACTGAAGACGGGGCTGAGAAGCTGTCTGTGCCTCCTGAAGACACAAGAGATGGGTCTTCATGTCGCTCAGAGTTTGTGCCATCTGCTCCATCTGAGTTATGCCCTGGCACTGCTTCTTCTCTATTATTTCCATGCGGTCCAATTTTTCGCTGATAATCCCCATGTCCGCAGCGGCCGACTCTGCCTGTGCGGCTGCAACTGTGGACGAACTGGATGGACCTGCATCAACCCGTGCTATCCGCTGGTACTGCACGGGTCCTGGCGGTTGCTGAGATCTCTGTGTGTACAACCGAGTCTGGGACATCACCATGTAATTTTCGGCCATCTCCTCGTAGATGGCCCAGACTTGGTTGTGGTCCTTGGCAAAGTAGGACCCGCCGCAAGAAGCATTCACCAGACCCTGAAGCTCTGGCGTCATCCCACTAAAGAAGCTCTGAATTAGGTTCGGCTTGGAAATGTCGTGGTGTGGGCATCTATCCAGAAGCTCTCTGAACCTCTCCCATGCCTCGTGAAACTGCTCGTTAGGGAGCATGGAGAAGTTGTTGATCAGGGCCCTCGCTGCATTCGTCCGCCCGAGTGGATAGTACTTGTTTAAGTACTCGGTGCGGAGCTGCTCCCAGGTGTAAACAAACTTCCCTAAATGCTTCAGCCAGGCGGCTGCTCTATCTGCCAGTGAAAAAGGGAAGGCCATCATCCGAATCGTATCCTGGTCCACATGACGGTCGTGGATAGTGCTGCAGATCATCAAAAACTCCTGGAGATGGAGGTGGGGCTCCTCAGTGGCAAGTCCGTGAAAATGAGGAAGCATCTGCAGGGTGTTCGGAGGGAACTTGAAATCCCCCACGATAGCAGGTACCACCACCAAATGGTGCATCAGTGTAGACCCGGGGTTGTGTAACTCCCGCATCGGTCTCGGTGGTCCCGCTGCGGCGGCGGCTGCCGCTGCGGCAGCCGCTGCTGCGGCTGCTGCCTCTGCATCAGCATCAGGAATGTCCTCATGCTCGCTCTGATCTCTCTCTTCTCTGAGTCGCTCCAACTCCCTTCTCATCTCAATCATGAAAGCTCCCTGATCGCGTAGCTGCTTCTGTACTGTCTCTAATGATGCGATCAGGGTGGAGTTGATCGCTCCCTGGTCTAGTACAAAATGTTCGGGTTGTCGGGATTGATCATCTGAACTGCCGGCTCCGGCCATAGTGACGTCTGCAAAATCAGATAAGCCCAACTCAGGTTCTGTTAAATCAATTCGTCTTTCCTCGGGCTCATGTCTCTCAGTAGCAAAAGAAAGGGGATTGACGGAGAACAGGGTGGAATCGTACTCGGGCCCGGAGAGCTGGTCTCGACTCTCACGGGCCAACCTAGATGGTGAAGTAGACGCGCCTGAAAGCGGTGCAGCCAAAGGCTGCCTAAGAGATCGTCTACCCATCATCTTGATCTGGCGAGTTGGGCGGATGGGATCTGGAGAAAATATGATCGCAAAGCAAACCCCCGGTTCACCAACGCAACACAATCTGAAGACCGTGAAAGCTCGGTCAATTTATCTTGTCAATTTTATTTGGTGAACACACAAAAATATCAGAGCGCTTACGTGACCTGTTAGGATACCCGATGCTACTCCAACCGACTGGCCCGCACGGAAGAGTCGGTAGTCAGCTAGAAATAGCACCGGAGGGCTCTACCTAGGGTGCGGGTCACTCTCTCGCGCATCCAAACCATACAAGGAGGGGGTTGCTCTCCCCAAGACAAAATTTTTTAATGTGAGTGTCTTTTTAGGGTCAATAGTGTTATCCAGTCCCAATTTTTTTTGTTTTTCTTTTTAATTTTTTCAAAATAAATACAAGCGGCCTAACGAATTTTCCGATTCTCCTGATGATTAAGCCAAAAACAGAGGGAGAAGCCGAAAAAGCCGATGCGCGAAGAAATCAATGATGCATGCAGAGAAAGAAATGCGTACCTTGTCTCCAGCACTCTACATGCAAGTGATCCGCGCAGAATTTAAAGACAGAATTAAACTACCTAAATGGTGCAGCGAGGAAAAACCGAGTCCTAGATGAGCAAATTTCTATCGCAAGAACCGTCTAACCGATCACGGTCCTCCAAGCCAAAGAGTCCGGTCTTGGCCCGTCCCTCCTCTGCCCGCCACAACGGGGGTAGGAGAAGCGCTTTGCGGGACGAGCTACGGCACGTAGGCCACGGAAGAAAATGAATCGGCTATTTTTATTAATGATTTTAGTAGGTCCAATTAACGTCCTATAGGATCAGGCAAGCAATTAAGTGTGGGGACCCTACTAATTACGGCACAAGCACGAGAAATTCCTAAATCTAGGGGCTCGAGAAAAACCGCGTAAACACCGAAAAAGGCAGCTAGCTATCAAAACCGCAGAAAAAGCCGCGAAAATCCAAATGGGTCCCCCGAGCACACCGGTACTCGGCGAAACAGACCCGCTAAGTTACAAGTGTCCACAAATGTCCAAGTTCTAAATTATTACAAACAATATTGTTCTCTCTCAAAAAAAGAAAATTCTTCTTCTTCCTCTCCCTGCTCTTCTTCCCATGCGGGTCCTCAAAAAAAAATAAACTCCAAGTTGTCCATGCAGTACCTCGCACAAAAATCAGAGAGAGAGTGTCAGAAAACAATGATAATATAGAGAGACAATATGGAAAAATGACTACAAAGCCGTGCTCCCCGGCAACGGCGCCATTCTGATGACCGCCCGAATGACTAAGGTAAAGGTGTAGAAAAATAGGTCGTTGCGACCTCAATCACTCGGACTAAGTCAATCAAGAAAAATCAACCACTCAGGACATGTAAAACTAATCAAGCACAAAAGAGAGCGGTCTCGCTATGAGATTAACCTGGTATAGCACCCAGGGTCGAACACAAGGAGCACGGATTGGCCAAAGGCCTACGAAGTAGTCAAAATGAAATAAAATACAGAGAAAATATTTTTAGTGATTTTTAATGATTTTTATATTTTTTTGAATTTTTAATATATGAAGAAAATTAAAGAACACAAAATCAAACACACTTACACAATTTATTTAACACACCAAAAATCAAGCAAAAATTCAAGAAAAATGGTTTTTATGTTTTTTAAGTTTTTAAGTGTTTTTGGTGAATTTTTGGTAATTTGCTAAGGTATAGTTTATTTTCTAAAAATCAAACAGTGCTAAAAATCCTAGGTACTGTCCAGCAAGGCCTGAAACCCAAAAATAAAATATTTAAGGATCTCAACAGGCCCTGGAGGTAATTTTCCTGTATTCTAGAGAAAATAAGGAAAATTTGGGCACCAAAATTATTGTTTTTGGATTTTTAGATTATTTATTATAATTTTTATGAGTTTTTAAGGGTTTTTAGATTTTTAGGGTTTTTAAGTGATGAAAAATAGCCAAAATTGGCTAGAAAATCAAACAACAAACAAAGAACAGTAGCTATTTTTTTTAGAACTTTTGGGGGTGATTTTATATTTTTTTGGGGTTTTTGACTCTAAACAGTAGCAAAAATAGGGGTTTTTGAATTTTTAAAAATAGCAAATGAAATCAAAAATGTCCTCAAAAATTCATAAAAATTCTACACCATGGCAGGAGCCATGTGTCAAATTTTCATCGAATTTGGAGGTGATTTGATATTTTATTCAAAAATAAAGGAGGGGCACTGTGCACAGGGACCAAAGTGCAAATACCCAAAGTTCTGGGGGGTCTGGTGCAAAATACCCAGCAAAACACGCGCGTGGCGCGTGCCTGGGGAACTCAGGGGCCTTCTGGTAAGAAAAACTAAGTCCTTGGACCTTTTGGTAACTCGTACCAAAAAGTCCAGGGGCTTAGATGCAAATAACCCACTAAAATCCGCACATGCGTGAATAAAATGCTCACAGGGGCATAAATGCAATTACCAAAAAGTATTTCTTCATTCAATAACCCAACAGAACTACAGGATAAAAGACGCAAATATCCCAAACAAGCACGTGGCGACGCACGTGAGATCACATACACAGGGGTATAAATGCGAAACTAAACAAGTACAAGGTCCACAGTGCAAATTACCCTACGTAAATAAAATAACTAAAATATTTACAGGACTAGAAATAAAAGACTCAAACTACGAGGGGGCCTAAGTAATTTACCCCTTATTATGTCGACGACTCGATAGGCGCCACGTGGAGGATCCGACGGCTCTGGATGGGCGGCGCTCTTCTTCTTCAGCTCTTGGGCCAGATCGACGGTGCAGAGGTGGCCACGTGGGTGATCGGTCGGCTCAGGTGCTGGGGGCCTCTCTCCTCTGTGCTGACGGTTCGGATCAGCCCCTCGAGATAATCAACGGCTGTTGCTCCTCAGTGGATGGACGATCAGGATCGAGACTGGAGCGGTGGGGCTGATCGGACGGTGAAGGAGGATGCAGGAAGAACACTCCGCCGGCGAGCTTCGCCGGCCTCGTGCGCCTGCAGTAGTCCTCCTCAGATGCTGCTAAGTATCGGAACAGATCCGCGGTGACGTCCCGCAGCTGGTGAAGGCCTCAGATGACCCGGCCGAGCCCTGGAGGGGCTCCGGCGAGGTCGGCGGCGACGGGCTTCTGGCCTGGATGTAAGGGGGGCTCAGATGCCCTCCTTTTGACCTGCAAAAGGCACCAGAAGCTTCGCGGGTCAAGGGCAAAGTGCCTCGACCCGAAGAAGCGAAGTGAACGTGGACTGTGGGTCGGGGCGGATGAGCTCCGGCGAGCGGAGGATGGTGGAGCTCGACTCCCAGCTCCGGGGCGAGCTGGGTTGAGTGAAAGAGCGAAGAACGTGCGTCGGAGGATGGCGAAGGTGTGTGTGGGTTCCGATGATCGATAAAGTGCGCGATATGGCCGGAATCAGGGGAACTCGTCGGAGATGCGATTTGGGCGAAATGAAAAATTAAGCTAAATGGAAGGGCTAATCGGCTACCTGGATGATGCGGGAGACTGTGCTGGAGCTTGGCTAGCTCCTGGTCGTAGCCTCAAGGGTCGTCTCGGCCCGAGGCTCGGTGCTCACGCTGGTGGCGGAGCAACGGCGGCGAAGAACGCCGGGATCAGTGGTTTCGCCTCCTCGCCTCGCTGCAACAGGGGCGATCGCTTGCTGTCACTCTCGCGGTGCCTCTGGAGTTCACTGGGAAGAAGGGGAAGAGCCAAAGATGAGGCGCGGAGGCGGCGGAGGTGGTTCTATATATAGCTGCAGGCCCGATTAGGGTTGGGAGGTGACGGCTATGGAATGCGTGGATCTCACGGCGAAGGATCTGGCGAGGATGTCGGATGATCGGCGAAGGATCCGGGCGCGGGGTTTGCGTGGGCGATAGGCTGGAGGCGCGTGGAGAAAATGGCGAAGGCGGGGCGGCGCGCATCTTCTCAAAAAGGAAAGAGTCCGCGGGGGAGTTGACCGGGGTCAACATTCCCCGTGGACCAGTGGGATGCTGCCACGTGGACAAGATTTGACACTTAAAAATGAGGTAGCAAATGGCCGATTTTGCAAAAACTTTCAACATGAAATATTTTTTTTTTATTTTTTTCTATTTTTTGGTGATTTTTAATTAATTTTTGGAAATAAGGATAAGGTATGTACATTATATAGCTATACATAGGTATATATACAATATATTTTTGTATTTTAATTTTGTAATTTTTATTTGATTTTTGTTTTGTTTCTTTTTATTTATTTTATTTACAATATATACAATAGAATATTTACAAAAAGTTTTGAAAATAAATGACTTTATCTACAAGGTGAAATAAGTAAAGGGTAATGATCTATATACATGGTGAAAGGTTCTTTTTGGATTTTTGATTTTTAAGTTTTTATTTTGTTTTTAATAGCTTCTAAATATATACAAAATATATACAAATATTTACAACAAATTTTTGGGTGAGGAAAATATATAGCTTTATTTATTTACAAATATATACATGTGTGAGCCCCTATCTCCCTCTACTTGGCTTTTATGCGGTCAGGCCCATGCTGAGCCCTCCCTTGGGTTAGATTGCTCAATATTTACTCTAAATATTTCCCTCTTTTTTTTTCTTTTTCATCTTTATTCTTTTATTTTTGCACAAAAACATGCTAATTATAAGTATTTACAAACATGCATGCTTTTGCTAATTGACCCTATTTACACATATCTACATGCATTTGCATAGGTTTTTGTAGCTAAAATGTAAGAATAAAGAGTGATGAATGGGTATTCATCAATCTTCCCAACCACTTCACCAACCTATACATAAGCTTCCACCCTCCTCCATTTGATTTTTGGTTCCCATTTTCTCCACTTTCTTCATCCGATTCGACGTGCGATGGCTAGAGGGAGGTGACAACTCCATCGCCTTGCTTCTTGGCACGTGAAGGAGTGCTGAGAAGGAGTTCCCACCCTCATCGTCGGAGCTTTTATCCCTATTGTCGATCTCGCGGTCTTCGGCTGCTCGAGTTGATTTTTCATGCATTTTTAGGTTAGGCATAGCTTTAGGTTTAATTCCACATTTTATTTCTTGTTTTAATTACTACCATTAGCTTAGGGATAGGATTAAAGTCTCACCGGAGCAATAGAGCTCCGACCACCCTTGTTCGTTAAGCAAACATCTATTCTCGACCTCGTCATTCATATCATTTTCTTGCTTTCTCATTTATCCAACTTTAGCATACCCATTTCCTCCAAATCGGTCATTGATATGAACCATCGAGGTCCCTTTCCTCCATGCCACTGGACCTCCGCTGCTTCTCCCTCTCTTTGCTTCCATTCCCCCCTAATAGGGTCGAGGCAATTTATCCGTGACCCGACCATCTTTCTGTGCAGGTACTTTGAGCTAAAGAGCCCAAAGGAGACACTTCTGGGTTCGTCAGAGGGTCCCAAGTCACCTGAGCTTCTCCCACCTCCTGGGACCCCTCCGAGCATCCCCAAGGCATTTTGAGGTCTCCAGATGACAAGGACCGTCAATACAATCATGTTGAGCATCTGATAAGCATCGAAGCTGCAAGGAGTCGAAGGGGACGTCGATCGATTCTCGCATCTCGTGATGTTCTTTTCTATTCATCAGGAAGACCAACCACTATTGGATTGGCGTCCTTCCCCAGCTTTGATTTGTGCCCTTACATTGACCCTCTCCACAACCGTTTGATATGAGGAGCGATTTGATCCGAGTCTTCGATTGCCGAAGCATCATCGTGAGATGTGAACGTGCCATTTGTTCAAGTGGTGATCATCTAGCTGCTCGATCCATCCCTTTGTGGGGGTAAATTTCTTCCTACAACCTCGGTTTTTGTCGTTTTATAATTTAGACCTGTAATTTAATTTTATTGCTTTATTATTTTGGTGAAATTGCATGTGAACCTTGGAGTTCATTGGATATTGCTTAGTCGACCATGCCAGCTCACATCACATACTGTCCCACATGAGGTAGCCATTTTGCATGCATACCCCTACGGGTTTTTGCAATTCGTTCCAGTCCGAGAAATTTTTATATTAGTTATATATTTTTGGTTGAATTGCATTTTATTCCTTGCCTTATTTTTAATTACAATTATATCCTAGCCAGTTCAACAATTTTTGTGTGTTATTTCTATTTGTTAAATATATTATCCGTGCTCCAAAAATTCTCAAAAAATAAGGATAGGTGGCTGCTAGTGTGTACATTCATGTTATATTTTTGGATTTTGATTTTTGGAATTTTAATATTTATTAAAAATTAAAAGAGCATGATTTTGGCCCTATTTGACTTAAACTTCCAAAAAATTATGAAAATGTTTTGAAAAATTCCAAAAAATATTTTTAGTTTATTATAATTTTTAGTATCTCCAAAACAAAAATCCCTCAAATTAGAAAAAAGAAAAGATAAAAAAATTAAAAATCTTCAAAATCTAGTAAAAAAAGATATTAAATTCCCAAAAATCCCAAAAATATTTATTTTTGTCTCTGAATTTGTTTATATTAGTACCTATCTATTAAACTTATTTTGAAGAATTTCGGACTTCATTTGCTATTTTTTACCTTAAAATCAATTCTGCCTATTTATTTAATCTCCGATTTGGGTAGCTAAATTATCCAAAAAATCATAAAAACAGTAAAAAAATATTTAAAACCCTTGAACTCTTTATTCCATGTATTTTGTTTATTTTTATTTGCATCTATAGTTATATTATCATATATTGTATATATAGCATTATATAAGTTTTTGTTTTATATTTAAAAAGAAAAAGAAATTAAAAATAAGAAAATATAAAAAAAGTAAATAAAATATTACAAAATAAAAAATTAAAACTATATAAAAAAATAGATTTTAGAAAAAATAATATAGAAAACCCACACAGAAATACATAGATAAGAGGACCACACATTTTGTATTCATTTTCCCACCCTACCATTTTCTCCATGTGTTCTACACTCTACATACTTACACCTATACATATCCATGGTAGAGTTATAATAAATTTTAACTCCACATTTATTTTTGCTTTTCATTACTTTATACATATTGTGGGTTAATTATTGAATTACTAGGGTATCTTGAGCGGTCGCTTTGGTGACTGTTGGTCCACCTCGTGGATTGACAAGACCCTTGTGATTCCCTAGTTCTTAAATGGCATTGTTGCCGAGAAGCAACTGCACATAGATTGGATTTCTTTACTTGTGCCTTCTTGTCTCTTTTGTTTATTTTTTTATTTATTTTCTATTTTATTTGATATTGTTGTGTGAACTGTCTAACCACCCTCTTTGTTTGAATTTGTTGCGAGTTACTGCGGATCGAGGGAGGCTCTCCTAGGAGCGCATGTGCACTTGAAGCAGAGTCGACTGCACTATGCTAGCCGACAAGAGAGCGCAAAAAGAGAGGACTTGGAGGCTTTCATTTTTATTTCTATTTTTATTTGTAATTCAAGTGAGAGAGAGACATGATATTTTTATTAATCCAGGACTCTCCCAGACATTACTGCACTTCATGAGGTCCAGTGCCCGAGCGATTGTTTGCTTGGGGGCCTCGTCAGTTTTTGTCACATTTTCATCGCTTCCTTTTTATTTGTTTCCTGATTTTTTGCTTTTCTTTATTTTGTGTGATTGAGCCCGAGCATTAAGATCTTTTTGACAATAGATTAAGGCAAAACACTTAATTACCATTGCATATACCTATATTTTCCATTTGGACTTAGTCAAATTTTGAATTGCTGTTCATTTAATTTTGGAACCGAGAGTCGAGAGGGACTCTACACAGCACTTGTAGGACCTATTATGGAAGGCACCGAAGAGCTCCCCAAGACCTGACTTTTGGGTTCCATATCTGAGCGTTTAGCATTTATGCTTCACGTTAGTAGTATTTCTACTCCAGGGAGATTTCATCAGCTTTGCATTTGCATGTAGATAGGTTTCAATTTTGCTTAGCATCCACACATGAAAGAGCTGGAGTCAAGGTGAGCATTTCTACTTAGCATTCATCATCAATTCGCTTGCATTGCTTTTCCACTCTCTCCCTCTGATTTTGACCACATATGATCTAAAAATAATTGACTCCTTATTTGGTTCGTAATTCCTATTAAAAATACAAAAAAGTGATAACCAATAAAATTGGGACTGCTAAGTTTACTCGACCCAAAAATTAAAAAGAAAAATTTATCATGGGGGAGAGTAACCCCCTCATTGTATTCACATTAATTTATCACGTACACCCTAAGGAGTAGTGCTCCAATACCAAGCCTTCCTAAGTGTTTGTACAATTTTGTGTTTATCACCTAACTCTAAAATTTTAAAATATAAAAAAGATCGAACTTTCATGGTTCTCATTGTGTTGAGTAGGTGAATTGAGGGGTTTGTTTTTTTGTATACTTGTTTGTAATTTTTTGTGTGCATATTAGATCTTCTTTGTGCACTTGCACCTTTTTCCTTGCACATTTTGATTTGACCTTCATGTTCTCCCGATCACCTTCATCCGACTGGAGCGATTTTTATCCAGACTTTATGGATCCATAGAAACCTCCAGCTGGTCTACCTCCATTTTATGAGAAGGACTTTGTCCTGATTTTATTTTTGTACATATCTGCCTCAACCACAATGTCATACCTCAGATTTTACCCACCACCTCCACCCTCATATCTTCCACCACTCCACTCACCCAGGACTGACCTATTGGAGTCACCTCTCACAGAGTCAACTCATGAGCACTTGACCTAGATGATGGAGCAAATGAAGTAGAGAATTTAGGACCTCACAAATATAAATAAGAGCCGCAATGCCTCTTCACCATTTGATGAATGGGTTCATTAGAGGATTTCTATGAGAGCTTGCAATCACCAAAACACAAAAAATGAGAAAATTTTAAAAATGCAAAAATATTTTGGGAGACATACAGTCGAGTCATTTTGTGAGGAGATGGCACACCTATCGAATTCTTTGACCACACACAGACTCACACCAATTCCACCTTTGACCCAAGGATGACACTGTATAGACTGCTCTTGGTCATTATTGTATAGATGATAATTCCGATTTCCTCCCTTATATGGAGGAGATCCAAAGTTTCAGAAAAATGTTGATTGAACCTGAAGTGGTGGCAGCTATTCATGACATCATTGAGGCCCCACTTCTCCAGACCATGGCCAAATTATCTGCTCCTAAACTCAAGAAGAGAAAGCGAAGGAGATCTGAACGATATATCTTATCTATGGCCACTGCTCATGCCACCACTCTCCGTCCACACACTAGGAAAGGGAACACTATCACACATCTTGTGAGTTGGACGATCTCTAATTATTCTTGTGATAATACTCTCCTTGACGGTGCTGCTTTAATTAATATAATACCCTTTTGTAAAGACCTATTCATTATGGTCTCTTAAGAAGACCAGGATGATTGTTCAATTTGCTAATGGATCTATGAAGAGGCCGAAGGGCATTATAGAGAACGTTGTCATTCTGATTCAGGGCATGAGCTTCATTGCGAACTTTGTCGTATTGCCCATGGAGACGTCTACCTTATGGAGCATCCTCTAATCATCCTGGGATGACCTTTCCTCACCTCCACGAGAGACATTATTGATTATGATCTGGAGAGATTCGCTTCCGTTCTGATATCAGGAGCGATGTGTTGATCACTGCATCCCCTGTTGACCAGAGACTTGCACCCCATGAGAGTGTGCATGTGTTAGTCGGCCCCGAGGACTATGGCCTTGATGTAGTATCAGAGAGTTTTATTGTACGTCGGATGACATTAAGACCTATGAATTCCTAGTAAGGAGGAAGATTTAAAAATCATATACCTTGGAGTTCCCCCTTCCGGTGAGGGGAGATGCATCAATGGCATCTGCGGTATTTACACTATAGACACCTTAGAGCGTAGGGTAGATGTAGTAGAGACTGAAGAAGCCGAATTTGACCTTGTTGCTTTCATCAAGGAATTCAAGCCTTCGATGATGACCTAGCAGATACCTCACAAGACGGACTTGACATGACTTCCATTGACGAGTTCGGGCCAATCTATTTTAGCCTACCTGAGACTCCCCAGACCGAACATGTTCACATTAATTCCATTGACTAGTTCGTGACCTTCGCTTTGAGATTGCTGAGGATATTCATGAGATCGATCCTGATCGGTTTGTGTCTACTAATGACCCCGATATCGACCTGCACCTTGTCAGATACATTCCTTGGCGATCACTTAAGAAGGTCTGCTTTCTACCTTCTTGATCTCCATATATCCACCTCTTTGTACATTTCCTTCAATTTTACGTCCTTCCACCTGCCGTTTTTGCTCATCCATTGCATTTCGTGTAGATTTCCTTGCTTAGGACATACTTTGTCCTAAGTATAAGGGAGGTTGATGAGTTGTGTGATATTTTTCTTTTCTTCTTTTCATTTTTATTTTTTCTTTTTCTTACCAAAGGTGTCACCCATTCTTCACTGCTATATTTAGGATGTACTTTGTCCCATGTATAGGGGGTGTGCACCCCGAGTTGTTCATTCTTTGGTCCCCTCCACGATCGCCTCTTCTTGTCTATACTTAGGATATCTCACCCTAAGTATAAGGGGATACAGTCTGAGTATGATCTTTTTATTCCCACCCTTGTCCCTCCCTGTCTTGTGTACAATATGCTATACTTAGGATTAGTTGATCCTAAGTATAGGGAGGACAGTCGACTTCTCATTCATTATTTTTCATTCCTTATTCGCTATTCTTTAGGCTTTTTCTAAACTCAGTACGAGTTATGTACTCTCTTTTTCTCTATAATCTATGAGGACATAACTCAAGCTAAGTATAGGGGGATCGTATATACTTCGTATATACTTTAGCCACAACTCGTACTTTCATATTTTTAATAAGTATGGCTAAAATACTATATATATAATTCATTAAATTAATTAATAAAAGGATGTATAATATTCCTTAAATTCTTTTTATATATACTGATTAATTAATCGGGTAAAAATATTTTGAAAAATAGTTTAAAAATCTATTTAAGAGATCATTTGAGAACTGTTTGAAAAATATTTTGTAAAATATATTCAACCTTTGTAAAAATGTTTTGATTGTAAAATTTCTTTCCTTTGTGTGAAATAAAAATATTTTGAAAACCTATTTGCAAATGGTTTGGATCCAAATAGTTGCAAAAATATTTGAAAATCTCTTTATATATTAATTGAAAAATCTTTGCAAAATGATTTTCAAATATTTATAAAATTTTTTATAAAAATTATTTGAACTATAATTTTCAAAATTATTTGTAAAATTAGTTTCAACTAAGTTTAAGGAATATATACATCATCCAAATAAATAAACATTTTCACTAATTGCATATATCTATAAAAATGACTAACATATCTCTTGTGTAAATTCTTAAAAATCCAACTCTTGTAAATATGATATGCACTCTCGTATAAATATTTGTACATATTTCTTTTCCAAAAATCTAGTGTTCTGAAAAATCCCTAAAAATTTATAGAATTAGAAATCCCAAAAACATTTGCAAAATCTTTTTGAAAATTGCGTAAAAATTTGCAAAATCTTTTGAAAAACCCATAAAAAGTTCAAATTTTGAAAATTGCATCACAAAAATAATTTATGCATTGTGCATAGCATTTGTATTTTTCATATTGAGTTTGATAATTTAACATGTCTAAATAAAATCCAAAAGTTGAAGATTTGGTTGGACCTTAAATTTACTTAATCACATGAACCTTATAGGAAGAAGAATTGAGGTACTTCTGGTCTATAGACTTAATTCTTTGAGATCGCGAGACTTGGTTCAGTGTCATCTTGGCTGCCTGAGTAGAATATTTTGGAGCACACATGACTCTTATTGACAATGACCTAGCTTGCACACCTACACCTTTCACTTTGCCCACCTCAGTTGAAGTGGTAGAGGGCTGGATTTGCCGGCATGAGACACAAGCCAATGGAAACATCGAAAGTCACACATTTGTGGCCAGTGTACCCCAATCGGATCCAATGGTGATGATGTCTAAAGATAGAAGTTATAGGTTGCAATAAAGCTTCAAAGGAGGATATTATACTGGCTCAAAAAAATTCATATGTAAATGTTGTTGTATATAAAAAATGGAAAGAAAATAAAAAACTCCAAAAAAGTGGACATACCTTATTGAAAATAAAATTCCTGCCGAAGTGTACTTTTTTGTATAGTCAATAAGCAAGCTTGAGCTTCAAAGTCATATTTGTGAGTCCATAGCCGGGTGACTTGGCTACACTGGTCAAGCATCCTAGGATAGGTAGCTACACTATCTACCATCCATCCTTCTCTCCACCTCCTCTTCTTGAGCTGGTTTGTCACTAGAACTTAGAAGGGAATACCCCGCTTCTCGAGGAAAGAGTTTTTTGGATTGAGGAATTAGGGTCACCATGTTGGAGAAGATTGACTTCTACTGTTCAGCAGAGGAGAGTTACATATCAGATACACTGCCCAAGATAGATTCATAGTCATAAGCATTTGTGTATGAGTTGAAATGTTCTGACCTAGCTATTGAGGAGGCTTGAGAAGGATTTTGTGACACTCAGAGGTTGTTGTGTTTCAAATCCATTTCGTAATAAGGTTTCGACCGCACCTAAAATCTGAAGGTCCGACTAAAGCTCCAAACTTTGATTTAGTGAAGACAGTTTGAGAATTAAATTCATTCCTCGTTCTTTCTTTGTCTTTTCTTTATTTTTCATTTTCTGCACTTATTGAAAAAGTGTTTGCTAGGGACTAGTAAAGGCAAATATATGGGGTGATGAATCTCCATTTCATCACCTTTATTCTATCATTTTAGCCATAAAAATCCTAGCTAATGCATGTAAATAACATTATTTTGTACAAATTTTCATTATTTTTTCTATTTTTTGTGTATAAATATTTTTTAATATCAAATTATAGAATAAAAAAAGCCAAAGGAATTTTATGACCCTGAATCCTGAGGCCTAGGCATCTTGATGACTGGGATGACAAGGAATACAATAGGGGAAGATAAGGGCCAAAAATTAAATAAAATTCTCATTCTTTTATTCATCAACATTGTATTTTTGGGACCTATTTTATTTTCTATTTTTATACCTTAAATAAAGAAGCTTTGTACATGAAAATTGTAGATAAAAATACAAATAAAAATACAAAATTTAGTTTGCACAAAAATATTACACATCGTACATTTTATACCCTAAATAAAAAGCCAAAATCTAAGCTTCCCAGACCCATATCTCCTCAATAAAAATCAAAATATATAAAATCACCTTTAATTGTATATAACTTTCGATAATCTATTTAATGAAGGTGGTTTCAGTTAAGTTGGAGTTAAGGTGTGAAAGTTAGGTTTTGGACCCTTGATGAATCCTCATTCATCACTCTTTGTTCTATTATTTTAGCTACAAAACTTTGCAAAACACCATGTGGATACTTGTAAATAGAATAAATTACCAAAATGCATGCATTGTGTAAATATTAATAATTAGCATGTTTTTGTGCAAAAATAAAAGAATAAAGAAATAAAGAAAAAAGAAGGAGATATTTAGAATAAATATCGAGTGACCCGAACCCAAGGGAGGGCCAAGCATTGGCCTGACCACAAAAGAAACCAAGTAGAGAGAGATAGGGACATTCACTATTTACATACTCCTTCTTATATATATATTTTATTTTATTAAAAATAAAACAAAAATAAAAATACGTTTTTATTAATTTGTATATATTTATAAAAATAAAATAAAAATGAGAAAAATAAAATAAAACAAAAATAAATAATTTCTCTCTCCTAGTGTACATATACCATGTATATAAGAATACAAGAGTTATTTATTTTACCCTTGTAAATAATTAATAAAAATCAAATAAAAATTATTTTATATTTATATTTTATGTTGTAAATAAATAAAATATAAAATTAGAGTATTTATACAAAAATAAAATAATAATAATAAAAGTATAAAATACATAGGTATTTTATACCTATATATGTTATTATATTATGTATATACAATAATTTATTTTTCAAAAAATAAAAAAAACACTAAAAATACTTTGAAACTAAATTAACATTTTTTATTTTGAAAATATTTTGAAATAAATTCTTTTTCTATTTTATTTTGAATTTTCAAATCATTTTCCAATGGAATTTTCCCATTGGTCCACGGGGGATGTTGACCCCCGGTCAACTCTCCCCCCCAGGACCACCTCCTCCGCGGATCCTTGTGCGACCCGATCTTCCCCGATTTATCCCGCGTCGACCCACCCACCATTTCCATTGATTTGAGGCTCCGGATACCGAGGACTGACCCGTGATTCTCGCCCAATACTATCCCTAGGGGTCCGCTCCTCAGAATGCGCACCCGATCTCCATCTTTCTCGGACCTCGACATGTATATAGCTCATCTCAGACGCACTTTTTTTGGCATCTTTGGCCTTCCCCCTCGCCTCCGATGAGCTCCTCCTCCTCGCCTGAGTGACATCTGACGTGTGAGAGAGTTGTAGTGAGGGACGAGCAGCCGTGAACCTCAGATCCGGCGACTCGTCGCCATGCTCCGCCGCTGGCAAGCCCGAGCCTCTGGACCTCTTGAACCATCGAGGCGACGACCCCCGGAGGTCTCCTACCTCAAGCACAGACGACTATAACCATCCATTAGGTTAGATTCCTTCTAGTTTCTTCGGATTTTGGATTTTTCATTTTCTAGCCACCCGACGTTCATCGACCATCCACCGCACTCCGTTCACCCATTAGCCCTTCCGATTAGCCCTTCACCTTCGCCAAACTTCTCTCCACCCCTTTAGCCACCCTGGTTCGCCTCGGAACAGGTCCCCAGCTCTCCACCACCGTCACCTCGCCAGAGAGCTCCGCCATGACTCACCCAGCCACCTATTCCACCCATAATCGGGTCGAGGCACTTTTCCCTCGACCCAGCTTTCTTTCTGTGCAGGACTAATCGAAGAAGGACCTCGTCTGGGGGTCCAACCACTCGGGCACAGGAGCTCCAGGACCTTCACGTCGCCGAGCCGCCTCATACGTCCTTGGCTTCATCGGAGACCATCAGTAGCTGCGGACGACCATCAGCTTCCTTTTCCCCTCTCCAGCAGCACCGGAGGAGGTCCCTAGCACGTACAGTAGCTGGAGAAGCTCGCCGGCGTTTTGTTCTTTCGGGATCCTCTATCGCCATCTGATCGAGCCTCTCGCCCCAGTTCAGATCTCAGCCTCCGGTTCATGAGGGGCTCGTAGCCATACGATCCATCTGAGGATCGGATCCGAGACGTCCATCGCCGAAGGGGCATCCACCATCCATAGCCGTCAGATCACACGTGGACGCCTCTCAGCCGTCGGATCTTAATAAAGGGGTAATATCACTTAGGCCCCTCTCCTTTTCGCAGTTACAGTTTAGTCCTGTAAATATTTATAGTAGTTGTTTTTATTTTGGGTTATTTGCACGTAGGACCTCACACTTATAATATTTACGATTTAGTCCATGTGTATGTGGTGCACGTGCTTTGACATGTGAGTTTTTGGACAAATTGCATGTATAGGCCTAGACTTTCTGGATGTTATTGTTTGATCTATTATAAATAGGAATGACATTTTAGTCCCTCTAAGTGCAAATCATGTGCGTACCTCGTGTCCTTCTGGGCTTTTTGCATGTTTAGCCCCATAGGTTTTGCATGTATTATCTTTAAGCCCTGGAAACTTGTTTTTCTTGCAATTAGGTCCATGTGTGTTCTTGCTTGTTTATTGGTTCAATAAAATATCAAATTAACTTAAAATTTAGTGAAATTTGGATACGTGGCCCCTGCCACTGGGGTAAAAATTTCACTAATTTTTGGGGACATTTTTAAGTTATTTTTATATTTTTAAAAATTCAAAAACCCTTGTTTTTGCTACTGTCTACATTTAAAAAACAATTTAAAATCTAAAAAATTTATCCAAAAATTACGTTCTGTTTGTTTGTGTGTTTTCTTGCTTCAATCCAAATTTCACCTGATTTGGACTTATAAAACCCTTAAAAATTATAAAACCCTAAAAACCTTATATAAATTATTAAAATTCTATAAAATTAAAAAAAATGCAATTTTTGTTCTCGTAGCTTAGTTTTCATTTTTAGTTTGATATAAAATTGTCTTCATATTTTTATAGGTTATTTATATAGTTTTTAAATAACCTTTCAAATTTGGTTGCGCATTAGTTATCTATTTTTGCCTTTTTCTATTTTTATAAAATCAACAAAAAAATGTAAAAATCTGAGAAAATTACCAAAAACACCTAAAAAATTATAAAATCCAAAAATAATTTTATTTTAATTTTCTGATTTGTTTTTGAGTGTTTAATAAATTGTTGGTTGTGTTCTTTTTGCCTTCTTTTTATATTTTCTTATAATTAAAAAAACATATATTTTTTTAAAAATACCTAAAATCCACCAAAAAACCTTTCTTTATTTTATTTACTTTTTTTTGACTACTTCGTAGGCCTATTTGGCCAACCCGTGCTCCTTGTGTCCGACCCTGGTTGTTATACCATATTAAATAAATAACGAGACCGCTCTTCGATTTCATTGACTTTTTGATTTATTTTGGTGGTCTTATTTTCTTGTTGACTCTCTATTGGGGTCGCAACGACCCTGATTATTTTACCTTAGCCCGATAGAGAGTTGATCATTCGGTCATCAGAATGGCACCGTTGCCGGGGAGCACAGCTTAGTAGTCATTTTTGATATTCGTTCGTGGCTTTTCGCGGCTTTTTCGTGGCTTTTATTTTTATTTTTATTTTTTTCTTTTATTTTTGATTTCTTTTCTTTTATTTGTTTTTTATTTTTTATTTTATTTTGTTTTTATTTTTGTTTTTTTCATTTTCTTTTATTTTCCTTTTTCCTATAATAAATGTGTCTGATACTCTTTTGTTTGATTTCTTGCAAGGGCCCGAGGACCGAGGCAGCTTTCTTCGGAAAGTCGAACAAACGCGGAAGCCGGAGGCGGCTCCCTTCTGTACGGAGCTGCATGAGAGCGCGAGGAGTTGAGCATGAGAGAGGGGATGATAGACTAGTTTAGAGTAGTTTATTTTCAGCAGACTTATTATTGTAATAATACATGGATGGGACTTTCAGAGACACTTGACTTTTCGGGGTCTGTTTCAACGAGCACCGGCGTGCTCGGGGGACCCCACCGCTGTTTTGGTTTTTGTCGCCTTTATTTTCTTTTTGTTTCATGTGGATTTCTGTGCTTGAGCCCCTAGACTTAGGTTTTTATTTTCATTGAGCCAGATAGCATTAGGTCCAAAGCCCTAACAGAATATCTGTTCCCGTAGAACGTGCTTGGATCTAGAAAAATAAACCGGTGCTTCACGATAATAGAAATTTCTATTAAGGACAGTTCTCGCCTTTGCATTCATATAGATTAGTTTTAATTTATGTGTGGATCATAATTGCATGTAGACTGCTGGAGCAAGGTACGCCTTCTATCTAGTGCATGCATCATTGATTTCCTCGCGCATCGGCTTTTCCATCTTCCTCCCCCTACTTTCTGGATTTAGGAATAAAAAGGAAATCGGAAAATTCGTTAGACGTTGTTTGCTTGAAAAATACCTAAAAAGAAAAATAATAAAATCAGGACTGCTAAACACACTTGACCCTAAAAGACATTGATGAATCTACGTTTCATCATCTTTATTCTATCATTCTGGCCTTAAAAACCCTAGTAAATGCGTGTAAATAGAGCTAATTCAGGCATTTTAGCATTCATGCATATGTGTGTAAATACTGTATAAATTGCAGTTTTTAAAGCCAAAATTATAGAATAAAGAAAAGAAAAGAAAAAGAATAAAATATTGTAAATATTTTATGACCCGAAACCCCGAGACCTAGGCATCTTGATGAATAGGTCGACAAGGAATAAAGTAGGGGGAGATAAGGTCAGAAACACAGATAAAATACCTATACATTTTATTCATTCTTTATTCATTTTGGGACCTATTTTTGGTTCCACTTTTTATACATCAAATAAACAAACTTTGTACATGAAAGTTGTAGATAATTAAATAAAGAAAAATACAAAATTGATTTCACAGAAAAAGAATGCACAGATAAAAAGTTATGGTCTGAATAAAAATGCAGAAAGCCAACTTCCCAGACCCGTATCTCACAAACGGCAACTCCAAATGCATCAAACTCACCTTTAATTGTATATAGAAGAAAATAAGCTAATTAATGGCGGTGGTTTCGCATTTGGCGGAGCTACGGTTTGAAAGTTGAGTTTTGGACCCTCATTGTATACTTGTACATATTAAAATATTCAATTTATTATTTATTTATTATTTTTATAATTTTATATTTTTATAATGTTGTAAATAATACTTATAATAATTATGTATATTAAAATCAGAATAAAAACATAAATAAAATACAAATAAAAATACTTGTATATATTCAATACATAGATACATACCTATACATATACCTATACAACACATACTTGTATTTTATTAAATATACAAAATATATCAATAAAAAAAATAAAAATATATTTATGTACATAAAAGTATTTTATAATTTTATAAAATAAGAAACAAAAATAAATAAATTAATTACACAAATTAAAAATACAAGATTACAATACATAGATATAGATACCTATAGGGGTATAAAAGCAACTTGTAAAAATATACTTCATAAAATAAATTAAAAATCATAATAAAATACTACATAAAATAACGAATATTTTTTATTTTATAACCATAAATTAATAATGCCATTTACTATTTTAAAAGTAATTAATAAAACGTTTTTTTGGGCTTTTTCCTGGTTGGTCCACGTGGACCAACCAGGTGGCCTGGGATGTTGACCAGCCGATCAACTCCCTGGCCCTAGCCTGCCCCCTTGTCAGAAGCCCGTGACCCACTACTTCTCGATTTTTTCGCCGCGTGTGCGTTGCTCGAGGAGGGTTGCGTCCTTCACGAAAGTTGTAGCCTGTACTACCAGGATTCTCGCCGACCACATGGATCCTCCAAGATCTTCTTCGCCTGCTCGCAATCGTGCCTCGAAGATCGCCCGTCGACCAACTTTTAAAAACCCCCCAAACACTTCCTCCAAGTTTTGAACCCTCTTTGACCGAGTTTCACGCATGCTCCTGGAGTGCTTGAGGTAGAGGACGGTGACAGCGACCTCCCTCGACCCTTTGCAGCGGCGTTTAACGCAGGAGAGGAGCGGATTCCACCATCGCCGGAGCACCGCTCGTGGCGGTTTCATCTCGCGGCTTTGGCGGCTGAGGTCTACTTTTTCCTTGTATTTCTTAGCATAGAATAGCTCATAGGTCTAATTCTAGTTATTTAGTTTCACTTTAATCGCGATTCCTTAGCATTAAAACCATATTCCGTCGGTCGCCGGACCCGCGCCGGCGACTTCCACCACCGCGAGTTCTCACCCCAAGATCTCCACCCTTTTGGTACTACCTGGAGGAGCGCGGCAATTTGCCCGTGTTCCTCGTCACCCCTTGTTCCTGCAGGTGATTGCGCATACATCTCGCCGGGGGCAATTTTTGCGACAGCCCGGAGGCATCTGGGCGCGGCTGCTCCTCCGTCCTCGCGGGTGAGCTGCGGTGCCCCTCCGCCCGTCTTCGCACCCTTGGACGACCCAGGATCCCTCCAGGAAGAGGCGCGGCACTTTTGGTCTTCACGGAACGACGGAGGAGAGCGGTTAGGCAGGAGGAAGCTCGCTCTGGCCGGCGGCGTCCCCTGTTCTTCCAACGCCCTCAGCCGCCGTCGATCGCCGCCTGTTCTTGACGACACGCCAGCATCCGTTGGATCGGAGCCTCCCTCAGCCGTCGATCGTCATTCCAGCATTTAATCTCCACCGTGTATGCGAAGAGGCATCGTGGCATCTGGCGTTGCCACGTGGAATAAGTAAGACATTCTCAGGCGTCCGATTGTGAGGCAGATGTATTTTGCAGTTAAACCCTGCCATTTTGAGCATTTAAGATTCGAACTATGAACTTTCCTCTGCACTGTTATAATTTGTGGTGAACTTTGCGTAATAGCTCCTTTGTTTTTGAAAATATCCCATATCCGTCCTCCCCAGGCGCGTGCTTCGCGCGCGCATGGGTGATCTTTTGCAGATAAGGGCTCGAAAGATTTAAAAATGCATTTACAGTGCACTGATGTTTTAATGCAGCTGTTTGTTTTTGGTTAATTTTCAATTAAGTCCTCGCAATTCTTGATAACTACGAATTCACCCCTGATAGGCGCGTGTTTGGCACGTGTTTCGAGGGAATTTTGCACTTGTAACTTCAAGACTTTGAGCATTTCATTCTAGTCCAGAAAGTTTGCTATTGTCTTATAATTTTTGTGGAGTATTTGCGCCTAGACCCCTTAACTTTGTCTTATTTCCATAAATACCCCTGCGAATATGGTTTTTCTTTTTGTTGTTTGTAATTTTTGCATGCGTCTACAAAACATCAAAAAATCCCCAAAAATCAAAGTAGTTTCCTGCTGTAGTGTAGTTTAACGGCCTATTTTTATTTTTCATAAGTATTGCATTTTATTATTTATTAAAAATCAAAAATAGTCATTTCCAGCACTGTTTGCATTAGAAAATCACTAAAAAATATAAAAACACTCCAGAAAAATCCCAAAAAAATATATCTTGTGTCTTTTAGTTTGTTTTAACTCCCAGCCAAAAATCATTAAAAAATATAAAACCAAACTCCAAAAAATTGCAAAACTCTAAAAACCTTCATAAAAATTTATAAAATCCATAAAAAATCCAAAAATAGTGTTTTCTTTTCCTGAATTTTCTTTGTTTCATTATCTTTAAGTGAAAATTAAAGTGGAGTATTTTTGCTACTGTTTGCTATTTTATTTCTCCATTTTAAGTTTCAGCCTTGCATTTTATTCACTGTTTGCTTTATTTTGCCAATTAAAAATACCAAAAACATTCTAAAAATTACAGAAAAATCACAAAAACTGTAAAAAAGTATAAAAAGACCAAAAAGACTTTATTTCCTTATTTTTGAGTGTTTTTATCCATTTTTATAAATATTTTAGTTTCCCTTTTATTACATTGTCTTTAATTTCCAATATTGAAAAAGAAAATATAAAAATATAAAATATAAAAAGAAAATATAAAAATCAGTAAATTAAAAATCAAAATACAAAAATATAAAATTAAAAATTAAATAAAAAAATATAAAATCAAAAACCCACAGAAAAAAATAGCATAATAGGCATTTGATCACAACTCACACATTTTTGAGCACTTGTGCCCCGTTCTACCTGTCTGCTCCCTGTGTTCGACCTCTACACATACTTGCACTATACACATCTTGTTGTAGAGTTATAATAAATTTTAACTCCGCACATTTACATTCATTGCTTGATTTATTTGTCGTGGGTTAATTGTTGTTTGAATCGGGATTTCGAGCGGTCACCGCATCGACTGCGGTTTCGCCTTGTGAAACCGTACGACCCTCTATTTTCCGGTTCAACAGACATCTCATTTAAAAATCTGTCTTGGGGAGAGTAACCCCCTCCTTGTTTGGTTTGGCTGAGCGAGAGAGTGACCCGCACCCTAGGCTAGAGCCATATCCGATTTCTTGACAGACTACCGGCCTTTTATTCGGGACATGCTGTTAAGAGTATTGGATTTCTATAAGCTTACATAATCGCTCTGAAAGACTGACTTGATCACCTAATAACAACGACAAGATAATTGACCGAACCTTTACGGTCTTCAGCTCATTATTGAGTAGGTGAATCCTGGGTTTGTTTTCTCATCTTGTGTGTTTCCAGATCCCTTCTGCCTTCCCCCCATCTATCTTCTCCTCCAGTCATCTATCTTTCAAATATAAACAAAACCTGAAAATCTAACATGTAATAAATAAGTTCAAAAAATAAATAAAAATCATATCAAAATACTATAGAAAATAATAAACACTTTTATTTTATAACTTTAATCCAATAAAATCATTACTAATTATTAATGATTTATAAATAATTTTGGGTCACCTTTTTCCAGATTGGTCCACTTGGACCAACCAGTTTGTGTCAACAGTTGACCTCGGTCAACTGTGCTTCCCTAGGTCTAAGTCTGTCAGACCTAGCACTTGAACTGATTTCTCCTTTTTCTCCAAATCGATGTGACATCAAAATGGATTTTTTTCATCCTCGATCTTCCCTCTATCACATGCGCTCGATTCCTCGAGGATTGCTCCTCAGAATCAAGCATTGCACCTTGATCTTCCCAGCCACTTCACCATCCTGGACATAAGTTTCCACCCTTCTCCATTTGATTTTTCATTCCCATTTTCTTCACTTTCTTCATCCCAATTGATGTTTGGCGGCTAGAAGGAGATGACAACTCCATCGCCTATCTTCTTGGCACGTGGAGGAGTGTAGAAAGTGAAGGATACGGGAGGATCCTAAAGCGTATCACGGAAGCGTGATGATCATATCATATACGATTAAGAGTGACTAGTCATACTAGTTGCTCGGTGCAGCGGAATTTTAAAAATTTTAAATCATAAGATGAAACCACATGATCCAAGAACATTTCGTGGATCGTTTTATCGAACTACAAAGTAAAAGAAATACCTCTTGAAGCGTGGTTGCGATCACTTGATCTCTAAAGCAAGAGATCCTACTAACTCATGTCCGATCCACGAAGATGGCACTTCGGGTGCGATGATGAGACACGTGCTTCCTGCAATCCAAGATGAAGATCCAAGCCTTGAATCTCCTGATTTCATCCAATGAACTCCGACGTCTTCTACTTGTGCGAGAAGCACCAAGGAAGACGGAGATCTGACAGCATGACGGCGTAGCGACGAGTGTAGTTTTCTCAAGAACTCAGAGTGGACGTGCACTCTTAGAGAGAGAGAGAGATGGGGTGTGAGAATGAGAGAAGGAGAGAGAGCACTTCATACGAGTGTTTAAGGGCTAGAGTATCCCCTTCTTATATAGTGGTTTGGGAGTCCATGGATCACAATCCATGGACACACAAGATCAATGGTTAGGATGATTTATGTTTTTAATCAATGGCCATGATTATTGTTATTTAATAAAAAAACAACTATTAATCTATATTAAATTAAATATATGTTGCATTATCATCAATATAATTTAACTCAATAAAATTAATCAACAAAATATAATAAAGAGGATAAAATTCACCTCCTAAAAAAGGGGGGCGTCACCCTTGAACAATTCAAGGGTGACGTCACCTTTTTATTTGGTGATTTTTTATATCCTTTATGTTATCTCATTTGCAACAATATTTATTGCAAATATATTCATTAAATTAATTCTAAATTAATTAGCGAATATTTCAATCATGCCATTGAAAAAATGTGAATCACATTCACAATGCAAACAAAAAATGTAAATTATTTTTCGAATTAATTTGCTTAATGTGAATCCAATTCACATTAATAATCAACTAGTAAATATTATTTATAAATGTGCTCTCTCCAATATATTATAAATCATATTTATAATATACATTGATGTTATGGATAGCATGGATAGTACTATCCATATTCTGCATTTTCTTGATAATTAAATCTCATTCAATTTTCTTGGATAATCATTCTCATAATATGAATCTCATTCATATTATTCTTGATAATAAATCTCATTTAATCATCAATATTATGTTGCTTGGATACATAATTCCTCAAAGGAATTATTCTTGAACTCCTTCAAGAATAGTGTGCTTTCTCCGCAGATATTTGGAAATAAGGACATGGCGATTGTATTGTTCCACGTATAGTGACTGGGACATTGAGATCATATCTCAAATCCAGATCTTACGGACCTCCCATAGATGCTTGATTAAATCAAGTCCGTAAACTTAATCTTCTCATTGCATCTGAATCTTATTCAGATCAATGTCCAACACTTGGACTAAGATCAAGTTACTTCTCTACTGAGAGGAGTCACTAAAATCCAGACCTATTTCATCACTCCCTCGGAATGGAAGCATCATGGTTATACAATTGTTTATGATCATATCACCCTTCAAGTATTCCCAATACCTGTACATCCTGCATACTGGAAGACCTTCTAATAAACCCGTAGTTAAAGATCTCTTTTTGGACTGTTACCTTCAGGGTTTTATCATAAGATTCTCATTTGATCATTGGGATTTGGTATCGTCCATATGCTTTTCAAAAGCATATATCATACCTTTAAATTTTATCAAGCTTCATAAGCGAGACGACCATGCATGGAATTTATCGATCCCAATACCTCATGAGTGAGCTCATGTCTTCCAGTTCAGAAGTGAACATGTATGATCCCTTCGAGAGATCGTATTACTCATATGCCCTTATATGCACACCAGCTCGCCGGTGTATAGACCTTGGTTAGGTCATCAACCTATTGGTCTGCCAAATGTACATACTCACACATATAGCAATACATCTATCTTTGATCAGAGGATACATGCCTATATCGTGACAGCATTCGACATAGGACTTTGGTTATCTCGATCTCGTTAAGTAAACCCCTTAACCTAACTAATCTGACACCTCTGAATCTCTATTCCTATGCAGAGGACCTGCATCAAGAGGTCGGTCAGATATCAACCTATATGAGAAAGGATTGCCATCTCCTACTCAGGCTGGAGATCATCTCTTAACAATCATTTGATGGTGTTTGATGAGTTCTCAATCTAACTCCTTAGATATTTATCCAAACACCAGCTGTATGATTATTGAGATGGCCATGGTACATAACCCTAATTATATAGAGGGACCTATTATGCAAATTATTCATTCTCCATTTCAGACCAGGGAATGATTTTTGCAATAACATTTTACTGCTTAATGGCTCGCCGTGGGCTCGCATGTCCAACAATCTCTCACTAGCCCAAAGAGCCATTAACGGGCTAATCTCTAAACCCACACTCATGTGACATCATAGGCTATTTAGAAAAATATCTTGGTAAGTTGATCAGTCACTCTGTTCTCGAGAGACTATGCCATGTCCTTTTACGACACTTGCATATCCCCTAGTAACAGTGCTCGCATCCAATGTGAATGTTGCATCTTATGCAACCAATACTCAATCTTGTCAATTATAGTGTCCTTGACACTATAGCTTTACAATTATTATAACCAGTATGTCCATAATCCTTATCAGAATACCCTTATTCCTAGAGATCTCTATCTCCCAAGGTATCCATAATTAAGACCTTTTAGATCACTATCTATAAAATCTTAGTTTCTTGAAAATAAGACTTTGAGATCACTATCTCAAAAATATTTTCATCTTTGAAGATATTGTTATCACTGCAATCAAGTGTTTTATCTCCTTAGTAGGATTAGTAACATTTACTATTCCCACTGCATGGCAGATATCTGACTATTGTACACATCTAGCATACACTCAGCTTCTCGTAACTGATGCACAAGGGCAGGCAGTTCCAGCATTTACTTCCTCAACTCTTTGAGGTGCTATCCCTTTAGATAGGCCTGTACCATATCTTAAGGGAAGGAAGCCTTTCTTGGAATTTTTCCAGAAAATGGAACATATCCAAGGTGTACTAATAATGTGACGGTCCCAATACCTTCTTCTCTTTGCTTCTGAACATCTTCAGAACTAAGATCTAAGAGGTATCCTTGAGATCATATCTCAAGGTATGGAATAGCCAGTATATAAAACACTTATTATTGTTATCCTTATATCATTCCAAATGATTAGGGTATCATCTACATATAACACGATGAACACAATAGCACTCCACTAAGCTTCACATGGTACATCAAGATTCTATCTGAAATCATAACATTTATAATTTCATCAAATCTTTTGTTCCAACTACAAGAAGCTTATTTGAGTCCATAGATGGAGTTTCTTTAGCTTGCACACCTTGCTTTCCTAAAACATGAAGCCATGGGGCTACTTCATGTGAAGATCTTCGGAAAGATATTCGTGGAGGAATACAATCTTGACCTCCATCTTGAAGATGTCAAAGTCAAGTTGTGTAGCTACAGTCAGCAATAATCTGATGAGTTTAAGCATAGTCACTGGAGAGCAAGTCTCATCGCAAGCGATGTCTTCTATTCAGTGTGCAGCTCATGGCTACAAGTCGTGCTTTGAAGGTTTGTACCTTCTCATCAGGTTCCCTCTTTCTCTTGAAGATCCATTTACACCTTAATGGGTCTTATCCATATAGGTGGATCCTCGAGGGTCCATACACAACACTTGTATATGAAGTCTACTATAGACTTTATTGCTAACATCCATCTTTCCATGACATGATCTTCAGAATCTTCATCACAAGAAGTTCGATCATTGTCAGATTTCTCCGACACATGGAATTCATCCTCAAACTCATTTGAAGAGGTATTAGTGGTTCATCTTTAATTGTCCTATTAGTTTCTGATTTCAGGAGCCTCATTATCTTCTCAAGACTAAATGAGTCACTTCATTTTCTTCTTGATTCTCAAGAGAGTCATCCTCTAAGAATCATATTCTTAGAGATGAGATATTCTAAGAATCTTAAGGTCACAAAGTAGGTATCCAATACCATCCTTTATTTTCCTGATGAAGTAGCACTCTCTGGTGCTAGATTCCAGCTTACTAGCATGGAACCTTATAAGGGTATATAATGTAGTATCTACCACATATATATACCTGGAATCTAAGAGATAATTATGCTAAGATTAATCATTAATCAAATCATATTACACATGATCAATTGTATCTCCCTATAACTCTATTGAGTTTAGGTGCATTAGGAGGATTCTTATCTCCATAAGGTAATCATTTGAATTCATTAATAGATACAAGTTACCTAGGTTAGATCAAATTCATTTTATCTTCCTTCAAACTTTGGTTCTAAAACATAAGTTGTGAAATCTTTGAACATTTCAAAGCTTTCTAAGGTGAAGGGAAGAAATCTCATATCACAAATAATCATTAAATGATATTACATATCATCAATGTTCTTTATGATACAGATGATCCGCATACAACAGTATGTGTGAGATCTTTAATACCTTGGCATCTTACACCATTCCTAGAGATGGGCACATTGGACAGTTTTACTTTGAATACAATATTCAAAAGTATGTAAGATTTGAGATTTTAGACATTCTAAAGTTCATCTCTTACTAGTCTATTGATCTCATCAGTAGACTAATGTCCAAGGTCTGATGCCAGATCATTGTCAAATGATCTTTATCCTCCTATTGATCTTATACGGTTTAATTTTCAGTATTTGTAAATGTTAATGAACCATTCATTAATAGTCTAATTTATTAGAGTCCTCCATATATCAAAATACTATCTGAAATATATCCATCATAATTCTTTATAATAGGTCTATTCCAGAATTTATGTTTATTTCCAACATTTAGAAATAAACAATGAGTGTATTCTAATATCCAGGTCATAGAGACATTCTCTAAGACTAAGGGCTCTCCCATTGAAAATATGAAGTTTTATTTATCCAATAGAGGTTGTTGCAACCATTGCATTAATATCCATGGATGATTATTAAACCTTAAGATCAAATTTCAGTCTTCTAATACATATGCAACCAATTGCAAGTGTTATTAGAAGAATGCGATACAATTATTAGACTTTGATCTTATCAAATAAGAAAGTCAATTTCAATGATTATATGTGGATGTAAATTATTTCGATGCACTATTCGAGTCCTTCTCTAAGGATTCGAGATAGACTTGATAGTCATACTATCAACACATCAACTCCTTGCAGTATTGGCATTCATCCAAGTCTTTGGATGTCATATGTGTGGAAACCATAGAAGTACAGTCAACTCTTTGACTTCTCTTCTAACTTGGGTCTGACCCATGCTTCCACTGGTTCCTTTCATCTCTAAACAACCATTGCTTAAGACAAAGGACCTCCCATGTTGAATTCAAAAGATTTCAATATAAGAGTATTTCGACACTTATATATGCTTCATTTAATGCATACAAGATGAACATTATGAAGCTTCATGAATGACTAGAGTATAGATAGTAGGATGATGACACTCATCATGTCTACATACATCTTAACTCTTAAAGACTTAGGTTCAGGTAGGTATTCAAACATTTTGAATACATCATCTCCTATAGAGCTACCATTCTGCATAATGCAGTGAACCATGTCATTCATGATTAAATGTCAAGAGAACATATGTATGCCATAACATCTTCTTAGAATTTTATAAGATTTATTTGACAATTGCGATCATCATCGACATGTTACTTCCAAAGTACATTCGATGAGAGATCAAGATTATAGAGACATACAATCCCTAGGGTTGTAGTACTATTATATACTTAATTGTCATTCCTCATTATTACGAGGAAACTTGCCCATTGCAACCACATACAATATGTGTCCAATTGCAAGTATAATATTTTGATCATGGACCCAATATATGATACTTTATTGGTTATTATTGAGTATAGTACTGAATGGGTTTAACAAAGGGTTATCTGAAATAAGAAATTTGCATAAATATATATAAATATATATACACGATTTAGGAATTTTTATATCAAAGTCGTCTTGCATTATCAACACTGAAAGTTCATTCCCTTAATCACTTTCAATGTAAGAGATATTCTTACCAATATATCTCTAGCAAGATCTGAGATCTCCTTTTTATCTTTGTCACATCCCAATAATATGAGAACCCGTGACTCCAATAAAGAGAAGCGGGAACACATTCGACCTTGCAAGTCCAACTTGCATTTTCCAATTCGGTCTTTAACACCCGAGCCCACCACCCCTAACGTGATGTTGATCCTTTGTTATTTGAACCAACCGTCAACAGGAATACAACTCGCTATGCGCAATCCAATATCGCCCCAATAATATGAGGACCCTATATTGGAGTCACTACGCATACGTCCTTATTCTTTCGAGAAGTGAAGAGCCCGATCCAAATGGATCGTATGTAGAAGCTATCACTTCGGACATGCGTCTCCTACATACAATATCTGGCGACGGAACCCTTCTCCTTGACGGGAGACCATGGATATCACTTATGTGATCCTCCACCTCTTATTCAAATTTTAATTAATTATCATGAATCATATTCATGAAATTAATTCTTCCAAGGCAAATACACATCTGTTCATAATAGAGTGTTTCAATTGAATGTAATTAATCTAATCTCGTTAAATCAATTATCAATCCAATTTAATCATCAAGCATAATTGTTACTTGAATTAGTGGTATTATCTCAAAGTACGTATTATTCAAATTTTAATAATTAGAAAATACATCATGATCTCTCATGCATCATCCGTTCCCTACACGCTGTCTTGGCCAGTACCGATGGGAGTGGGACAGACCGCACACGGTGCAACCTGCTACCCCAACGCTCCCCGACTAGACACCATATCTGCCTCAGGAAAAAAATAATACCGAGTCAATCACTTTTTACTTGAGATGATCATCGATTCTTCAATCAAAATTATACCATATAGTAATAATCAAAATCATTTTGATTATAAGAAAATTTGCTAGACAAATTCCCAAAAACTAATCAAGCAACAAGTTTGATGAAAGTGTATCAAGTAACAAATTGGTGATCTATCATTCATTGGTTGAGGCAATGTTATTTAAGGGAATAATTATTGTTCTAATATTTATCAAATATTATCCACAATTATTCCAAGAAATTAGATATTAATTTTGCAAATTTCTTAAATGACAATCACGAGGTTTCTAGATAAACATGCAATTTCCAGCAGTGACCCTCACTAACTAAAATTAGCATATCTCATTCACTTTAAATCCAAATTAAGCAAAATCAATTTCCAGAGATTTATAACTTGATTTAAAACCGAAACCATGTGATAAACACGCATTTTCAGGCATTTTAAAACCATAATTAACATCTTAATTACGTCTCTAATCGCCATCCCCGAAACAGTGGATATATGGTCAATAAAACGATCATATCTTTGAGCAAACAGAATCCAAATTACGCAAAATCAAATTCCACATTTTCCTTATTTAATGTGAAACATTATCTAAGTAATAAATTTGTGTTTAAACATTTTAATCATGGTCGAAAAATTATCACAAGACAGAAATGCGAAAATTGAAATGCTAAAATCTTCACGAACCCAAACAAACCCAAATTTTTGTAGGTTCATGGATCATATCCAAGACTTCTGTCAACCTGGCTCTGATACCACTTGAAGGATACAGGAGGATCCTTATATGCATCATGGAAGCGTAATGTTCATATCATATACGATCAAGAGCGACTAGTCATACTAGTCGCTCGGTGCAGCGAAATTTTAAAAATTTTAAATCATAAGATGAAACCACATGATCAAAGAATGTTTCTTGGATCGTTTCATCTAACCACAAAATATAAGAAATACCTCTTGAAGCGTGGTTGCGATCCTTGATCTCTAAAGCAAGAGATCCTCCTGACTCATGTCCGATCCACGAAGATGGCACTTGCAGGTGCGATGATGAGATGTGTGCTTCCGCAATCTAAAATGAAGATCCAAGCCTTGAATCTCCTGATTTCATCTAACGAAATCTGACGTCTTCTACTTGTGCGAGAAGCACCAAGGAAGACAGAGATCTGACAGTGCGACGGCGTAGCGACGACTGTAGTTCTCTCAAGAACTCAGAGTGGATGTGCACTCTTAGAGAGAGAAAGAGATGGGGCGTGAGAATGAGAGAAGGAGAGAGAGAGAGCACTTCATACGTGTGTTTAAGGGCTAGGGTTGCCCCTTCTTATATAGTGGTTTGGGAGTCCATGGATCACAATCCATGGACACACAAGATCAACGATTAGGATGATTTGTGTTTTTAATCAATGGCCATGATTATTATTGTTTATTAAAACAACAACTATTAATCTATATTAAATTAAATATATTTTGCATTATCATCAACATAATTTTACTCAATAAAATTAATCAACAAAAGATATTAAAGAGAATAACAATCACCTCCTAAAAAAAGGTGGGCGTCACCCTTGAACAATTCAAGGGCGACATCACCTTTTTATTTGGTGATTTTTTATCTCCTTTATGTTATCTCATTTGCAACAATATTTATTGCAAATATATTCACTAAATTGATTCCAACTTAAATAGCGAATATTTCAATCATGACATTGAAAAAATGTGAATCACATTCACAACCCAAACAAAAAATGTAAATTATATTTCCAATTAATTTCTTAATGTGAATCTAATTCACATTAACAATCAACTAGTAAATATCATTTTTAATTGTGCTCTCTCCAATATATTATAAATCATATTTATAATATACATTGATATTTTGGATATCATAGATAGTACTATCCATATTCTGCATTTCCTTGATAATAAAATCTCATTTAATTATCTTGGATAATCGTTCTCATAATATGAATCTCATTCGTATTATTCTTGGCAATTAAATCTCATTTAATAATCAATATCATGTTGCTTGGATACATAATTCATCAAAGGACATATTCCTGAACTCCTTCAAGAATAGTGTGCTTTCTCCACAAAACTTGGAGATAAGGACATGGCGATTATATTGTTCCACGTATAGTGACTTGGACATTGAGGTCATATCTTAAATCCAGATCTTACGGACCTCTCATATATGCTTGATTAAATCAAGTCTGTAAACTTAATGTTCTCATTGCATCTGAATCTCATTCAGATTATTGTCCAACACTTGGACTAAGATCAAGTTACTTCTCTACTGAGAGGAGTCACTAAAATCCAGACTCGTTTCATCACTCCCTCAGAATGGAAACGTCATGGTTATACAATCGTTTATGATCACATTACCCTCAGGTATTCCCAATACCTGTACATCCCGCATACGAGAAGACCTTCTAATAAACATGAAGTTAAAGATCTCTTTTTGGACTGCCATCTTTAGGGTTTTATCATCAAGATTCTCATTTGATCATTGGGATTTGGTATCGATCATATGCTTTCTAAAAGCATATATCATACCTCTAAATTCTGTCAAGCTTCATAAGCGAGACGACCTTGCATGGAATTTATCGATCCCAATCCCTCATGAGTGAGCTCATGTCTTCCGGTTCAGAAGTGAACCTGTATGATCCCTTCGAGAGATTGTATTACTCATATGCCCTTATCTGCACACCATCTCGCTGGTGTATAGACCTTGGTGAGGTCATCAACCTATTGGTCTGCCAAATGTACATACTCAGACATATAGCAATACATCTGTCTCCGATCAGAGGATGCGTGCCTATATCATGATAGCATTCGCCATGGGACTTTGGTTATCTCGATCTCGTTAAGTCAACCCTTTGACCAAACTAATCTGACACCTCCGAATCTCTATTCCTATGTAGAGGACCTGCATCAAGAGGTCGGTCGGATATCGACCTATACGAGAAAGGATTGCCATCTCCTACTCACGCTGGAGATCATCTCTTAACAATCATTTGACGGTGTTTGATGAGTCCTCAATCTAACTCCTTAGGTATTCATCCAAACACCAGCCTCTATGATTCAGTTATTGAATCAACAGTTGTATGTTTATTAAGATGGTCATGTTAGGTCGTTGCGACCTCAGTCACTCAACTAAGTCAATCAAGAAAAATCAATCACTCAAATCAGATAAAAACAAGCAAGCACAAGAAAGAGCGATCTAGCTATAGGATTAACCTGGTATAGCTCCCAGGGTCGATCACAAGGAGCACAGATTGGCCTTGCGGCCCACGATGTAGTCACAAATCCAAAAGAATCTTTTTTAATGGTTTTTATTTGTTTTTATATTTTTTTAGATTTTTTAAATAATGAGAAAATTAAAGAAGGTAAATACAAGGGAACTTCAACAATTTATTACACACACCAAAAATGATGCAAAAATTCCATAAAATTGATTTTTAGGTTTTTTAAGTTTTTTACTGTTTTTGGTGAATTTTTGGAATTTTTCTAATGGGTAAATTATTTATTAAAAATCAAACAATGCGAAAAACAAAGGGGACTGTCCAGCAAGGCTTAAGACCCAAAAATAAAATACTCTTGGATCTCAAAAAGCCCTAAAGGTAATTTTCCTATAATCTAGAAAGAATAAGGAAAATTTAGGCACCCTAATTATTGTTTTTGGATTTTTAATTTATTTATTACAATTTTTATGGGTTTTTAGGGGTTTTTCAATTTTTAAGGTTTTTAAGTGATGAAAAGTAGCCAAAATTGGCTAGAAAATCAAGCAACAAGCAAGAAACAGTAACCAAATTTTTTAGAATTTTTGGTGGAGTTTTTATATTTTTTTGGTATTTTTAAAGTCAAACAGTGGCAAAAATATGTGTTTTTGAATTTTTAAAAATAATAAATGAAATCAAAAATGTCCCCAAAAATCATAGAAATTCCTACACCATGGCAGGAGCCATGTGTCAAAATCTCATTGGATTTGGAGGTCGTTTGATATTTTATTCAAAAATAAAGGTGGGGCACTGTGCACAGGGACCTATGTGCAAATACCCAAAAGTTCTGGGGTCCTGGTGCAAAATACCCAAGAAGTCACGTGCCAAGCACGTGCCTGGGGCACTCAAGGACCTAAATGTAATAAAAATAAGTTCCAAGGACCTATTGATAACTCGTATCAAAAGTCCAGGGGCTTATATGCAATTTACCCAAAATAAAACGCACATGCGCATAATCAATGCTCACAGGGGTATATATGCAAATAAACAAAACTTCTTATTCAATGAATAACATCCAGAACTACAAGGCACATATTGCAAATATCCCAAAGTAACACGTGACGAAGCACGTGGTTCTCTACTGGCGGGGGTATAAGTACAAATAGAATAAATACGAGGTCCTTGATGCAAATATCCCAGAAAATAAACAACTTGAATTGAAAATTACAGGACTAAAATGAAATAGAACAAACAGAGGGGTCTAGGAGAAATTTACCCCTTTTATTATTATTGACGGCCCGATGTTGACGCGTGGCAGATCTGACGGTGGGGAACAAACGCGCCTTTGACTATGGAAGCGCTGGCCTGATCCGACGGCTGGTGTGCGTCCACGTGGGTGGTCGGACGGTGGTGATGCAACGTGGTTCTTCGAATGAGACCAGGCTCAGATCGGATGGTCGAAGTGCAGCCACGTGGATGATCGGACGGTGCTGGGCTCGGGTGCCTCTCTCCTCGGCGGCAACGGTCCAGATGAGATCCTCAGATGGATCAACGGCCACTGCTCCTCTATAGATCGACGGCTGGGATTAGAACTGGAGCGAAGGCCTCATCGGACGGCTCTGGAGGATGGTGGAAGAACTGATGGCCGGCGAACTTCGCCGGCCTCGTGCGTGGACTCCGGTCCTCCTCAGCTGCTGCAAATGATCGGAGAAGCTCCGCTGGACGGTCCCGCAGCTGCTGGTGGTGGTCAATGCCCCAGCCAAGCCCTGGAGAGGCTCCGGCGAGGCTGGCGGCGCGAAGCTCCTGGCCTGAAGTTGGGAAGCCTCAGACGCCTCCCTTTGGACCTGCAAAGCAACCAGAACGCTTCGCGGGTCGAGGGCAAAGTGCCTCGACCCAAGAAAGCGAGGTGACGGTGAACGGTGCGGTGGGGCGAAAGAGCTCCGGCGAGGCGGAGACGGTGGAGCTCGGTTCCCAGATCCTGTGCGATCTGGGTTGAATGAAAGGGCGTAGAAGGTGCGTGAAGGGTTGGCGGAGGTGATGGTCAGGTCGGAGGATCGAGATGTTGCGCGAGATGGACGGAATCAGGGAAATGCGTCGATGGGTCGATTTGGGCGTAATCTAAAATTACACTAAATGGAAGATCTAATCGGATACCTGATGGATGCTGGAGACTATGCTGGAGCTGCTCTTGCTCCTGGTCGTAGCTTCGAAGGGCGTCAAGGCCTGAAGCTCGATGCTCAACGCCGGTGGCGGAGCAAGGCGGCGAGAAACGCCGGATCGATGGTAGGGACACCCTCACCTCACTGCAACAGGGTCAAACTCGAGCTGTCACCTCGGGCTTTGCTCTGGAGGTCACGGGAAGAAGGATGGCGATCCAAAGATGGGGCGCGGAGGCGGCGGAGGTGAGAATATATAGAGTGACAGCGTCGATTAGGGTTGAGTGGAGACGGCGATGGAAAGCGTTGATTTGATGGCGAAGGATCCGGCGAGGGAGAGGGATGAACGGCGAAGAATCCGGGCATGGGATATGCGTGGGAGACAGCCTGGAGTCGCGTGGGAAAATCGGAGAAGGCGGGGCGGCGCACGCATTCCAGAATAGGAAGGAGTCCGCGGGGGAGTTGACCGGGGTCAACAGTCCCCCGTGGACCAATCAGGAGCGGCCACGTGTGCCCGATTTTTGTTTATTTATTTTAGGGTAGAAATAGGCCGAATTAAAGAAAACTCAAAACATGAAATATTTTTCTTTTATTTTTTTCTATTTTTTGGTGATTTTTAATTAATTTTTGGGAATAAAAATAGGGTAGCTATATATATAGGTATATGTACACTATATGGAGTTTTTATTTTTGAATTTTTTATTTGTTATTTTTATGTATTTTTATGCTCTTTTTGTATTTTATTTATTTACAAGATAAAATGAGGAATAAAAGAATATTTTTATTTTATTTTTATCACTTATATACAAGGGTGAAATAAATAGATATATACATTTATATACATGGTATTTATACAATGTATTTTTGTATTTTAATTTTGTAATTTTTATTTGATTTTTGTTTTGTTTCTTTTTATTTATTTTATTTACAAAATATGCCATAGAATATTCACAAAAAGTTCTGAAAATAATTGAATTTATTTATAGGGTTAAATAAATACAAAGGTGTGGTTTATGTACATGGTGAAGGAAGGGTATTTTTGATCTTTTTGCTTTTCATCTTTTTATTTTGTTTTTAATAGTTTCTAAATATACACACAATATGGACAAACATATTTTTGGGTGAGGAAAATATAATTTTATTTATTTACAGAAGTATATACACATGAGCTCCTATCTCCCTCTACTTTGGCTTTTATGCGGTCAGGCCCATGCTGAGCCCTCCCTTGGGTTAGGTTGCTCAATATTTATTCTAAATATTTCCCTCTTTTTCTTTTTGCTCTTTATTCTTTTATTTTTGCACAAAAACATGCTAATTATAGGTTTTTACACAATGCATGCTTTTGGTAATTATTTGTATTTACACATATCTACATGTATTTGCAAAGGTTTTTGTAGCTAAAATAATAGAATAAAGAGTGATGAATGGGTATTCATCACCCCCTATGCTTTAACTTTGCTAGTCCCTTAGCAAACACTTATTTGAAAAAGAAGTGAAAAAGAAAGAAAAAGAAAAAGAAAAAGAGGATGTACATGGATCAAGGTTGACTTATTAAATTTTCCCTCATTAAATTGAAATATGGAGCTCGATCAGATCTTTGGATTATTAATGTGTCGGAACCTTATTTGGACTTAAGCCTAAAACTCAACAGCCTCCAAGTTCCACCAATCTATGGGCAAGACTCCTCAATAAACCAGATCAGAACAAGTCTACATACACAAACTCTAATGACCATGAATCTTTTCCTTGCGGTGTAAGTGATATGTGGCTCCCCACCTCAGAAGTAACAAAGAAACAACCTCCCTCAACCTGGTAACTCTAATGCCTCAGTCTAGCAACTCTTTCCTCGAGAAGCGGGGTATTCCCTTCTAAGTTCAAGTGCAACCGGCTCAAGAAGAGGGGGTAGAAGTATAGAGTTTTGGAAGCTTAGCCAGTGTAGCTAAGTCTCCCGCTGCAAGCTTCATGAGATGTAACATGATACCATAAGCTTTTGCTTTTCACTCCGGTGGGGTTATTAAATTTTCAATCCGACCCACCACTTTTTTGGAGTTCTTTTTGCATTTTTTTTTTCAAGACTTCTGTACACATATCTACATGGTGCAGCATATATAAGAAATTTCCCCTTGAGCCAGTAGACTATCCCTCTTTTGAAGCTTTATTGCAACCCACAGCTTCTGTCTTTAGCTTTCAACACCACTAGACCAAGTTGAGGTGCACTTCCTTCACTATAAGAAGAAGAGAGGTTCCGCCTAGAAGTACTACCCTCATATGCTACCCCAAGCCAAAGGAAACTGCCTCCTCACCACCTCATCCATGGAGAGCCATGTGTAAAGTGCAGGTGCAAGTGAAGCCATTGTCTCTGAGAGTCATGCGTGTGTTGTTAAGTGCTCTACTTAGGCTCATCAAGATGACATATGCTCATAGCCTAGTGGACTCAAAGAATTAAGTCCTTATGGACCTGAAAAGCCTTAACCCTAAGTCCTACAAGGTTCCTCTTGAAGTTAAGTGGATTAAGATCTTTTTCAAGCTCCATTTCTCAATTTAATTCCAGGCTTAGTTTAAATGTCAACTCTCATCCGGGAAAAACTATATACATATATGCACACAAGATGCTATTTACAAATATTTTACAATCATGCAAAAATTTTTGAAAAAATGTTTTGAAATCATGAATGATGCATGAGGTGCAAGTTTTGCAAAAAGATATTTACAAACATTTACACAAGATTTTTGCAAACTTTTGATTTTCAAAACATTTTGGAAAAAATTTTGTACTATATACATAATTTTGATACAAAATATTTTACACAAGCTTTACACAAAAGATTTTTGAAATCATTTTTACAAAAAATACTTTATACACTAGCTATGTATGTGCAAGAATTAAAGAGGTTTATGTACATGAAAAAAAATTTTTTAAAAAAATTTGTGATTTTTAGCCATTTTATTTATTAACACACTCACACAAAGTACGAGTTATGGCTAAAGTATATATGAAATATATACACACCCCCCTATACTTAGCTCGAACGATGTCCTCAGAGTGATCAAGAGCGATGAAGAAGACATAACTCGTGCTTAGTAAAAGGGAAGTGAAAAGGAATGTCTAAGTACAGGAACGAATAAATGAATAAAATGAGAGGAACTCGGTGGTCTCCCCCTATACTTAGGATTAACTAATCCTAAGTATAGAAAGCTGTACATGAAGGGAAAGCCGAGTGAAGAATATACAGAATCTGCCCCCCTATACTTAGGGTAAAATATCCCTAAGTATAGGCAGCAAAAACAGGAGCAGAAAGAATGAAAAGAATACTCGCAGGTCCGACATCCCCCCTATACTTAGGGTAAAGTACACCCTAAGTATAGCATAATCATAGGATGAGAGATGGGATGTGGGACTAAAGAATAGAATGATATGGACAACTGGATCTATACAGGCGGAGGAACAGTGAAAATCAGGCGTGAGATGCAAAAAGATGTGAGTCAAAAGACCACATCTCACGCAAAATGAATAGCCGCAATAACGTCCCGCGGCTCATGATCTAGGAATGGCTTGAGCCGCTGGCCGTTCACTCGAAAGGTACTCTCAGAAGATAACTCAGAAATATCAATGCTACCGTTATCGTGTACCTTTCTGACCAAGTAAGGTCCTTTCCATTTGCTCTGTAGCTTCCCTGGAAATAATCTAAGCCTCGCATCAAACAGCCATACTTTCTGTCCAATCTCAAAATGCTTGTGGCTGATATGAGAATCATGCCACTCTTTCACTTTCTCCTTATAATGTAGGCTGTTTGAGAAAGCTGCATCTCTAAGCTCTTCCAAGGCGGCTAACTCTGCCCTCCTCTGGTCTCCTATACCATCTGGATCCATCAATATGTCTGTAACTGCCCAGAGTGACTTGTGCCTCAGCTCAACTGGTAGGTGACAGGGCTTGCCATACACGAGGCGAAAGGGAGATGTACCCAATGGAGTCTTGAAAGACGTCCGATATGACCACAAGACCGAGTCCAAAAGCTGTGACCAATTCTTTCGGTCAGGGCGGACGACTTTCTGCAAAATATTCTTGATCTCCCTATTCGACACCTCAGCTAGACCATTTGTCTGTGGATGGTATGGAGTGGCAACACGATGGTCTATACTGAACTCTCTAGCAAGTGCCTTCACCTGGTCGTTGATGAAATGAGATCCCCCATCAGAAATCAGAACTCGTGGAACCCCAAACCGCATGATGATGTGCTTCTTCAGAAATCTGCAAACTGTCTTCGCATCTGCGGCTCGGGCGGGGATAGCCTCAACCCAACGACTAACGTAATCTACGGCCAACAGAATGTACTCGAATCCCTGACTCTTAGGGAATGGACCCATGAAATCGATGCCCCATGCGTCAAAAACCTCACAGAAGTGAATGGGCTGCATCGGCATCATATCACGCTGTCCACAAGTGCCCATCCTTTGACAGTCAGTACATCTCTTCACGAACTCATCAGAGTCCTTGAAGAGTGTAGGCCACCACAAGCCGGATTGGAGCACTTTCTGTGCCGTTCTTCTCCCAGAGTGATGTCCTCCTGCCTCAAGCTTGTGGCAGTAAGTGAGGACACTATGTTGCTCCTCCTGAGGAATACACCGACGCCAGATGCTATCCCCTCCTTCGTGGTAAAGGATGGGATCCTCCCAGTGGTAGGACTTGGTCTTCGCAAGGAAGGTCTCAAGCCTCTGCTTGGGCCAATCTTGTGGGACTTTCCCAGCAACGAGAAAGTTCACAATATCGGCATACCACGGAAGTGAGGCGATAGCAAGGATCGCCTCATCTGGGAAGGTATCACAAATGGGATCAATCTGCTCTGTCTCCTCAGGCTGCTCTAATCGGGATAAATGATCCGCCACCACATTCTTGACTCCAGGCTTATCCTTGATCTCAATGTCGAACTCCTGGAGTAGAAGGATCCATCTAGTAAGTCTGGCCTTGGCATCCTTCTTTGACATGAGGTACCTGATGGCGGTGTGATCTGTGTACAAGGTCACTCGGGATCCAATGATATATGATCTGAATTTATCTAGGGCAAACACTACTGCTAGCATCTCCTTCTCTGTGACCGTATAATTCCGCTGGGCGGAATCCAATGTGCGGCTAGCATAGTGTATAGCAAATGGTACTCCATCCCTCCTCTGTCCTAGCACTGCCCCTACGGCAAAATCGGAGGCGTCCGTCATGATCTCGAATGGGAGAGACCAATCAGGCGGCTGAAGGACAGGAGCCTCAATTACACACTGCTGGAGAGTCTCGAAGGACGAAAGACACTTGTCATCAACAAGGAACTCGGTGTCTTTCGTCAACAGGTCAGTCAACGGTCGGGCAATCTTGCTGAAATCATGAATGAATCTCCTATAAAAACCAACGTGCCCTAGAAATGACCGTAGCTGCTTCAAATTGGACGGCGGTGTGAGTTTTCTAATGACATCGACCTTGGCCGGATCAACCTCCATGCCTCTGTTGGAGATGATGTGGCCAAGCACCGTCCCTTGAGTCACCATGAAGTGACTCTTCTCCCAAGATAGAACCAACCGGGTATCAATACATCGCTGAAGTACTCGGTCTAGGCAGTCAAGACATGAATCGAATCCATCGCCGTAAACCGAGAAGTCGTCCATGAAGACCTCTAAACACTCCCCTACCATGTCCGAAAATATTGACAGCATGCATCTCTGAAAAGTCGCAGGGGCGTTACATAGCCCAAATGGCATGCGTCGAAAGGCGTAGGTACCGAAGGGACAGGTAAAGGTGGTCTTCTCCTGATCCTCAGGAGTGATGGCCACCTGATTGTAGCCCGAGTACCCATCCAGGAAGCAGTAATGGCTTTTCCCTGCCAGTCTCTCAATGATCTGATCTATAAAGGGCAGGGGGAAATGGTCCTTCTTGGTGGCCTGGTTGAGTCTCCTGTAGTCAACACAGACCCGCCAAGAGGTGGGTACTCGTGTAGCGATCTCCTCTCCTGACTCACTGATCACAGTCGTGATGCCCGTCTTCTTGGGCACCACATGCAAGGGGCTGACCCACTTGGAGTCGGATATGGGATAAATAAAATCTGCACTCCACCATTTTGATATTTCCTTCATAACAACCTCTCTTAGGTTGGGGTTCAGTCGCCGCTGGAACTCACGCGACGGCTTCGCCCCTTCCTCGAGATAGATATGGTGGGAGCATAACGAGGGACTAATCCCATGGAGATCTGCTACGCTCCATCCAATTGCCTTGCGGTTCTTTTCAAGAACCTCCATCAGACGGGATTCTTGCTCTTCAGTCAGATCAGCAGAGATGATGACTGGGTACATCTCAGACTCTCCCGCAAGGAATCTATACTTCAGCGAAGTAGGGAGCGGCTTCAGCTCTGGACAGCTGGGTGCTGGCAAATCTGGCTTCTGAAGAAGATGGGTGTATGCGGACAATTCTGCCAAATTTGCCTGGGAAAATGATAAAGAACTCTCACAAACTGGATCTGGAGAAGGCGGGTCCTCTGCATTGTCTCTGATCTGTTCTGCCTCTACCTCCTCCTCATCTATAGGCTCAGGTGGATCCAGATCTGGCATCTGATCATCACAATCTGCCCAATCAGATTCTGAATCCGAGGGATCTATATCAGACTCGGTGGCATCAGTACCACCGGAGAACAAGGTGGCATCAGCACCACCATATAGCAGGGTGGCCTCAGTACCACCATCACTGGAAATCGTGTCGCGATCAAGGTCCGACTCTGCTGACTCAATAGTATCCTGAACCAGGATTGTGCTCTCCAGACTATCCTCTTCTATCATCTCTGTATCAGCTGTATCTGAATATGAGAGGATGGTCTGTGCTGCAGGATCTGCCCAAACTGCCTCATCATCTGTGATCACAAAATCACAGTCCTGGTGGATGTCTGGTCCTGCGTCTGTCAGCTGTTCCGAATCTGTACTGTCCTCTGAGCGGGATCTAGCTTTGGCTCTGTGGTCCTTAACCGTCTCTATTTGTATACTCTCGCCCTGGACGCGAAAGAATACCTTCCCACTGTCATGGTCAGTCACCGCTTTGGCTGTGGCCAAGAACGGGCGACCGAGGATGATGGGGGAATCGGTCAACGAGTCAGGGGTCTCCATGTCCAGCACTACGAAGTCCACGGGGAATTGCAAACCCTGAATCGTGACGACAACATCTCGCAACAACCCCTTTGGCCTCTTGACAGACCGATCAGCAAACTGAAGGTATGTCCTGCTCTGTCTAAGAGTGCCCAACTCTAAGTGGTCGAGAAGGGCTGCCGGAAGAAGGTTGATCGACGATCCGCTATCTAATAGAGTACGGTTGAACCTCTGCTCACTGATCTGACATCTGACATACGGGGCCCCTAAATCTGGCCTCTTAGTCGGCAGATGGTTCTGGATCGCGTAACACGTGGCTTTGGTCAACACATGAATTTCTGCGGTCTTGTTCCTCTTCGTCCTTCTGACTGTGGTCTTATCTCTCAAGGATCGCTGAAGAAGAGGGATGTGTTGCAAAGCCTCATTGAGGGTCAGCTGGATGTGAAATCGGTCTATCATGCTCTGGCTGAACTCCTCCTGCTCTCTCTTTTTTGGGTCTTTTTCTTTTTTCTTCCCCTTCCCCAACTCAAGTGCTCTAGGAAAGGGGATCACAGGGTCCTTCTCAGATGAAGGACTAGGAATAGGCCTAGATGGTTCGATGACCGGATCCTCACAAACATCATTCACCACAGTGGGATCAGAAGAAACTAAACCTTTTCCTTTATTCAAATCAGAGTCCTGAGATACATTCATGCGAGGAAAGACAACATTTCTATCAGAATAAATGTTGGTGGCATCAGTACCACCTCTAGTTGGCTCTACAACTAGACGTCTTGCGGCCTCAGTACCACGGGCTGGCTCGGCTCTGCTGGTGGCGTCAGTACCACCTCCTCGATGTGGTGAAACGGCGGCCTCAGTACCGCCTGTGGAATCAGCATCTCGGGTGGCATCAGTACCACCCTCATCAGGATGTGCGGCTTCAGTACCGCTCTCCTCTTCCTCATCTGGCGCTCTAGATGGATCCTCGTGTTGTCGCTCAGATGAGGCGCCGCCTGCTGGTTTTCTACCGCTCCTAAGTGTGACAAAATCAGCATCAAATAAATCCGAAGATGTATCATCAAATGGGTCACTAGGAGTGGCAAATTCAGTGTGAACTACCTGCTCAGATTTCCTCTTCAAGTTATTCGGATTAGGCTCGATCTGTGCAGGGATGGCGGCCTTCCCTCTCATCAGGTCCCGCATCTCCTGGCGGAACTCGTCCATCTCCCGTCTAAATGTAGCCTGCTGCTCTGTGAAGAGGCGGGCTAGATCATCCATGGCGGGGCTCTCATGGGAGCCCGACGGGTTGCCTCTCTGGTAATGAGGCTGCTGGACCTGGTGTTGCTGTGGCTGAGAGGGGTAAGAGGAATGATGCTGCTGCTGGTGAGCCTGCTGCTCACGTCTCCAATTCTGTCCCTGCTGCTGGTAGGGACGAGGTACGAAGGATGATGGCTGATGTGGCTGATATGCAGGGGGCTGTTGGTGATCTCTCTGCTGGGAGTACTGCCCTCCCTGACCGGCTGGCTGCTGTTGGGACTGGTTACCCCCATTCCCCCACCTGAATCCGGGATGGTCTCGTCGGATTCTAGGTTGAGGACGGTCATACCAAATCCCGTTGACATCCATCAACGGTTCCGCATCGTAAGGGGCTGGTGGGAGTACATCCAGAGGTTGATCCGGCTGATATACCACCATCTGTAAGTCTGGAGATGGTGGTGACTGGTAAGAGGGCTGCTGCTGCTGGTACGGCTCCGCCTGTACAAGGTGGACTTGTCTAGGCTGCTGCAAGGAGCTGGAGCGCTGGGACGAGCTACGGCTGTTGCCGGAATCGCCTCGCGACAGAAGACGGGGCTGAGGAGCCGTCTGTGCCTCCTGAAGACACAAGAGCTGGGTCTTCATGTCGCTCAGAGTTTGTGCCATTTGCTCCATCTGAGTTATGCCCTGGCACTGCTTCTTCTCTATTATTTCCATGCGGTCCAACTTCTCGCTGATAATCCCCATGTCCGCAGTGGCCGACTCTGCCTGTGCGGCCGCAACTGTGGACGAACTGGATGGACCTGCATCAACCCGTGCTATCCGCTGATATTGCACGGGTCCTGGCGGCTGCTGAGATCTCTGTGTGTACAACCGAGTCTGGGACATCACCATGTAATTCTCGGACATCTCCTCATAGATGGCCCAGACTTGGTTGTGGTCCTTGGCAAAGTAGGACCCGCCGCAAGAAGCGTTCACCAGACCCTGAAGCTCTGGCGTCAGCCCACTAAAGAAGCTCTGAACTAGGTTCGGCTTCGAAATGTCGTGGTGTGGGCATCTATCCAGAAGCTCTCTGAACCTCTCCCATGCCTCGTGAAATTGCTCATTAGGGAGCATGGAGAAGTTGTTGATCAGGGCCCTCGCTGCATTCGTCCGCCCGAGTGGATAGTACTTGTTCAAGTACTCGGTGCGGAGCTGCTCCCAGGTGTACACAAACTTCCCTAGATGTTTCAGCCAGGCGGCTGCTCTATCTGCCAGTGAAAAAGGGAAGGCCATCATCCGAATCGTATCTTGGTCCACACGACGGTCGTGGACAGTACTACAGATCATCAAAAACTCCTGGAGATGGAGGTGGGGTTCCTCAGTGGCGAGTCCGTGAAAATGAGGAAGCATCTGCAGGGTGTTCGGAGGGAACTTGAAATCCCCCACGATAGCAGGTATCACCACCCACTGGTGCATCAGTGTAGATCCGGGGTTGTGTAGCTCCCGCATCGGTCTTGCTGCGGCGGCGGCTGCCGCTGCTGCGGCAGCTGCTGCTGCGGCTGCTGCCTCTGCATCAGCGTCAGGAATGTCCTCCGGCTCGCTCGGCTCGTCTCTCTCTCTTCGGAGTCTCTCCAACTCCCTCCTCATCTCTATCATGAATGCCCCCTGATCGCGTAACTGTTGCTGAACTGTCTCTAATGACGCGATCAGGGTGGAGTTAATCGCTCCCTGGTCTAAGACAAAATGTTCGGGCTGGCGATCGTCTGAACTACCGGCTCCAGCCATAGGGATGTCTGCAAAATCAGATGAGCCTAACTCAGGTTCTGTCAAATTAATTCGTCTTTCCTCGGGCTCATGTCTCTCAGTAGCAGAAGAAAGGGGATCGAGGGGGAACAGGGTGGAATCGAACTCGGGCCCGGAGAGCTGGTCTCGACTCCCACGGGCCAACCTAGATGATGAAGTCGACGCGCCTGAAAGCGGTGCAGCCAGAGGCTGCCTAAGAGATCGTCTACCCATCATCTTGATCTTGGCGAGTAGGGCGGATGGGATCTGGAGAAAATATGATCGCAAAGCAAACCCCTTGTTCACCAACTCAACACAATCTGAAGACCGTGAAAGCTCGGTCAATTTATCTTGTCAATTTTATTTGGTGAACACACAAGATATCAGAGCGATTACGTGACCTGCTGGGATACCCGATACTCTCTCAACCGACTGTCCCGCACAGAAGAGTCGGTAATCAGTCGAGATGAGCACCGGAGGGCTTTACCTAGTGTTCGGGTCACTCTCTCGCACAATCAAACCAAACAATGAGGGGGTTGCTCTCCCCAAGACAAATTTTTAATGTGAGTGTCTTTTAGGGTCAATAATGTTATCCAGTCCCAATTTTTTTTGTTTTTCTTTTTAATTTTTTCAAAATAAATACAAGCGGCCTAACGGTTTTTCCGATTCTCCTGATGATTAAGCCAAACACAGGGGGAGAAGACGAAAAAGCCGATGCGCGAGAAAATCAATGATGCATGCAGAGAAAGAAATGCGTACCTTGTCTCCAGCACTCTACATGCAAGTGATCCGCGCAGAATTTAAATACAGAATTAAACTACCTAAATGATGCAACGAGGAAAAACCGAGTCCTAGCTGAGCAATTTCTATTGATCGTGAAGAACAATAGTTAGCCAACGGAATCGAGTCCGGAGTCCGATCTTGGGAGTCACTCGGTGCCCGCCACAACGGGTCCTGCCAGCGCTGTATGTGACTCCTCACGGCACGTGGTCTCAAATCCAATTAAACTAACTTTTTTAGTGAATTTTATCAAGGTCCAATTACGTTCTATAGGAACAGATATTCTATTAAGTGTTGGGCCTTAGATATTTACGTCACAATCAACAGAAATTCCTAAATCTAGGGGCTCGAGAAAAACCGCGTAAACACCGGAAAAGGCAGCTAGCTATAAAAACCACGATAAAAGCCGCGAAAATCCGAATGGGTCCCCCGAGCACACCGGTGCTCGGCGAAACAGACCCGCTAAGTTACAAGTGTTCACAAGTCCAAAGTCTAAATTATTACAACAGTATTGTTCTCTCTCTCTCTCAGAAATGAAAACTCCTTCTTCTCTCTCTTCCTCCTGCTCTTCTTCCCGTGCGGGTCCTCAAAAAGTGTACTCCAAGTTCTCCACGCAGTACCTCGCACAAAAATTAGAAAGAGAGAGAGTGTCAGAAAACAGTTATAATTAAGAGAGACAATATGAAAAAAATGACTACAAAGCCGTGCTCCCCGGCAACGGCGCCATTCTGATGACCGGCCAAATGACAGAGGTAAAGGTACAGAAAATTAGGTCGTTGCGACCTCAGTCACTCAACTAAGTCAATCAAGAAAAATCAATCACTCAAATCAGATAAAAACAAGCAAGCACAAGAAAGAGCGATCTAGCTATAGGATTAACCTGGTATAGCTCCCAGGGTCGATCACAAGGAGCACAGATTGGCCTTGCGGCCCACGATGTAGTCACAAATCCAAAAGAATCTTTTTTAATGGTTTTTATTTGTTTTTATATTTTTTTAGATTTTTTAAATAATGAGAAAATTAAAGAAGGTAAATACAAGGGAACTTCAACAATTTATTACACACACCAAAAATGATGCAAAAATTCCATAAAATTGATTTTTAGGTTTTTTAAGTTTTTTACTGTTTTTGGTGAATTTTTGGAATTTTTCTAATGGGTAAATTATTTATTAAAAATCAAACAATGCGAAAAACAAAGGGGACTGTCCAGCAAGGCTTAAGACCCAAAAATAAAATACTCTTGGATCTCAAAAAGCCCTAAAGGTAATTTTCCTATAATCTAGAAAGAATAAGGAAAATTTAGGCACCCTAATTATTGTTTTTGGATTTTTAATTTATTTATTACAATTTTTATGGGTTTTTAGGGGTTTTTCAATTTTTAAGGTTTTTAAGTGATGAAAAGTAGCCAAAATTGGCTAGAAAATCAAGCAACAAGCAAGAAACAGTAACCAAATTTTTTAGAATTTTTGGTGGAGTTTTTATATTTTTTTGGTATTTTTAAAGTCAAACAGTGGCAAAAATATGTGTTTTTGAATTTTTAAAAATAATAAATGAAATCAAAAATGTCCCCAAAAATCATAGAAATTCCTACACCATGGCAGGAGCCATGTGTCAAAATCTCATTGGATTTGGAGGTCGTTTGATATTTTATTCAAAAATAAAGGTGGGGCACTGTGCACAGGGACCTATGTGCAAATACCCAAAAGTTCTGGGGTCCTGGTGCAAAATACCCAAGAAGTCACGTGCCAAGCACGTGCCTGGGGCACTCAAGGACCTAAATGTAATAAAAATAAGTTCCAAGGACCTATTGATAACTCGTATCAAAAGTCCAGGGGCTTATATGCAATTTACCCAAAATAAAACGCACATGCGCATAATCAATGCTCACAGGGGTATATATGCAAATAAACAAAACTTCTTATTCAATGAATAACATCCAGAACTACAAGGCACATATTGCAAATATCCCAAAGTAACACGTGACGAAGCACGTGGTTCTCTACTGGCGGGGGTATAAGTGCAAATAGAATAAATACGAGGTCCTTGATGCAAATATCCCAGAAAATAAACAACTTGAATTGAAAATTACAGGACTAAAATGAAATAGAACAAACAGAGGGGTCTAGGAGAAATTTACCCCTTTTATTATTATCGACGGCCCGATGTTGACGCGTGGCAGATCTGACGGTGGGGAACAAACGCGCCTTTGACTATGGAAGCGCTGGCCTGATCCGACGGCTGGTGTGCGTCCACGTGGGTGGTCGGACGGTGGTGATGCAACGTGGTTCTTCGAATGAGACCAGGCTCAGATCGGATGGTCGAAGTGCAGCCACGTGGATGATCGGACGGTGCTGGGCTCGGGTGCCTCTCTCCTCGGCGGCAACGGTCCAGATGAGATCCTCAGATGGATCAACGGCCACTGCTCCTCTATAGATCGACGGCTGGGATTAGAACTGGAGCGAAGGCCTCATCGGACGGCTCTGGAGGATGGTGGAAGAACTGATGGCCGGCGAACTTCGCCGGCCTCGTGCGTGGACTCCGGTCCTCCTCAGCTGCTGCAAATGATCGGAGAAGCTCCGCTGGACGGTCCCGCAGCTGCTGGTGGTGGTCAATGCCCCAGCCAAGCCCTGGAGAGGCTCCGGCGAGGCTGGCGGCGCGAAGCTCCTGGCCTGAAGTTGGGAAGCCTCAGACGCCTCCCTTTGGACCTGCAAAGCAACCAGAACGCTTCGCGGGTCGAGGGCAAAGTGCCTCGACCCAAGAAAGCGAGGTGACGGTGAACGGTGCGGTGGGGCGAAAGAGCTCCGGCGAGGCGGAGACGGTGGAGCTCGGTTCCCAGATCCTGTGCGATCTGGGTTGAATGAAAGGGCGTAGAAGGTGCGTGAAGGGTTGGCGGAGGTGATGGTCAGGTCGGAGGATCGAGATGTTGCGCGAGATGGACGGAATCAGGGAAATGCGTCGATGGGTCGATTTGGGCGTAATCTAAAATTACACTAAATGGAAGATCTAATCGGATACCTGATGGATGCTGGAGACTATGCTGGAGCTGCTCTTGCTCCTGGTCGTAGCTTCGAAGGGCGTCAAGGCCTGAAGCTCGATGCTCAACGCCGGTGGCGGAGCAAGGCGGCGAGAAACGCCGGATCGATGGTAGGGACACCCTCACCTCACTGCAACAGGGTCAAACTCGAGCTGTCACCTCGGGCTTTGCTCTGGAGGTCACGGGAAGAAGGATGGCGATCCAAAGATGGGGCGCGGAGGCGGCGGAGGTGAGAATATATAGAGTGACAGCGTCGATTAGGGTTGAGTGGAGACGGCGATGGAAAGCGTTGATTTGATGGCGAAGGATCCGGCGAGGGAGAGGGATGAACGGCGAAGAATCCGGGCATGGGATATGCGTGGGAGACAGCCTGGAGTCGCGTGGGAAAATCGGAGAAGGCGGGGCGGCGCACGCATTCCAGAATAGGAAGGAGTCCGCGGGGGAGTTGACCGGGGTCAACAGTCCCCCGTGGACCAATCAGGAGCGGCCACGTGTGCCCGATTTTTGTTTATTTATTTTAGGGTAGAAATAGGCCGAATTAAAGAAAACTCAAAACATGAAATATTTTTCTTTTATTTTTTTCTATTTTTTGGTGATTTTTAATTAATTTTTGGGAATAAAAATAGGGTAGCTATATATATAGGTATATGTACACTATATGGAGTTTTTATTTTTGAATTTTTTATTTGTTATTTTTATGTATTTTTATGCTCTTTTTGTATTTTATTTATTTACAAGATAAAATGAGGAATAAAAGAATATTTTTATTTTATTTTTATCACTTATATACAAGGGTGAAATAAATAGATATATACATTTATATACATGGTATTTATACAATGTATTTTTGTATTTTAATTTTGTAATTTTTATTTGATTTTTGTTTTGTTTCTTTTTATTTATTTTATTTACAAAATATGCCATAGAATATTCACAAAAAGTTCTGAAAATAATTGAATTTATTTATAGGGTTAAATAAATACAAAGGTGTGGTTTATGTACATGGTGAAGGAAGGGTATTTTTGATCTTTTTGCTTTTCATCTTTTTATTTTGTTTTTAATAGTTTCTAAATATACACACAATATGGACAAACATATTTTTGGGTGAGGAAAATATAATTTTATTTATTTACAGAAGTATATACACATGAGCTCCTATCTCCCTCTACTTTGGCTTTTATGCGGTCAGGCCCATGCTGAGCCCTCCCTTGGGTTAGGTTGCTCAATATTTATTCTAAATATTTCCCTCTTTTTCTTTTTGCTCTTTATTCTTTTATTTTTGCACAAAAACATGCTAATTATAGGTTTTTACACAATGCATGCTTTTGGTAATTATTTGTATTTACACATATCTACATGTATTTGCAAAGGTTTTTGTAGCTAAAATAATAGAATAAAGAGTGATGAATGGGTATTCATCACCCCCTATGCTTTAACTTTGCTAGTCCCTTAGCAAACACTTATTTGAAAAAGAAGTGAAAAAGAAAGAAAAAGAAAAAGAAAAAGAGGATGTACATGGATCAAGGTTGACTTATTAAATTTTCCCTCATTAAATTGAAATATGGAGCTCGATCAGATCTTTGGATTATTAATGTGTCGGAACCTTATTTGGACTTAAGCCTAAAACTCAACAGCCTCCAAGTTCCACCAATCTATGGGCAAGACTCCTCAATAAACCAGATCAGAACAAGTCTACATACACAAACTCTAATGACCATGAATCTTTTCCTTGCGGTGTAAGTGATATGTGGCTCCCCACCTCAGAAGTAACAAAGAAACAACCTCCCTCAACCTGGTAACTCTAATGCCTCAGTCTAGCAACTCTTTCCTCGAGAAGCGGGGTATTCCCTTCTAAGTTCAAGTGCAACCGGCTCAAGAAGAGGGGGTAGAAGTATAGAGTTTTGGAAGCTTAGCCAGTGTAGCTAAGTCTCCCGCTGCAAGCTTCATGAGATGTAACATGATACCATAAGCTTTTGCTTTTCACTCCGGTGGGGTTATTAAATTTTCAATCCGACCCACCACTTTTTTGGAGTTCTTTTTGCATTTTTTTTTTTTTCAAGACTTCTGTACACATATCTACATGGTGCAGCATATATAAGAAATTTCCCCTTGAGCCAGTAGACTATCCCTCTTTTGAAGCTTTATTGCAACCCACAGCTTCTGTCTTTAGCTTTCAACACCACTAGACCAAGTTGAGGTGCACTTCCTTCACTATAAGAAGAAGAGAGGTTCCGCCTAGAAGTACTACCCTCATATGCTACCCCAAGCCAAAGGAAACTGCCTCCTCACCACCTCATCCATGGAGAGCCATGTGTAAAGTGCAGGTGCAAGTGAAGCCATTGTCTCTGAGAGTCATGCGTGTGTTGTTAAGTGCTCTACTTAGGCTCATCAAGATGACATATGCTCATAGCCTAGTGGACTCAAAGAATTAAGTCCTTATGGACCTGAAAAGCCTTAACCCTAAGTCCTACAAGGTTCCTCTTGAAGTTAAGTGGATTAAGATCTTTTTCAAGCTCCATTTCTCAATTTAATTCCAGGCTTAGTTTAAATGTCAACTCTCATCCGGGAAAAACTATATACATATATGTACACAAGATGCTATTTACAAATATTTTACAATCATGCAAAAATTTTTGAAAAAATGTTTTGAAATCATGAATGATGCATGAGGTGCAAGTTTTGCAAAAAGATATTTACAAACATTTACACAAGATTTTTGCAAACTTTTGATTTTCAAAACATTTTGGAAAAAATTTTGTACTATATACATAATTTTGATACAAAATATTTTACACAAGCTTTTGGTAATTATAGGTTTTTACACAATGCATGCTTTTGGTAATTATTTGTATTTACACATATCTACATGTATTTGCAAAGGTTTTTGTAGCTAAAATAATAGAATAAAGAGTGATGAATGGGTATTCATCAGTACATAACCCTAATTATAAAGAGGGACCTATTATGCAAATTATTCATTCTTCATTTCAGATCAGGGAATGATTTTTGCAATAACATTTTATTGCATAATGGCTCGTCATGGGCTCGTATGTCCAACAAGAAGGATTTTCCAGCCCCATCGCTGGAGCTTTGCTCCAGACGATCAATCTTGCGGCTCGCGGCCTTTGGCCGCCCGAGGTGACTTTTCATGCGTTTTTAGGTTAGGTGTACCTTAGGTTTAATTCTGCATTTTATTTCTTGTTTTAATTACTACCATTTGCTTAGGGATAGGATTAAAGCCTCACCGGAGCAATATAGCTCTGGCCACCCCTATTCACTGTGCAAACATTTGTTCCCAACCTCGTCGTTCATCTCATTTCCTCTCTCATTTCTCCAACTTTAGACTACCCATTTCTGCCAAACTGATCATCAATATGGACCATCGAGGTCCCTTTCCTCCATGTAATCGGACCTCCATCGCCTTGCCCCACTTCACTTCCATTCCCCCTTAAATAGGGTCAAGGCAGTTTACTCTCGACCCGAACATCTTTCTGTGTAGGTACTTTGAGCTGAAGAGCCCGAAGGATATGCTTTTAGGTTCATCGGAGGGTCCTAGGTCACCTGAGCTTCTCTAACCTACTAGGACCCCTCCGAGCGTCCCCAAGGCATTTTGAAGTCTCCTGCTGATGAGGACTGACAAGGCGATCGTGTTGAGAATCTGAGAAACGTGAGAGCTGCAAAGATTCGAAGGGGAATGTCGATCAAAGACTGCATCCTGGGTTATTCTTCCATGTTCTTCAAGAAGAGCAACCAGCGTTGGGTCATCGTCCTTCTCCAGTTTTGATTTGAGCCCTTGGATTGATCCTCTCCGCAACCATTTGATCTGAGGGTTGATTTGATCAGAGTCATCGATTGCTGAAGCGTCACTGTAAGATGTGGGCACACCACATGTTCAAGTGGGGATCATCCAGCTGTTCGATCCAGACCTTAGTCGGGGTAAATTTCAACCTAAACCCTCTTTTTATCGCTTTATAATTTAGTCCCGCAATTTAATTTTAACGGTTTAGTTTTTTGGTGAAATTGCATGTGACCACTGAAGTTTATTGGATATTGCTTAGTAATCCATGCAAAGTCACTTTACGTGCCGCCCCATATGAGGTGGCCATTTTGCATGTATACCCCTACGGGGTTTGCATTTCATTCTGGTCTAAGAACTTGTTATATTAGTTATATATTTTTATGTAAATTGCATTTTATTCCCTTCCTTTCATTTTAATTACAATTATGTTCGTTCTACCATTCTATGTGCTATTTATATTTATTAAATATATCATTCGTGCTCCAAAATTCTCTAAAATAGAGATAGGTGATTTCTAGTGTATATACTCACGTTATATTTTCAGATTGGTTTTAGGAATTTTAATATTTATTAAAAATCAAAAGAGCACAATTTTGTCCCTGTTTGACTTAAAAATTCCAAAAAATAAATACATTTGAAAAATTCACCAAAAATATATTTTTTATTATATTATTTAGTAACTCAGAACCAAAATTCCCTAAAAATAGAAAAAGATAAAGATAAAAAATTAAAAAGCTCCAAAATCCAGTAAAAAAGATATAAAATTCCCAAAAATCCCAAAATATTTATTTTTTCTTAATTTTCTTTATATTAATATATATATATATATTAAAATTAATTTGAAGATTTTTGGACTTCATTTGCTATTTTTTACCTTCAAATCAATTCCGCCTATTTATTTAATCCCTAATTTGGGATATTTTTGACTTTAAAACTATATAAAAATTAGTAAAATTATCTAAAAATCACAAAATAGAAAAAAATTATTTTAAACCTAAAAATATTTTATTTCGCGTATTTTGTTTACTTTTATTTGCATCAATAATTATATTAGCTTATATTATATATATCACTTTATATAAGCTTATATTGTATATTTAAAAAAAGAAATAAAAAATCAGAAATAAAAAAAGAAAAGAAATTACAAAATTATAAACAACTAAACATATATAAAAAATAGAAATTTCAAAAAAAATATATAAAATGAAAAACCCACACAAAAATACAATGACAAGAGGAACACACATTTTTGGATTCATTTCCCCGATCTACCATTTGCTCCCTGTGTTCGACACTCTACATATTTACATCTATAGATATCTATTGTAGGGTTATAAATTTTAACTCCACATCTATTTTTGATTTTCATTGCTTTATACATATTGTGGTTAATTGTTGAATTATTAGGGTTTCATGAGAGATCGCTTCAACCACTGTCGGTGAGCCTTGTGAATTGACAAGACCCATGCAAATCCCTAGTTTTCATATACACATGTATTTATTTGTAGTTGAATATTTTATAATTTGTTTCGTATAGTATTTTAGCCATATTTATTGAAAATGCCCAAGTATGAGTTATGGCTAAAGTATATACAACGTATATATGACCCCCTATACTTAGCTTGAGCTATGTCCTCATAGGTCAAGGAGAAAAACAGAAGATATAAATCATTGTAAGTATACCAGAACGACTAAAGAATGAGAAGTCGGTTATCCACGCTATACTTAGGATCAACTAATACTAAGAATAACAAACTGTATACAAAATAGGGATGATCGAGGATCAGAATTTACGAAATCAACATACTTTTCTTGTCCCCTTATTATGGTAAAATATCCCTAAATAAAGACAGAATGTTAAAAATTGAGGGAGAAGTGAGAGAATAAATAATGAATAACCCGAGGGCACTCACCCCCATACTTAGGATGAAGCATATCGTAAGTATAACACTAATGAATGGGGTGAAAGCAACATGGGAGAAAGAATTGGAAGAATGAAAATGAAAAGAAGAAAATCTAATCTAATCAAAGATATTTATAGGAGCATTGTCCAGCTCCATGGAAGTTGTTGTAGCAGTGAAGTCTTCATTGAAAATCATTTGCACAGAATCGACACAACCAAGAATGTATCATGATCTAGTACGGCTTTAGGAATTGACCATGGACTACGAAGGGTTGTGCTTCAACTGACAATTCTGATATCAGTACACTTCCATTGTTACGTACGGTCCTGACTCTGTATGGCCCTATTCTCTTTCTCTTATATTTTCCAGGAAATATCTTCAATTTTGTGTCAAACAACCATACTTTCTGCCTAGGTTCGAAGGTCTTTCTTTTGATGTGCTTGTCATGTCAGCGTTTGACCTTCTCCTTATACATTAGACTATTGTCGTATGCGTAATCTATGGATTCCAAGTGTCCGTTCAGATCCAACTTTCTCTGTTGACCGCCTTTTTGTGAGTCAAGGTTGCAGATATTCACTACCCATAATGATTTGTGAATCATTTCCACTTGCAGGAGGCATGGCTTTTCATAGACAAGGTGATAGGGTGACATGCCCAAGGGAGACTTGTAGGTCATTTTATATGCCCAGAGAACAGAGTCTAGAAGTTGTGTCCAGTTCTTTCTATCTGACCTCACGAGTTTCTACAATATTATTTTGATTTCTCTGTTTGAAAGTTCTTCCAAGGCATTTGAGTGTGGATGATAAAGAGATGTGACCAGATGATCGATGTCATACTCCTTTGTTAAATTCTTAACTTCCTTATTGATGAAGTGGCTGCCTTCATATGAAATCAGAATCTTTGGAATGTCAAACCGTGATATGATGTTATCCTTTAGGAACATACAAAATGTTTTGTTGTCCGCGTCTTGAGCTGGAATGACTTCCACCCATCGACTCACATAATCAACAGCAAGAATAATGTACTCATAGACTAGACTACTAGGAAATGGACCCATAAAATCGATGTCCCATGCATCGAACACATCAGATATCTAGATATATTTGAGGGGCGTGTTGTATTTAAATCCAAGGGGTTTTCCCATTTTCTAACAGTCTGTACATGCTTTTACATAGTTATCTGCATCCTTGCAAAGTAGTGATACCAGAGGCCATACTGTAATATCTTAGCTGTCGCTCTACTTCCAGAATGGTGTCCACCAGATTCGAGCTTATGGCAGTGCTCGAGGACACTTGTGTACTCCTCCTGAGGAATACACCGACGCCAAATGCAATCCGCACCTTCACTGAATAGATGTGGATCTTCGCATTAGTAAAAATGAATGTCGGACGTGAACTTGTCCTTCTTGATCTGCGACCAATCATGTGGAACCACCCTAGAGGCGAGGCAATTCACGATTTCGACATACCAAGGAAGAGAAGCCACGTTGAGAATTGAGTCATCATGGAAAGTTTCTATTATTAGTGCACTGCTCAGTGGAGCATCTTGGCATTCATTTCTGGACAAATGGTCTGGCACTACAGTATGAACTCCATTCTTATATCTTATATCCAAATCAAATTCCTAGTGGAGAAGGATCTATCTAAATAGTATGGATTTGGCATCCTTCTTCTGTTGTAAGTATCAGATAAAAGAGTGGTCAGTGAAAATGACTTTTGATCCTAACAGATAGGATATGAACTTCTCTAAAGCGAACATTACTGCAAGCAGTTTCTTTTCTATGACTTCATAATTCTTTGTGATTCATTAAGTGTTTTGCTGGTGTAGTGAATGGCATAGGGCACCTTGTTTCTTCTTTGTCCTAGCATATCCCCAACTGCAAAATCTGATGCATCTGTCATGATCTCAAAAGAAAAAGATCAATCGAGTGGCTGTAGGACTGGAGCCTGAGTGACGATCTCTTTTAGGTAATAAAAAGATTGGATAACCGTATGATCGACAATAAACTCGGTCTCCATGCAAAGCAGCACTGTGAGAGGTCAAGCAAGTTTGCTGAAGTTCTTGATGAAACAACGACAAAAGTCGACATGCCCTAAGAATGACCTTACATTCTTATCATTTTGAGGTGGCTTGAGTTTAGAGATCACATCCACCTTTGCCGGGTCAGCCTCCATGCCACGCTTGGAGACGACATGACCCATCACTATTCCTTCTATAACCATGAAATGGCTTTTCTTCCATGATAGTACATGATTGACTTCATGGCATTTTTGGAGTACCCTGTCAAGGTGCTAAAGACAAGAATCGAATCTGTCATCGTAGATGGAGAAATCATCCATAAAGACCTCAAGAAAACATCCAATATGTTGTCAAGGACGACAAGCATGCACCTATGGAAAGTTGCTGGAGCATTATATAGGCTTCTTCTGAAAGTGTAGGTGCCAAACATGCAGGTAAAAATTGTCTTATCTTGATCCTCAGGGTCGATCGCCTCTTTGTTGCACCCGGAGTACCCATCTAAAAAGAAGAAGTATTTCTTCCTTGCGAGTCTCTCAAGAACTTCATCAATGAATGGCAGAGGAAAGTGGTCCTTCTTCGTTGCGTCATTCCAACGATGGTAGTCTAGACAAACCCACCAAGATGTCAGTACTCAGATAGAGGTTTCCTCTCCTTAGTCGTTCTTCACCATTGTGAGCCCAACTTTCTTGGAAACTACATGCATGGGGCTCACCCAATTGAAGTTGGAGATGGGGTAGATGAAGCCTGCTTCACACCACTTCATGATTTCCTTCATAATGTTATCGTGAAGATTATGGACTAATATTATATGGAACTCTAGGGATGGCTTGCAATCATCTTCGAGATAGATGTGGTTTGAACACAAACTTGGATTTAACTAGTAGAGATCGGAGATGTTCCAACCAAGGGCCTTGTAGTTCTTTTCTCGAGAAGTTGTGATTCTTGATCCGGAGTCAGGCAGTTGCTGATGATAACATGATACATGTTCTCTTCACCTGCAAGGAACACATACTTCAGACCTACCGGGAGTAGTTTGAGTTCTGGTATCTATTGAGTTTGCTCCACGGTTACTTCAAAAATTGTGGCGGTAGCTTAGAGATCTGCTAATTTCAATTAGGTGTCGTCCACCTCTATCACTCTTGGCTCTGAAATGAAAGTGCCGAACATATCTGCAATGAATTCTTCATGTTCGATCTGGATTGAATCTTCTTCAAACATGCTGCTAAGTTACTTAAACTCTGATTCAGTCTCACAATCGGCAAGGAAGCATCGACTGACTATACTATCTAGGTCCTCCTCTGAAGAGAGAATTCATGTGTGAAGGTATCATCCAAAGAGATTTGTTATTCATTGATATCAATGATGTCACAATCTTGAGTTGCTGATTCTAGCTTTCTTTCTTTAGATACGGCTTTCGGCTCACTAATCATATCCATAGTGACTTTGTTAGAGCTGGAGCAAAATATGATCTTCCCAGACCTTAGTCGATAACTGCCTCGGTTGTGCGAAGGAACGGTCAACCTAGAATTATAGGGGTCTGGAGTAATGATGCGTGTGAGTCCATATCTAGGACTAAAAATCAACAGGAAATTTCATGTCCTACACGATTATGATAACGTCCTCCACCATACCTTTGGACCGCTTTACAGATCGATCTATGAACTGTAAGATCATTCTTGTCGGCTTAAGCAGTCCAAGCCCAAATTCCTATAGAAGTGAGGTGGCATTAGGTTTATTGAAGACCCTATCAAGTAGAGTCTGCTTCAAAGATTTGGTCAAAATACTGACATGTGATGTTGGGCCCTCCCTTGTCTTTCTTTTTTTGCGGAAGCTCACTGATTGCATTTACTGTGGCCATGGTCAGAATGTGCGTCACGCCTCTACTGCGCCTGTTCTCGCGGTTCAGATGCTTGGAGATGCATGCCTATTTTAATCCTTTCTTGACAGCTGGCATGTAGTTCATGGCCTTCATGAGTGGCATTTTCAAAATATGATTATAAATAATTTCCACCACTCCAGGGTCGGATAATGAATTTTTTGAATTTTTAATATTTTTTGATGTTATTCATTACTGTAGAAAATAGAATATTCATAGAAGAAAAATTAGTATTCCTAATTAAAGGATTATTTACAGATGACTGGCGAACGGATGAGCCATCATGTGAAATAGGCGAAAATCTATCAACATGAATTTGAGCTTCTTCGGGCTACTCTAGATCGGCTGCTGGTGTGAGCTCCTCCAATGCTGGTCCTTATCGGCTTGGGCTCTTCATTTCTTTTTGTAAATTTTTTTGCTGACCTTTTTTGTAAATTTTTCTCTTGATCCTGATGTTGGATGGTGGCTGGTCCTGCTCCTCCATCTTCTTCCTCAACTGGCTCTACGGTTGACCCGAATGATGTAGAAGATGAGCTAGAAGATGCTTTATTCTTCCCCGTAACAGTGGTTGATGGTTGCAAGGTTCTATCGCTCATGAGAGTCATAACATTAGACAACATGTACTATATATGTACTAAGCCTTCTCCCACTATAAGTTGGGTCGGCTACATGGATTCTTGCACTATAACATTAGACAACATATAATCTGAAATACCTGACTTGGTTGGATTGATGGAGACATCACAAACTACCTGTTCTTTGCGCTTAAAATTGTTGGGGTTTGCCTCAACCTACGTTGGATTTGGTGTTTTAGTGGCAGTGTGGTTGTCTAGCTTCTGGGACATCTTTGTGAGGCCTTTGACTAGTTGGGCCAAGCAGTCCAAAGTGGGGTTCACTGGTGCATTCTCGGATGAATGTGCTTACCACGTTGAGAACGGTACTACTGAGGCTGGGAACTCTGAGAATCATGTTGAGGAGGAGGGAGTTATTTCTAATGAAATTGTGAAGGTGGAGGATACTAGTTGTAAGAAGAACCCACATACTTGTGATATGGCTAATATTGGCGGTATGCGGGCCGCTGGTACTGCTTGTTCTGCCTCCAATTATTCTGATACTACGTAGGCTGTTGTTGAGGCTGATGAGATCCCTGGACAAATTGCCCACCTTGATGCAGGTGATATGGCCGGATGACTGAGGATTGGCCATGATGTTGTCCTCCTGGATGGGCCAATTGGGCATCATTGTTCCAGATGACGTTCACTTCTTGTATAATTGGTGGTGGTGGTGAGAATGGATCATAAGAAGGGTGCCGATGAATCTCCATTTCATCACCTTTATTCTTTCATTTTGGCCTTTAAACCCTAGCTAAATGCATGTATATATCATTATTTTACATAAATTAACATCTATTATTCATTGTATAAATATTATATATAATATTGTATTTAAATCCAAAATAAAAGAATAAAGGAAAGAAAAGAAAAATAAATGAAATACCAAAGGTATTGAATGACCCTAAACCCCGAGACCTAAGCATCATGATGATTGGGTCGACAAGGAGTAAAGTTGGGGGAGATAAAGGCCAAAAATACAATAAAACCTCAATTTATTTTGCCAAATAATGTAGTTTTTGGGACTTATTTATTTAATTTTGTTTACATCAAATAAATAAACTTTGTACATCAAAGTTATAGATACAAATACATAGAAAAATACAAAATTTATTTCACACAAAAATAATACATATTGTACTTTCACCGTATAAACTCAAAATAAAAATCCAAAACCCAAACTTCATTGACATGTACCTTCACCATATAACCTCAAAATTAATTAAAATCAACTTAATTATATATACCTTTTTATTATATAGTTAATGGAGGTGGTTTTATCTATTTTGGAGTTAGGATGCAAAATTTAGGTTTTGGACCCCTCTTGTACAATATACTTCAATAAAATATTCATTTTATTTATTCTTTATATTTTTCACAATTTTATATTTTCTAAATATTATTCTAGTCTATGTACATAATTAGAATAAAATAAAACCATAAAAACACATGAAAATAAATTAGTATACATCGATACATAGATGAATACACTCTACATATACCTATAATTAATTAAGTATACAAATGAACTCAAAAAAATACAGTAGAAATATATTTATATATATCTAAATAAGTTATAAGTATATAAATTATATGTATAAGATAATAAAATTTAAAATACAAAATAAAAATAAAATATACAATATATAGGTAAATATACCTATAAATATACATGTAAAAAGTAAAATACAATAACTAAACTTGTAAAAATAAATAAAAATCATAATAAAATATTACATAAAATAATAAATATTTTTTATATTTTAACCTAAAATTTGTAAAATCATTTATTATATTATTTTAAATTAATAAACTTTTTATTTTTCATTTAGTCTTCTTGTGCTCGTGCGTGGCCCAATCAGAGCTAAAAAGTAGTTGACCGCAGATCAATTCTTTGACCCCCTTGGTTCGGCTAGTTGTCAGAGTTTTGACCCCACCTTCCTCGAATTATTACACCCATTCCTTGCACCCATTTGGATCGAAGTCTTCTTGACTTTTGATCCTCGACCCTTAGGCTTTCACGCCAACATCATTTCTTGGTCGAGGTGCCTCTGGATCGGGTGCATTCTCCCGAAGAAGAAGCACATGTATATAATCTCTCCTCCGCCTCTCATTTGGATTTGATTTCTCTTCTACCGCAAAACCCTAGCCCTACGTGTCGATTGAATCTCTTGGTGTCGATCAGAGGTCGATCCAGGCCTTGCCAGACTTCTCCATCGCAGGCCTTCAACAAGCCTTCTAGGATGGTAATCTCCCTATTCTCTCGCATTTTTTATTCTTAGGATAAGCATCAACATAGTGTCGCCTTTTATTTCCGTTAATTATGTCTTATTCATTGTAAAATTTAAAAACTTCGATCAGCAGAGCTCCAGCTCCGCCATTTGATCTCGTTGTTTTGGATCAGTTCCAACCCCGCTAAACGCCCCATCTCCTTCTCCCTTCGCGACTACACGCCCCGCGCATCTTGACTCAACCAGATCTGCCCAGGATTAGGAGAGTAGGCTCTCCTCATCTGCCACTTATCGGAGAGCTCCACCCTAATCATCTCAGCTTCATCTTCACCACCCGAAGCCTCAAGAGGCTTCGATTTTTGTCCCTCCTACTAACCCTACAGGTTACAAAGCAAAAGACCCCCCTTTCAGGGATATTCAAGTAAAGGAGAATGACCCAAGAACCTCAAGCTTCCAGGACCTTATCAATGGATCCTGGACCCTTCTGATCCCACCATTCAATGTAGAGGAGCAACAGCTCCATTTTTCACCAGACCAGCCTACCGGGTGACCAGACGAGGGAGAAGGAGCTGATTGAAGCTCGAATGGGGTGTGTTCTTAGCATGTTCTTCGAACAAACCTCTCCACTGTTCGATCAAAAGTCCAGACCGAGAATAGCTGTTGATGTTTAATCGAAAAGACCAACATCTTTTATCTCTGTTGTGGGGATCTAATTAGAGCCATCATCCACAAGCCATCATCATGCATTTTGGGCGTGATGCGTGTCAAGTGAATTCATCTCCGCCATTCGCCAGCGGTTAAGTGGGGTATTTTGCATTTTTAAACCTACACCTTTTTATATTTTAATTTTAGTATTAAATCTTTCATCTGCAATTCAAAAAAGTTTGTAATAAATATAATTTGGACCCTAAACTTTCTCGTATTTACATCTTGGTCCCGCAACACATGACCTCACGTGCATGTGCGTGTGAGATGAGGGGCTTTTTTGTAGTGGAACCCTTACATGGTATATATTCTTTTTGGTCCATTAAATATTAACTCTAGTATTGAACTTTTTGGTTAAATTGCATGTGTGACCTGTCGTTTTTTATTAATTACGCTTATACCATTGCCAACGCATAATTAGTTGATAATTGTGGGCTTTTTGCATGCTTAGCCCTAGATTTCTTTAAGGGTTTCTAGAAACAAATAATAGCTTGGATAAATTGCATTTAGGTTCCAACCGGTTCAAGCATTTTTATTTATTTTATTTTATTTATTAAAAATATTAACCTGCATCTAAACATTATAGTATAATTATTTTAAGTACCCAATAATAATAATACAATCACATATATTTTTTGTGGGGTATTGAAATTAATTTTACTATTTTAAAAATACAAAAAGATTTCATTTCATCCCTATATGCGTCTAAAAATACATGAAAATAATAAAACCTCTTTTGAAAAACTCTAAAAAAATATATTTTGTTTATTATAATATTTTATATCTACAGACCAAAAATCTCTAAAAATAGAAAAAGAAGACCACAAAAAATTAAAAAGATCCAAAATCCATATAAAAATTATTAAAAATTCTCAAAAATCCCAAAAATACTTGTTTCAGTTTTTGTATTTACTTTATTATATCTAATATATATTAAAACTATTTTTGATTTGTTTGATATTTTTAGATATTTTCAAAATTTAAAACTAATCAACCATATCTATTTCTCACTCTTTTGCACTGTTTCATCAGTTAAAAATATTAAAAATTAGTAGAAGGTAAAAGAAAAATAATAAATATAAAAAAATATAAAAAGAACAAAAATATTTTATTTTACCATTTTGAGTATTTATAGCTATATATATAGTTGTATTATACATATAATCTATATTAGTACATACACTTTTATATTATCTTATTAAACAAAAAAAATTTAAAATTAGTATATATAAAAAGAAAATAAAAATTATATAATTAAAAACAAATAACAAAATATATAGAAACAAAAAAATTTAAAAATAAATAATTAAAAACCCGCAAATTTTTTTAAAAACTTCAAAAGCTTAAAAATAGTTGTTGTCTTTGTAGTCAAATTTTGTTGTTTATCCCCCATTCTCTCTGTGTTCGACTCCTTACTATACGTGTCCACTATACACATTTTATTATAGGATTATAATAATTTTGATTCACACTTGCTCGCATTGTTTTATCTTTACACTGCGTGGGTTGATTGTTGAATTACTATGAGTCTCGTGAGTGGTCGGCTCATCGAAAATTTATTCTCGCACTCCATGAGGATGTTATTTTAGACCCTTGCAAGATTCTAGTTTTCAAATGGCATCATTGTCAGGGAGCAATGCGTAGGATATATTTCTGGGTCCATTTTATTTCATTATTTTTCTTTATTATTTTTTCTTTATTTAATATGATCGTTTATGGTGCTAATATTTTCTCTTATAATTTTCCTGTGAGAAATTCGAGATGATGGCGACTGCCTAGGTGGTTGGGTCACCCAAGTCAAGAAGACTTGGTACTTGTACCTGTGGACCAAGGGGAGAGAGCAAGAGAGAGAAGGTGGAATGATTTAGCATAGCTTCTTTTTATTTTTTGTGTGTGAGAGAGAATGACATTTATTTTTGCTCAATTAATTTGTAATAATACATTTACTTTGACTTGGACACTCGAGCCCAATTTACAAGTGATTATTCACTTGGGATCTCATACGATTTTTCGTGATTTTGATTTCTTTTGTTTTCCATGTTTTGAGTTTTCTACCTTATTTTTATTGTTTTGTGCAATAAGCCCTTAGTTTTGTAGAATTGCTTGCTCGATAATCTAAGGCCAAACACCTAATAGAATGCATGTCCCTATAGTTCTACTTTTGGACTTATATCAAACTCAACTATTGATACTTGCCTTGAAACCGTGCACCGTGAGAGGTCTCCAAGCAACGCTTGCAAGACCCATTGTGGTGGGCACTAAGGAGCCTCCAAGACTGGACTTTAGGTTTCTCTTCTTGTATTTATCATTTGATTCTTCTTGTTAATAGAAATTCCTATTTAGGGCGATTTCTTCTTGTGCATATCGACATATAGATTAGTTTTTTAAATTCCTATTTTTGCATCTCGCATGGAGAGAGTTGGGAAGTACTGTATGTCTTCTATCTTTGCACGTAACATTTGATATGAGGGTAGATTTCCATCCTCATATTTACTTGCATTACTTTGTTGTTATCTCCCTTATTTTTGGATCATTTAGGAATTACAAGAAAATTCAAAAAAAGTTAGGCGTTTACTATTGAAAAATACTCAAAAAAGTGAAAATCAAAATTTAAAACATGGGCACTGTTAATAGCTCTTTGACCTAAAAAAATTCACAATGAACATCATTGTTTGGGGTTCACAACGTCACTTTGTATTCAGTACCTTTCAGATAGAGTGATGCACAACCCTTAAGGAACAAAGCTGAAAATCCGATCCGTGTCTGCGTTAACTACCACCTAGGATAATCAAGGTATTGGCGCTTCTATCGTATGTGACCGAGTACAACCCTGCCGACGATGGTGTTCCTGCCTTGTTTGGAGCATCTGACTTGTTCTAAAGTACTGAACCTAGGCCACACCCTCACGGGTATGTCTATCTCATCAGTTTGCATCTGAGTACCTCACTTGTGAGGGAAGTAGTCATTCCTCCAATCAGCTTCCTCTCTCTTTTCTTTGGTTGAGTAACTACCTAGGATCGATATTGAGGATCTCAACAAAGTGAAGATCATATGATACAAAGGAGGTGGAACAAGTATGGGGATAATTTCTCGGCAGTAAACACTCTCCTCTAGGGCTAGACGATAAGGACTCGTGACAACTTTTTACCTGAATCAATAACCTTAAAATTGAAAAGATAAAAATAGCTGCATTCTTACGGCTTCACAATGGGTTGAGTTGGTGAATCCATTTTGTTTGTTGTTTGTTTTTTAGCTTAGGTTCAAAGATCAAAGTCCCATGCACTTGCGCATTTTTGACATTCTTCTTTTCTTACTTCCTCTTTGACCCCCGCTCATCGTGATCCTTCTACTGTTTTACACTCCATGTATTTCTCATTCATCATTATATTCTTCTTCCAACTCGATCTTCTCTTCTGATTCGAGATGACGACTCCAAGATGACTTAGTCGGGACTCCGCCGATACCTACAGCGACTCCTCGAGCTCTATCTATCCAATAATTCAGGGAGATTCCTAAGAACATGGTTCAAACTTCGTGAGCCACACTCTAGACTCCCCTCTTTTTCTTCCTTAACTAGATTGGGAAAACTGTCTTCTCGAGTTCTTCCCTTTTGAATGGAGATTGATTTCACTCCATAATCTTCTCCATCCCTAATAAGATACATAATTGACCCTAATTCTGAATGTATCTCTCCATCAGGTGCTTTCATACAGACTGATCGTGGTGTATTTCCCATTACGGATCTTGACCCTGATCTTGAGCCCGCATAGTTACAGTTAGAATCAGATATGACTCTAATAAGTAGAGGAACGGGACTCCAATAACCGAACACAGAGCTAGAAATAGAGCATGGCACTGGGCCCAGTCAGAATGAAGTCAATAGTCAGCTCGGGACCTCTATCCAGGCCATTTAAAAACAGCTTACTGACCAAGCTCTAACTCAGGCTGCATTCGAAGATATGTTGAATGATTGAGGAGATCCGAAGAGAGTGAGATACCTTTAGGAGGAGGTGATGATGATTATGATAGAGATGATTGCTTTGTAGATGGACTGCTTGGAGGTGGGGATGAAGGAGGGAGATGCAAACCCAAGCCAACATTCAAGCAATCATACAACCCAAGGGTCGACCACATCAATGAGTGGATCCAGATTCCACCGATCCACGGACATTTTTGAATTGAAACCGCAATTCCTTTCGCTCCTCCCTATATTCCATGGTAATTAAAATGAGGAGCCTTATATCTATCTACAATAATTCGGCCGCATTTGCAGCACGACTCACTACCCAACATCTCGTTGGGCGTAGTCAAGATGACTTCCTTCCCATTCAGCCTTCAAGCAAAGCATTATACCGGATCAACAATTTGGGGAAGGTGGTGATGACCTGGGAGGACCTGAAGTCTACATTTCTACACAAGTACTATCCTCTGGACCGTCTCAATTTCATGCGATCGAAGATTGCTAGCATCTATCAGGGACCTCAAGAATCCTTCCATGAAATGTGGGAGAGGTTAACTGAGTTGATCGAAAAGTGCCCCCACTGTGACATCCCAAGGACCAGCCTGGTCCAACACTTATTCAGTGGTTTAACAGAAGCTAGTCAATGTTTGGTTGACGCCGCTTGTAGAGGATCCCACTTCAACAAGGACAAGGACACAATTTGGCAGATCTTTGAGGAGATAGACGAAAGAGAGGTCATGTTATCTTCATCTCATTCTTTTTAGATTCAGCCACCACCACATGTCCTCTACAAGAATGTGAACATGCGGATATGCACGAAGTCGATAGGTATGATAACTCTGACCTGGCCATCATTGGGAACCACCTGTCGAAGGTAGAAACCATTGGGAAGAGATCACATGACCTAGAGAAGCACATCATGATCAAGCGAAAAATAAAGGGATTAGACAAGATCGATATCATCACCAAGCAGTTGGAGATACTGGTGAACACCATCAGCGCCTACAATGCAGTGACTACCGCTACCGAGCCTCCAACTAAGAAGAATCAACATACACAGCCACAACCGCCTCAGCTGAGCCCCATTCAGCCTCTGATCCAGCAAGTATACTATGTACAGGTCCAAGAGCAGCCGACACCACCATTGCAGACTCAAATAGGTGTCTACCCCCCAACAGAGTTACAACACCCGTACCTCAATTCTTGTTCACCACATCCCCCGCTCATTCAAGAGGTAAGTGTCGTTTGGGGCAATGATCAACAATTGACCCATCCTCAAGGACAACTGCAGGGTTAGAACCAGGCCAACTGACCATTTCACTAATGATGAATCCACGATTCATCACCTTTATTATTTTATTCTAGCTTCATTTCCGTAGTCAGACACTTGTAGATACCCACTAATTGCATGAATTTACCATTTTGCATGCATTTGTTAAATATGCATTTTTAACACTTTTTGTACATAAATAAAAGAATAAAGAAGAAAAGAAAAACAAAAGAAAAATAAAGGAGGTATTTATGCAATAAATGCATATTGACCCGAACCCCGAGAGAAGGTCAAGACTTGACCTGATCAATCAGGAATAGAATAGGGGGAGATAGGGTCTGCAATTCAGAAATCCAAAAATATTTTGTAAATATTTTTTCTGTATATTTGTACAAACTTACATTATTTTATTTGTACATAAATTGACTTCAAATTAATTATTTTTGTAAATAAAAGTTGTAAATAAAAATATGTTGTAAATAATAAAAATAATTACAAAGCAAAGTAATTTACATATTGCAAATAATCACACCTAAAAAAAGCCGTAAAGCGATAATTGAAACACCAATTCCGGCTCCATACGAGCTCAAATTGAACCAATCTCACTTCCATTATACTCTAAATTAAATTATCTTTTAAATGGCTATGATTTCATAATTTTTGGAGTTACGATTGAAAAGTCGATTTTCTGGGGTGTCTTCTGCAGTTTCACCAATATTTATTGTACATACTTATTCAAATTTATTTTTTATGTACATAATTGTAAATATTGTTTTCATTAAAAAAATTAAATAATATATAAATAAACAAAACTAAAAAAAGATATAAAACTTATTTCCTTATTTTTGTATGTGTTTATTGTATTATATGTTATAATATTTGTATACAACTAATTTCCTTAAATAAAAATCACCAAAAAATTAAATATCTAACATTAATAATTTAATTTAATTTAATTTAATTACAAAATTTAGATTTAATTATATAATTAATTATTTGATTTGAAAACTTACCTTTTATGTAAATATTTGATTTTATGCCTAAAATAGCCACGATTAAGGTGGCTAATTAATTTTTGTAAATTGATTAATTTATTTATTTTAATTAATTCCAAAATTCATTTTTAATTAATAAATTATTTATTTATTTATTTTATTAATTTCACCACTAAACATCTTTCCCTTTTGTACATTCCTTGCTTTTTTATTTTTTCTTCTCTTTTTATTGGCTTCCTCCTCCCTCATTCATTCTTTGATCAATCTTTGGTGGAGAAGAGCCCGATCTCTGAGAGTTTTCTTGTTGAAGAAGGGTGCCCAGGCTCCAATCCGTCCGGTGATAGTGCGTCAGCCTTCGTCGAGGCCATCATGGCATATCCGATCCCCGAGGTGAGATCCATTTTTTCCTCATCTTTTTTCTTAGATAGATCGTAGATTAAATTTTTATTTCGTAAAATTCCACCACACATTTTCCGATTCGACACCGATTTTCCATCTCATTTTTGTGTCCCCTCATTTCCACATTCTACCTTACGCAATCTTCCACCTCCGGTCACGCACAGTGACCGAAGATACATATCTATCTTCTATATCGCCAAGATCTAATACCCATTCAAGCACTCCTATTTTGTTGATAAATAAATAAATCAATAAAAGAACATATAATTGTTTTTCCTGTTTCTCTAATATCGTTTTTGTAGGAAAATTTAATATATATATATAATTTAAAAAAAAAACATTTTTACTCCTATTTATTTTCCCTGTTTAAAAAAAATAAAAAAAATTTTGATCTCTGTTTACATTTTCTTCTTACAGTTTAAAAATATATAAAAAAATAAAAACAAAAACAAAACAAAACAAAATAAAAAAATTACAGCAGGCAGCAGGTCGCCACCCCTGCTGCCTGCACTCCGCAGATCCATCGCCGCCAGTCCGCCGAGCAGCATCCACCCCTCCACCATCCACTACCAAGAGCTCGTGCAGCCTCGCCTTCGCGTCCGCGTCGACACCTCGTCAGCCCAGCCGCGCCCTGCGTCCTCCACGGCGCCACTTCCCACACCGCCCGCACCACTTGTGCTTCCCTCCTTTCACCCCAACGTGATTGGAGCGGTGCTTCCAGAACGCCCGTTCGCCACGGTAGGAGTCACGTTCCTGACGTCGCAACCGACATCCCGCTGCCAACACACCTCCAGCATGGGCGATGCTCCTTCGCGCCACATCTCGTCGACCCGCGCGAGCTTCAGATCCATGCGCAGCCGCCACCGCACCATCCTCGAGTGTCGTCCTTCGTACGTGCGTGCGCCTGCACCTCCATCACCCACGTCCAGTCACTGCCATCCTCTCCCGTCCGTTAAAACTCCTCCGAGCGATGGAGTCCTGCGCCACCCTCGACCTCGCAGCGGAGCCGAGTACCTTCCGCCGTGACCAACCCCCACGCCTCTGCCCTCTTTTCCTTTTGGGGCGGCGCCCCTTTTGGTACTTTGAGAAGAACGAAGGGCAAAAACAGGATCCCTAGAGGAATTTTTAAAACAAAAAAGGATTTCAAATAATTGCTTTAAAGCCCTTTGAAATTTTTGAAATTGCAGAAGAGACCCTTCTCTAGAGAATCACTTGCATGGCACATGTTTAGTAAGTAATTTACATCTTCATCCACTTTTTTATTTTTGTTATATACTCATGCAGAAACTTTAATTATTTTCACTTTAGCCCATGTATTTCCAGAACTTTAATTGCTTGCTCTTTTCATCGGGAATAAATGCCATTTGTGCTCTGAAAATTTTCAAAAAAATTATGTATGCTCCTGCTACGTGTCTAAACATTGTATAAAGTTTTCATAGCATTTTATTGATTTTTTATATTTTAAAAATAAAAAACAGTAACTTTTTGCTTATTTGAAATTAGAAAATTCATAAAAAAAATAAACAAATTCACCTAAAAATTCCAAAAAAATTACTTTAGGTGTGTTTTGTTGTCTTTTAATTTCTGTCCAAGTTTCGTCCATAGATCATTTATAAAAACCAAAAAATTTATGAAAAATGAAAAAACTTAAAAAAATTGTAGAAAACTCTAGAAAAATCCAAAAAAAATCTGATTTTAGTCCCTGCTTGTAGATATTTAATTGTGTTAAAAATAAATTCTAGGAGTTTTGGCATTTAATTAATTATAAGTTACAAAATACTCTTGGTTGTGCACTGTTTTTTTTATTATCGACTATTTGATTTTGACAAAATCACAAAAAAATCAGAAAATTTTGAAAAAATTATCAAAAATATTTTAAAACATATAAAATACAAAAAACTTTCTCTGTATTTTTTGAGCATTTTTGGCTAATCTGAAAAATTATAAAAATAGTGTGGTGCATGTGTTATTATCCTTTGTTCTTATTTTGAAAAAGTAAAAAAAAAATAAATAATAAAAAACACTAGAAATTCTTTCTGAAAATTGACTACAAAGTTTTTAAATCGTGCTCCATGTGTTCGACCCTGGTTGCTATACCAGGTAAATAGAATAGCGAAACCGCTTACATTTGCTTCTCATTGATTTATCTTTTATTAAGTGGTTAAAAATAATTTTTTTCTCGTTGACCGATTCGAGTGGCTGAGAACAACGACAATTGTAATATTTATATCTCTTAACCTATCGCAATCCATGTCACCATAATGGTGCCCTTGCCGGGGAGCACGACTTTATAGTCATTTTTTAGTTTTGTGCTATCTGTCTCTTTATATTATAACTGTTTTCTGACCTTCTCTGGTTTGGTTTTTGTGCGAGGGACCGCTTGGAGGACGACTTGGTTTCTTTTTGGAAGACCCGCACAGTAGGTGGAGCAGAGAAGAAAAGAAGATAGTTATTTTATTTGAGAGAACAATTATTTATGTTGTAATAATTTAGACCTTGAACTCTTGTGGACTCGTACATTTTGAGGTCTGTTTTGCCAGGTACTGGTGCACTTAGTGGACCTCACCGGTGTTTTTCTGTGTTTTGTTTTTTCTCTTTTATTTTTTTTGTTTGATGCAGATTTTTTGTGCTTAAGCCCTAGAGATAGGTTTCTATTTGATTGGGCCAGGTAGCATTAGGTCCAAAGCCCCTAATAGAATATCTATTCCTATAGAACTCGCTTGGACTTAGACAAATAAATATGTGCTTCACGATAATAAAAGTTTTTATTTAGGATGGTTCTCGCATCGCATTCATTTAGATTAGTTGAATTTTTTTTGCATGGATCATATTGCATGTAGAGCACTGGAGTCAGGTATGCACCTATATCTCTAGTATTTGCATTCATATTTTCTCGTGCATTGTCTTTTCTGTTTTCCCCTCTGTTTTGTGGATATAGGAATAAAGGAAATAGAAAATCTCATTGGACATTTTATTGAAAATTTCCAAAAAAATCAAAAATTAAAAATCAAAATTTGGGATTGATAATTGAACTGGACTCTTAAAAACAAAGGTAATTGATTCATACCATTGTTTTGGGAGAGCAATCCCCTCATTATTTGCGCTTTTAATTGCTCGCGTACACACTAAGGAGTAGTACCCAAATCCCATTAAGCATCCTATGTGTTTGTACAACTTTTGTCTGATCACTAAACTCTAAAAATGAAAAGATAAAAGACCAGATCTCACGGTCTTCACAATGCATAGAGTTGGTGAATTGAGGGTTTGCATTGCGTTTGTATGTCTTTGGTGTGAGTCGGTTACAATCATCTTTGATTCATTAGCAGTCACGTTCTATCTCTGTCTTCTATCCCACCCTCCCTCCCTTCATGATGGGTCACACTCCATTTCAGTCGAATTTTGCGGCTTCTTCATTTCATGCCCATCATTCCCGCCCACTCTCTTGGGAGGTCAAAACTCCAACTGACATCCCATCTTTTCCCTCACCATTCTCACCTTCCCATACGAGACATGCCATGAGTGAAGCCCAAGGAGACCAGATTGGCCATATACAAGACCCGGGTAATTACCTTGCTGAGATGAGAGTGCATTCCATAGGCGATCATATGGAGCAGTTGCGAGCTTTAGATGACTTCTATCATGGGATGATGGATGAGTACACAGATCAGGAAGCACAGTCCCCTTCTACTTTGAGACCCTTCGTTTTGGATTTAGAGTTCATTGATCTACTGTCGAAGTTTTCAGGGGAAGTGCACGAGGAACCTTATTTGCATATCGATGAGTTTGAGGATATTTTTGCATCACGATCATATTTTGATATCACTTCTGAGGACGTGATGCTGATTACCTTCCCATTTACACTTCATAATAGAGCCAAGAGTTCGCATAGACGATTGGGAAGGAAGTTCGCTACGTGGGGAGAGTTACGATCATTGTTCTTGCAGAGATTTTACCCCCATCATAGAGCAGAGATAATGCGGTCTTGTATTCGTGATTTTTCAGTTGACCCCCAGGAGCCATTGATAGATTCATGGTTGAGGTTACGTGATCTTTTGAGGTGATTTCCAGATCATGGATTTTTGATGACTGACCTTATCCACATCGCCATGAGGGGGAGGACCGCAGAGCAGATTGCATATGTCATTACCTCGTGTGGTGGTTCACCCAACAGTCCTAACTTGGATTTATTTGAGACCATCTTGGAAACACTTTCTGACATTCCATATTCACGAGATGATTTATTCGGGACAACACACGAGGGAGATATGACATCAGTTGAGTGTGCGGCACATCATGCTGATTCAGACAGCACACACCAATTAGAGGAATACGGATGCTACTACTTCTCATTTGATGGATGTGTTGACTACCACTGTGAATTCCGAGAGTCGGACATTGGTCGAGTACCCGTTGGATTTAAAGCCAGATTTTGAGCCAGCCCCACACTTTCACGTCGATGATTCTTGGATTCTAAATCTTTTAGTATCCCAAGAAATAGAGGAGGAACCCACCTTTCTGCCGTCCTTAGAGTCATTTCAATGTCCATGTCCAATTGATTCAGTGTCTTTTCTTCATGAGATCTTCTCAAATTCGGAGATGCATTTGGATTCATCTCAGAATAGAGAGCTTGACAAGGGACTGATTTTTGATTTAACATATCTAGATAGTCCCGTATTTGAGCCTTGTGTCCTCCCAATTGATGAGGTCGATATATATTTTTGAAGGACTTGATATTTGACAGCATAGATCCCCAATTTCCTGATGATTCAGCATTACTCCCCGAGGATTATCTGCGGGAGGATGCCACAGACCATGCGTACTCGATTTCACTTTATGGGAGTGCATCTGATATGTCGGATCATGAGACCGAGTCTTTTGATATTTCTGATCACGAGTTTGAGGTTTCTCTCCTCGATGACCCTCGCGAGGATGACCCGATATTTGAGGCATTCGATGATTTCACTGATTTCTCTACATTATATGCATCAGGTATCATCCTTTTTAGTGAGTCTCATGATCTTGATCTTCCTTATCTATTCGAGACTGTGATTAATGTGGAGGACTCCCTGCTAGATACTTCCTTCTCCACGTTCGACTTCTTCGGCTCTACCCTTTCACTCCATTCAAACCGTGAGTCGATGATTTCTTTTGTGCTATCGGAGCTCGATCTCATCTGCCCATATCTTTACCCAGTAGAAGACACCCGCCTGATTGTTTACCTAGGTGTCATCACTTACACTGTTGATATCATTGTTGTTCTCCCAACGAGACTGCGACGACAGTACGATATTCGCCTCATAGATGTCATCCTAAACCTTTATACATCGTTGTCCTAGCCTTTGCACCCAGCTAGGGGTGTAAACTATAGCACTTGTTGAGAGCCACCTCAACATTAATCCATTGTCTAGATCCATTCTATCCATATCACACATTATTTTATCTGAACACCCCATCTCCATCTCATGATTATGCTATACTTAGGGTGTACTTTACCCTAAGTATAGGGGGGATGTCAGACTTGTGATTATTCTTTTGATTATTTTTACCTCTATTTTGCTGCCTATACTTAAGGAAATTTTCCCTCAATATAGGGGAGGTAGACTCCGTATATTCTACTCCTTGGTCTTCCCCTTGTGTACAGTCTTCTATACTTAGGATTACTTGATCCAAAGTATAGGGGGATCACCGACTTCTATTGATTATATTCTTCTGTCATTATAGTATAGAATTCTTTTCACTTTCCAATACTTAGTATGAGTTATGTCTTCCTTTGCAGCTCTTTGATCACTATGAGGACATAGTTCGAGCTAAGTATAGGGGGTGTTGTATATATTGTATATATACTTTAGACATAACTCGTACTTTCAATATGGTATTAATACTTGTAAAAAAAACTAAACTAACTAATAAAAAGATGCAGATATTTCCTCAAAATTCTTGTTGTATATACTGATTAATAAGTTAGGTTAAAATATTTTGAAAAATATTTTGAAAGTAGTTTGAAAATCTATTTGAAAAATCTTTTGAAAACTATTTGAAAAATATTTTCAACCTTTGTAAAAATGTTTTGGCTTGTAAAAATCTTTTTGTGTGTGAAATAAAATTATTTTGTAAAACTATTTGCAAATGTTTTGAAAAAGGATGAAAAATCATTTTGAAAATCTATATATATTGTTTGAAAAATGTTTGCAAAATTGTTTTCAAATGTGTGTAAATGTTTGTAAAATTGTTTGAAAATTATTTTGGACGATAGTTTTCAAAATTATTTGTAAAATTATTATCAAATAAATTTGAGGAATGTATGCATCATAAAAATGAAATGAAAAAAAAAAGAAAAACGAATAAAAAATCCAACTGTATGTATATACCTGTCTAAATTACTCAAGTTGTGAATCCTTTCATCTTATTCTTATAAATAGTTGACTCACTCCTGTGTAAATGTGTATCTCTCCCTAAATCTTATTAAAAAAATTGTATATACTTGTATATATTACTAATCTTTTGTTTTAAAAAAATGCATAAAAAAACTCTTTTTGCATGTGCATCATTTTTCAAAAATCCATAAAAAAATTCAAAATTTGAAAACTGTTTCACAAAAAGATATTGCTTTCTTTTCTTTTCATTGTACATATCTCTTCCATTGGTATTTGCAGTTTTTAGGATAGTGTTGACATTTAAACTAAGTCTGGAATAAATTTGAAGAATGGAGATTAGTTGGACCTTAATCCACTTAATTTCAGAGGAACCTTATAAGAATTGGAGTTAAGTTCAGGTCCTAGTGACTTAATTCTTTGAGTCCATAAGATTATGTTCACATGTCATCTTGATAAGTCTAAGTAGAATATTTAACAACACATGCATGATTATTTCAGACCGTGGCTTACCTTGAACAAAGCACTCTACACGTAGCTCTTCATGGAGGTGATACTGGGGGGGGGGGGCAGAATCTTTTGGCTTGGGGTATCATACGAGGGTAGTATATCTAGGCGAAACCTCTCGTCCTCCTCTAGGGAGGGAAGTGCGTCTCAACCAAGTTTGGCAATGTTGAGGTCTAAAGACAGGATGCTGTGGGGTTGCAATAATGCTTCAAAAGAGGGATAATATACTAGATGAAGAGGAAAAAGTCCTTATGTGCATGCTGCACCTTGTATATATTTTAAAAAAATGCAAAATCTCCAAAAGTGGACAGACCTGATAGAAAAGTAAAATGCCTGCCGAAGTGTATATACAAGTGAAAAAAAAGGAATAAGAGCATCAAAATCAAATGTTTGTGAGCTTGCAGTGGGTGACATGGTTACACTGGTCATGCATCCAAGGATAAGTAACTACACTGGTTACCGTCCATTCTCTTCTCCATCCCCTCCTCTTGAGCTGGTTGTACTTGAACTTAGAAGGGAATATCCCCGCTCCTCGAGGAAAGAGTTGCTAGACCGGGGGACTAGAGTTACCTTGTTGAGAGAGGCTATTTCTTTTCTACTTTTGAGATGAGGAGCTATATTCCACTTACACCGTACAAGAAAAGAGTCATAGTCATAAGAATTTGTGTATGTAGACTTGTTCAAATCTGACTGTTGAGGAGACCTGAATAGGAGTATTGTGGAACTTAGAGGCTGTTAGGTTTTAAATCCATTTCCCATTAAGGTTCCGACACACTAATAATCCAAAGGTCTGACATGGCTCCATACTACATTTTTATGAAGATAAGTTTAAAAGTCAACATGGTTCTAACTTCTTTCCTTTTTCTTTTCTTTATTTTTGTTTTCACTTATTTTCCAAATAAGTGTTTGCTAAGGGACTAGCAAAGGTAAAGTATAGGGGAATGATGAATCCACAATTCATTGCCTTTATTCTTTTATTTTATCTTCATTTCCGTTGTCAAACACCCGTAAATACCCAGTAATTGCATGAATTTACCATTTTGCATGCATTTGTTAAATATGCATATTTAGCACCTTTTGTACATAAATAAAAGAATAAGAAGAAAAGAAAAAGAAAAGAAAAATAAAGGATGTATTTATGCAATAAATACAGACTGACCCGAACCTCGAGAGAAGGTCAAGACTTGACCTGATCGACCATGAATAAAGTAGGGGGAGATAGGGTTTGCAATTCAAAAATCTAAAAATATTTTGTAAATATTTTTCCTGTATATTTGTACAAAACTTACATTATTTTATTTGTACATAAATTGACTTCAAATTAATTATTTTTGTGAATAAAAGTTGTAAATAAAAATGTATTGCAAATAATAAAAATAATTGCAAAGCAAAATAATGTACATATTGCAAATAATCACACCCCAAAAAAGCTGCAAAGCAATAATTGAAACATCAATTCCAGCTCCATACGAGTCAAATTGAACCAAACTCAATTCCATTATATTCTAAATTAAATTATCTTTTAAATGACTATGATTTCATAATTTTTAGAATTACGGTTGAAAAGCCGATTTTCTGGGGTGTTTTGTGCAGTTTCACCAATATTTATTGTGCATACTTATTCATATTTATTTTTTTATATACATAATGTATATAATTTAAATATTGTTTTCATTAAAAATAAAATAAAATAATATATAAATAAAAACTATTTCGTTATTTGTACATTGTATAATGTATTATACGTACATAATATTTATATACAACAAATTTCTTTAAATAAAAATCACAAAAAATTAAATATCTAACATTAATAATTTAATTTCATTTAATTACGAAATTTATAATTAATTAATTAATTAATTTGAAAACTTACCTTTAATGTAAAGATTTGATTTTATGCCTTAAATAGCCACCATTTAGGTGGCTAATTAATTTTTGTAAATTAATTAATTTATTTATTTTAATTAATTCCGAAATTTGTTTTTAATTTATTAATTAATTAATAATTAATTTAATTATTTTATTAATTTCACCACTAAACACCTTCCTCTTTTGTACATTCCTTCCTTTTTATTTTTTCTTCTCTTTTTATTGGCTTCCTCCTCCCTCATTCATTCTTTGATCAATCTTTGGTGAAGAGTCCGATCTCCGAGAGTTTTCTTGTTGAAGAAGGGTGCACAACCTCCGATCTGTCTGGTGACAGCGCATCGGCCTTTGTCGAGGCCATCACGGCATATCCGATTCCCGAGGTGAGTTCCATTTTTTCTCGTCTCTTTTCTTCGATAGATCGTAGGCTAAATTTTTATTTTTTGATTATTCTTTAGGTCTTAAAATTCAAAAAATTTCCACCACATATTTCCTGATCCGACACCAATTTTCCATCTCATTTTTGTGTCCCCTCATTGCCACATTCTACCTCACGCAATCTTCCACCTCCGGTCACATACGATGACCAGAGATACAGATCTATCTTCTATATCGCGAAGATCTAATACCCATTCAAGCACTCCAATTTTGTTGATAAATAAATATATAAAAAGAATATATAATTGTTTTTCATGTTTCTCTAATATCATTTTTGCAGGAAAATCTAATATATATATACATATATAATTTAAAAAAAACATTTTTACACCTGTTTATTTTCCCTGTTTAAAAAAAACAAAAAAAACTTCTCTCTGTTTACATTTTCTTCTTACAGTTTAAAAAATATATAAAAAAATAAAAACAAAAACAAAACAAAAACAAAACAAAAAAACAAAAAGATTTACAGCAGGCGGTAGGTCGCCATCCCCCCCCCCCCCCCCCCCCGCGTCGCCTGCACTCCGCAGATCCATCGCGGCCAGTCCGCCGAGTAGCATCCATCCCTCCGCCATCCACTACTAAGAACTCGTGCGACCTCTCCATCGTGTCCGCGTCGACACCTCACCAGCTCAGCCACGCCCCACGTCCTCCGCGACGGCGCATCTGACACTGCCCGCACCGCCTGAGCTCCCCTCCTTTGTCCCCCGCACGACTGGAGCCGTGCTTCCAGAATGCCCATTCACCAGCGGCAGGAGTCGTGGCCCCGACGCCGCAACTGACATCTCTCCACCAACACGCCTCCAACAAGGGCGACGCTCCTCCGTGCCACATCTCGCTGACCCGTGCGAGCTTTAGATACGTGCGCCGCCGCCACCGCACCATCCTCGAGCGTCGTCCTCCGTGCATACGCAGTCGTGCAGCCGTGCGCGTACAACTGCATCGCCCGTGGTCGGTCACTACCATCCTCTCCCATCCGCCAAAGCTCCTCTCAGCGGCGGAGGCCCGCACTGCCCCTGACCTCGCAGCGGAGCCGAGCACCCTCCCCCGTGACCACCCCCGTGCCTCTGCCCCTCTTTCCCCTTGGGCGGTGCCCCTTTTGGGACTTTGAGAAGAATGAAGGGCCAAAACAAGAGCCCTAGAGGGGATTTTACAATAAAAAAGGATTTGGAATAATTGCTCTGAAGCCCTCCGAAGTTTTCAAAATTGTAGAAGAGACCCCTCTCTAGAGAATCACTTGCATGGCACATGTTTAGTGGGTAATTTACATCTTCAGTCTGCATTTTTATTTTTGTTATATATTCATGCAGAAACTTTATATATTTTCACTTTAGCCCCTATGTTTCTAGAACTTTAATTGCATGCTCTTTTCATCAGGAATAAATGCTATTTATGCTATGAAAATTTTCAAAAAAATTGTGTATGCTCCTGATACGTGTCTAAACGTTGTATAAATTTTCATAGCATTTTTTTATTTTTGATATTTTAAAAAATAAAAAATAGTGACTTTTTGCTTACATGAAATTAGAAAATTCATAAAAATTAAAAAATTCACCTAAAATTCCAAAAAAATTACTGTAGGTGTGTTTTGTTGTCTTTTAATTTCGATCCATGTTTTGTCCATAGATCATTTATAAAAACCAAAAAATTTACGAAAAATGAAAAAGCTTAAAAAATTGTAGAAAACTCTAGAAAAATCCAAAAATCTGATTTCAGTCCTTTCTTGTAGATATTTAATTGTAGTTTATTTTAAAAATAAATTCTAGAAGTTTTAGGCAATTAGATGATTTTTAAGTTGCAAAATATTCTTGGTTGTGCACTATTTTATTTATTTTTCACTATTTGATTTTTACAAAATCACAAAAATCAGAAAAATTTGAAAAAAATAACAAAAATATTTTAAAACATATAAAAGACAAAAACATTTTCTCTGTAATTTTTTGAGAATTTTTGACTAATATAAAAATTAAAAAAGAGTGTGGTGCATGTGTTTTTATCCTTTGAGCTTATTTGGAAAAATTAAAAAAAATAAAAAAAATTCAAAAACCACTAAAAGTTCTTTCCGAAAATTGACTATATAGTTTTTAAATCGTGCTCCTTGTGTTCGACCCGAGTCGCTATACCAGGTAAATAGAATAGCGGAACCGCTTACATTTGCTTCTCATTGATTTATCTTTTATTAAGTGGTTAAAAACAAATTTTTCCGTTGACCACGCTTGATGATTCGTGTCACAACGACCGTTGTTTATTTACATACTTAGCTCAAGTTTTCAGACGTGTCATCAACTAACAACAAGGAGGGCAGAACTTTCAGCCCAACCCAGACCATCAGTAACCTCCATAGTATGGATACAACTGGAGGAAGAGCAATTACCAGTAGTAGTCCAGATATTACCAATGACACTATTAGAAATTGGTTGCTCAGTACCACCACAACTACTCCTCACAGTATGACAAACCAAAAATTTAGCCCTTTAATAGAGTAGGATTAACACTCAGATCGTCATTGCAGTCGGGCTAATTTCGGTCCTTCAAAAACCATCTAATTGCTATGTCAATAGAATGGAATGGTTGTATTTATATTTTGCTTGGGCAAGACTAAGGTCGAACTCAGGGACACGAGCCTCTCTCGTGATATTTGGACTTAAATTCATTTAAGTAAGTGTTGGATCAATAAATAGTAGGTCAATGAATGCATGAGGACAGGATAATATACATTGTGTACTCATGAAACATGAATTTTTTAATTTGATTTTAATGATGCAAATAGATGCAATTAAATGCAATGAAATATGCCCTAGATCAGATAAAATGATGAGCAATTTAAAAATGAGTTAATTTCAGGTTTAATTCAAGTAACAAACTTGATAGATGAATTAAGCAAGGTATACGCATAAGTAATAATAGACACTTGGCTATTACAATAATACATCAAAATCACAGTGTCCAAAATAAGAAATGAATATGCTTTTAAAAGTGCATCAAGCAAGCTTTGAAATGAAACTGAAATCGACTAAAACAGAGATACGATGCTCAAGATATGCATAAAAGAAGACAAGGGCATAACTGTAAGAAAACATGAAAGATAAATAACAAACAAGTGCCTGTGAGGGACTAAAATGCAATTAAAAGCAAGTTCGGGACCTTCCCTATAAATAACCCACACGCGTGGGGGTATTTTTGCAATTATTAAAACCCGTGAGGGTATGAATGCAAAATACCCCAGGCGCACGTAGTTGGCACGTGACTCCAGGACCTGGTTGCAATTTGAAGAAGGTAGCTGGGCCTCCCTGCAATTTACTCAGAGTACACGTGATTTGCACGTGCACTCTAGGCTTGGATCGGCTTTGAGGCTCAGGGATGCTTCGGTTGTTGCTTCGGGCTCAGAGTAGGCTCGGTGATGGCTCCGGAGCTCTGAGCCTGAAGAGTCGGGGAGGAGGCTCGGAGCTACTTTGGTGATGCCATGTGGATCGATGTGAACCATCCGATCATGAAGATAGGGTGGCTGCTGTACGTTCTTAGGGAAGTGTCGTGATCGCTTCTGCGCCGTTAGATTAGCTCCGGGAGGGAGCATCCGACGACACCTGCTACTCCTTCCTCCTCTGCTAGGTGGCGGCTTGTTCCGACCTCCAGCGAAGGGGTCCGAGCTCCGCCGCCTTCTAGCTTGCTCGGTGAAGACATCCAGTAGCTCCAGAAGGTGAAGACATCATCGTGGAATTTATACGAAGCGGCTGGGCATCTCAGAAGAGGCGGTCGCAACATGTATGCCGGAGGCTGGACTTGCAAAATAAGCCTCGATGGAGCTCCGACCATTGAGGAATGAAGACCCCTGCAACGTTAGTGATTGTATCCGAAGCAGCGTGGATGCGAGTGCGAGTGATGTGGGAGCTTCTACGAATGAAAAAGATGGCAGCTCGGAGCTCCTCCACCGTGGAGGGAAGAGAAGTTGGGTCGGAGGCGATGTAGGTTATGGAAGAAGGAAGAGGGGGTCTAAGGGTGTCGCCTGAAAGGTGGAGGCGAGACGGAGCTATGGGGGTGGTCAATGGACGACGATGACGTTGATAGCGTCATAATTAATTAAGAGAAACAAGAAGAAAATACAGAGGAAGAGTTGAGAGGCTTACCTGGTCGGAAGACGGTGCGGAGCTTGGGATCGAACGTTGGGGTGGACGATCTGGTCATCGCTGGACCTCCTCAGCCACTGGAGGTAGCTTGGCGGAGGAAGAGCCGCCGCAGACCTGGCTGACATCAGCCAAGGGTTGACACCGGGGGCATACATCGTCTTCACGCTCCATCTCTCCTCGTCGTTGTCACCGAGAGGAGGAGGGGTGCTGGGCATGGCCCCGCGTAAAGGCGGACAACACTAATTGGTGGCTGAGGCGAGGTATTTGAAGATCAGAATTGGCGATTTCATTGGTGATGGGCATGATTTGGGGGGGAGATATGGAGTGAGTGGAGGGGGCTCGTGGAGTGATTGGATTCTAGTGAGGGTCGTGGATGATCGGGCTACATCGTGGAGGTGTTGAGACATGGAGATGGTGGACGAGGACTCGAGGGAAAATGGATGGGGCAGGAGAGTAGGCGTGGTGGAGAACGTGGGACATGGAACGTCTGAAGGTAGGGGATGATGCTCCGACCGTTGGATCTTTCGATCCGATGGTTGAGAAGAGGACGCTGAAGAGCGGTAGGGATTAGACATCAGCGTCTTGATCAAGGGGAGTATGGAGCGCCACGTGGTGCAAGGAGGACATGGTGCGAGCGGGCGGTATTGATCACATATGGAATAGATCGGACGGTCAAAGGTCTGGAGGGATTTGATGGTGTGTAGGCCGTTGGATCTTGCGATCCAACAATTAGGGTAAAGGCGTTAAGGAGCCGCTCTGATCTACTTGATCAGAGCACATCCAAGGGTCCAGATGGAAGCGGAAACAGACTGCCCTGATCAAACGATCAGAGCATATCCAATGGATGTGAGTGGGGTGCGTGGAGACAGTGAGGCTGTTGGATCAAGAAGATATCCGATGACAGGGAAAGAGGGCGGCAAGAGCAAGGGGACCGGGCCACGTGGGTCAATCAGAGGGAGCCACGTGGCCCAATCCGATTATTGGGATAAAGATTTGAAGAAATGAAGGGGAAAACAACCGAATTTGGAAAAACTCAAAACATGAAAGTTGTAGATCTTGATGAGATCTACAAGTTTCATGTTGATAAAAACAGAGATGAGGTCAAATAAAGGAATAAAATATTTTTAAGGGTATTTTTAAGGCTAAAAACACCATGATTTTTAATTTTGTTATTTTTTTGTGTTTTTAATTTATTCAATGACTAAGATATTTTCAGGGAATTATCTGGTTCTTATTAACACAAGTTTAAGCAATGGGGTTAATTTCAGTGAATTATAAGCATGAAACATGGTTTCATTACAGTACCAGCAATACCCTTCTCTTCCTCCTCCTCCAACTCACTATTATCAGGGTTACCAACAACAACTTCTCTTCTACCAGGAGAATCAACGAGCTCAACAGGCTGAACCTTCTGAGGTTACCCTGTTTAACCCGACCTTTGATTACCTGGCAAGGCTTGTCAAGAATATGGTTGAGATAAGACAGAAGATCAATGATGACCACAAAGATCAAATAGGGTTAAGTAGAGAATTAAGTTGTCATTGTGACCCAATCAATCAATGCGAGTAACGAGAAAATAAACTACTAATAAATCAAATAGAGAAATCGAGCAGTTTTGCTACTTTTATTAACCTCGTATAGCGACCAGAGTCGAACTCAAGGAGCACAATTATACACTAAGTAGTTGATTCAAAAATCAAAGGATTTTTATTGCTTTTTAGTAGTTTTTATTTTTTTAAAATTTTAAAAATTTCAAAGTAAGAGAGATATACACAAAAGATAAAAATTACACACAAGAAATATTCTTGTATTTTTCAAATTGGTCAAAAATTCTCTGAAAAATAGAGTAAAAACATTTTCGGGTTTTATACATTTTGAAGTATTTTGAAAAAATTTAGGCAATTTTAGCTGTTTGTGTGATTTCCTAAAAATCAAACAGTGAAAACATAAACAAATAATGCACAACCAGGGATGTTTTGCAATTTAAAAATATGTAAAAAGTTCAAAATTCCCGGAAGTGATTTTTATATAAATTAGAAGTAAATGGAATTGAAATCACAATTTTTGGATTTTTTGTCAATTTTATGTGATTTTTACAAGTTTTTGGGGTTTTTTTGCAATTTTTTAGGTTTTTAGAAAGTATTTTTAACAAAATTTATACAGAAGCAAAAGGTGATAAAAGACATTTAGAGCAATTTTGTAGAAATTTGAAATGATTTTTCGAATTTTTATGAATTTTCTAAAACACAAGCACTTTTTAGGATGTTTTTGAATTTTTAATAATAGAAAATTCATGAAAATTATCAAGCAAAAATCAACATAAATAATACATGCAATCAAGAACCACATGTAATTTTTAGGCAATTTCTGGAGTTAATTGGATATTTATTGCAATTAATATAAGACTATAATTAAAAATAGTGCACCATAATAGATTCAAAATACAAGATAAATATGCAAATACACTAAAATGCACGTGAAGCTACATGTGACTTCAGTTCAGATAGACTAAAATGCAAATAATAAAACTATAGGGTCCTTTCTGCAAATTGTTTTAACTACAAATTATTTTATTAGACTAACACAAAATAAAGCAACATACAGTGGAAAAAGGGAAATGTACCCTTTGAGGCACGTGACATGCTCGTGGGTCGTATGATGGTTCTGATGGAGATCTACAAAAGGATCTGACGGTCAGAGAATGTCGGGGATGTGTGGCTCAGATTAGGTACGCCATTACGGATCTGACGGTCTACAAGGCTGGCATTGACGAATGGCTGAGATGTGTGGGGTCTCTGATCGGACGGTTATCTGTTGTGTGTGAGAGGAAGACCCTGATCAAATCCGGAGCTCCACCTCCAGATCGAACAGCGGGAAAGGATGTTGGAAGAACTGAAGCCCGCCAAGCTTCAATCAGTTGTCGATGGCGATCCACAGGTCCAATGAACTTGCAGAGAGGTCTAGCAGCTTTGTGAAGGCGTTCCGCATCAACTGGGATCCTCAGATGAATCGATGATTGGTCGGATGGTCATGGTTGTTGTAGAGCACCTAGAGGTGCTCCGCCACCTAGAATGGAGCTTGGTTTGGCGTTCCACACGTGCACTTGTGCCTGCAAAAGATACTAGAACTCGGAGGCATAGCTTTGATCGGTTTATTAATGTTGGGAAAAGAAGGAAGCGAGGGCAAGTGAAGTTCGACGTCCAGCGAGGTAAAGGAGGAACGTCTCGGCCTTAAATCCTACCCCTAAGGTCGGTGGTGAGGATGATCAGGATGCGGGAGAATGATGAGGGTGAGTCGAAGTGTTGATCAAAGCAGCTGGATGGGCAAGATGGGGCTCCGACCGGCTGGTCGGAGCAGATAAAAATACAACTAAGCATATGGATAAAACGAGGTGAAAAGTGAAATGCGAAGGAAATAGGGACTACCTGAAGTGCCTATGATGAACGACGAAGTCAGACGAAGTGGAAAGCGAGGTCCTGGCCTCAACTCCGGAAGGCGGAGGAGGCTGCACGCGGTGAAGATGCTCGGACCACGTCTGAGCTATGGCTAACCATTCACCAAGACTCGCTCCAAAAGGGTCTCTGGAAGCCTGTCACTCTTCTGGAGGTGGCTAAGGAGGAAAGAGGTGGTGAGGCATGAGCTGGAGAGCAAGGGTGGCGGAGAGGAGTATTTATAAGGAAGTCCCAGGGGCTGGAAGAATTAAGGTGAAGCACGAAACCCTAGAAAGATCTAACTCCTCCTAGGGATTCGTGAGGATCACGGATCCTAGGAGAAGGATCATGCACAAAAATAGGGGGCAATGGTGGTCGGACCCTACCTGGAAAAAGGGGAGAAAATAGGTACGTCGACGAAGAAGTCGAGTCGGGTCCTAGGGGGGAAGGTTGACCCGGGTCAATGGACCCAGGTTGACTAATTAGAAAATTCAAAATAACTAAATAAAAGAATAATGAAAACAAAATAGCAAATGAATTTAAAATAAAAATGGTGAAAATGAAATTTTTTTATTATTTTCGAGCTATTTTTTGTGAATTTTAACTATTTTTATGAGATTATTTGCACAGTATGGGGTATTATGCACATGTATATTATGCCTATATATTTATTCTCTTATTTTTATTTTATTGTCAGGAATATGTAAAAATGTGTAAACTACAATATGCATAAATTATGAATTAAAATAATTAAATATACATATTTACAAGTATAGGTACCATATGACTATACAATGCACCCAAATAGCCAATTTTTAATTCACAACTCCAAAAGTTATGGAACCACCCTCATTTGAAAGATAATTTAATTTAGAATCCAATAAAGGTGATTTTGGAAGGATTCGAGTTATATGGAGCTGGAATTGATCTCTTAAGTTCTTGTTATGTGGTTTTTCATGAGTGGTATTATTTGTATTATGTATAATACTTTATTTTACAAGTATTTATATTATTTAGAAAACATTTTTATGTACAACTTTTATTAAGAAAATAATTATTTTGAAGTCTTTTTATTAATGAATAAAACATGAGAAGTAATATGTACATAGAATGCATAGTAAAGAATATACAAGGACCATATCTCCCCCTACTTTATTCCTTGTCGATCAGGTCAATGATTGACCTTCTCTCTGGGTTTGGGTCTGTCTGTACTTATTTCATAATTACGTCCTTCTTTCCTTTTTCTTTTATCTTTACTCTTTTATTTTTGGAAAATATGTGTTAATTATGCAATATTAACATGGGTATGCACTGTGGTAATTTATTCTTTTCACATATTTATAGATGTTTTTGCTAAAAGATAGAGCTAAAATAAAAGAATAAAGAATGAGAATTAGAGATTCATCACTCCCTATACTTTACATTTGCTAGTCCCTTAGCAAACACTTATTAGAAAAAGAAGTGAAACAAAAAGAAAAGAAAAAGAAAGAATCAAAGGTGATTATCAAACATATCTTCATAAAATTGGAGTATGGAGCTCAGTCAGACCTTTGGATTATTAATTTGGCAGAACCTTATTGGGAAACTGGTTTAAGACTTAAGAGCCTTCAAGTTCCACAATTCTATGGCTAGGTCTCCTTATCAACCAGGTCAGAACAAGTCTACATACACAAACTCTAATGACTATGAATCTTTCCTTGTACTATGTAAGTGATATGTAGCTCCCCACATCAAAAATGGAAAAGAAACAACCTTCTTCAACAAGGTAACTCTAATCCCCCAGTCCAACAACTCTTTCCCCGAGGAGCAGGGTATTCCCTTCTAAGTTCAAGTACAACCAGCTCAAGAAGAGGGGAAAAGAAGAGAATGGATTGTGACCAGTGTAGCCACGTATCCCTTGGAGCTTAACTAGTGTAGCTATGTCTTCAGTTGCAAGCTTCCTTGAGATGAGACGGTGAAATACATAAGTTTTCTTAGTCAATTATATACAATCCGACATGTATTTTATATTCAATCAGGCATGTCCCTATTTTGGGACTTTTTGTATTTTTGCACTTTTTTATGGCATATATACAACATATCTACAAGGTGCAGCATGTACATAAGGAGTTTTTCTTCTTAAGCTAGTAGACTATCCCTCTTTTGAAGATGTATTGCAACCCATAGCATCCTATTGTTAGACCTCAATGTTACTAGACCAGGTTGCGGTGCACATCTCTCCTTAGAGGAGGATGGGAGGTTCCGACTAGCTACACGCGTATGTTACTCCAAGCCAAAGGATTCTGCCTCCTCACCACCTAATCCGTGTTGAGCTACGCGTAAGGTGCGTGTCCAAGTCAAGCCATTATCTCTAAGAGTCATATGTGCGTTGTTAAGTGTTCTACTTTGGCTAATCAAGATGACATGTGAACATAGCCTAGTGGACTCAAAGAATTAAGTCGCTATGGATCTTAAAATTCTAAACCCCAAATCCTATAAGGTTCCTCTGAAGTTAAGTGTATTAAGGTCTTAACAAAGTTCCATTCTTCAATTTTATTCCCGACTAGTTTAATTGTCAACCATGATTATGAAGAATGCACATGCAAATATTTACGAAAGCTCTTTTTGGTGGGAATTTTTCAAATAATAAAAAATTTTATGGAATTTTCAATTTTCAATTTTTAGGTATATTTACTTTTTGAAAAAAGAAGTAAAAGAAAGAAAAGTGTTTACATACCTATTTACATATATACAAAGGGGTTTATGTTATAGGTTTTATGTACAAATGGCTTTTATTTACAATATCTTGTACCGGCTTTATTAAGGATGTTCATGTACAAAGAATTTAGGTGTAGATTATGGTTTTGATGTATACATATATACAAGTGATTTTCATACCCCATAAGTTAATTTCCATGTGACTAAATAATTTTGCAAACATTTTTCAAAATATTTTTCAAAATATTTTTCAAAGCTATTTTTACATACATTTACAAATAATTTTACAAACTATTTTTGCAAAGATTTTCACAAATACTTTTTACAAAATATTTTTGAAAACGTTCTTCAAAACATTTTTATTTCTGTTTTATAAATAATAGCATGTTATAAACACACACAAAGTACGAGCGATGAAGGAAGACACAACTCGTGCTGAGTATAGAGAAGTGAAAAGAATCCTATACTACAACAATTCAAAAGAATGATAGAATAAAATCAATAGAAGTCGGTGACCCCCTATACTTAGGATCAAGTAATCCTAAGTATAGAAGACTGTACACAAAAGGGGATAATCGAGTAGTAGAATATACATATATTACCTCCCTTGTACTTAGGGTAAAATGTCCCTAAGTATAGGCAACAAAAACAGAGGTAATAGGAAAATGAACAATCACAGGTTTAATATCCCATTATACTTAGGATAGAGTGCATCCTAAGTATAACAAAATCATAAGATGAACCAGGGGCATTAAACAGAATGAATGAGTGATATAGACAATATGGATTTATACAGCTACGGAATAGAAGTGAAAATCATGTATGAGATGCAGGTGATATGAGTTAAGGAGCACATCTCATACAAAATGAATAGTGGGAACAACAACGGTCACAGGATCATGATCCATATATGGCTTCAGACGCTGACCGTTGACTCAAAAGATAGACTCAGAAGACAATTCAGATATGCCAATGCTACCATTGTCGTGCACCTTTCTGATCAAGTATGGTCCCTTCCGTTTACTCTGTAATTTCCCTGGAAATAATCTTAACACATCATCAAATGTCCATACTCTCTGGTTGGGCTCAAACTACTTAAGGCTGATATGAGAATCATGCCATATCTTTACTCAATCCTTATAATGTAGGCTACTTGAGAAGGTTGTATCTCTTAACTCCTCAAGGGCTGCCAATTCTGATCTCCTATACTCTCAGTATCCAATAATAACTTAGTGACTGCCCAAAGTGACTTGTTCTTTATCTCCACAGGTAAGTGCCATGGCTTGCCATAAATGAGTCGGAAAGGAGATGTTCCCAGAGGTGTATTGAAGGAGGTCTTTTAGGCCCACAAGACCAAGCCCAAAAGCTGTGACCAATCCTTTCGATCTGGGTGGACAACCTTCTATAAAATAGTCTTAATCTACCTATTTGAAACCTCAGCAAGACCATTCGTTTGTGCATGGTACAACGTGGTAACTCTATGGTCAATGATCAACTCGTTAGAAAGGGCCCTTACCTTGCCGTTGATAAAATGAGTCCCCCTGTCAGAAACCAAAACTCTAAGTACCTCGAACCGTGATATGATATTTTTCCGCAAAAAAATGCAAATAGTTTTTACATATGTGGCTTGGGCGAGGATGGCCTTAACCCAACGACCTACATAATCCACAGCTAACAAAATGTACTCAAATCCCTGATTCTTAGGGAATGGACCCATGAAATTGATGCCCCGTGAGTCCAAAACCTCATAGAAGTGAATGGGCTGCATCGACATCATATCTCTCTATGGACAAGTGCCCATCCTCTGAGAGTCAGTACATCTCTTCACAAATTCATCTGAATCCTTGAAGAGGGTAGGCCATCAAAGGCTGGATTGGAGAACCATATACGTTGTCCTTCTCCCAGAGTGATGTCCTCCTGCCTCAAGCATATGACAATAGGTGAGGACGCTATTGTGCTCCTCCTGAGGAATACTCCGACAACAGGCACTATCCCCTCCTTTGTGGTAAAGTGTAGGATCCTCCCAATGGTATGACTTGTCCTCCGCGAGGAAGGTCTCAAGTCGTTGCTTGGGCCAATATTGTGGAACTTTCTTAGCAAGAAGATAGTTTACAATGTTGGCATACCATGGGAGCCAGGTGATAGCAAGAATTACCTCATTTGGGAATGTCTCGGTGATAGGTGTGGTCATATCAGGATCCTCAAGATACTCTAATCGGGAGAGGTGGTCCGCTACCACATTCTTGACTCTAGTTTTATCCTTAATATCAATATCAAACTCCTGGATTAGAAGGATCCATCTCGTCAATCTAGCTTTGCCATCCTTATTGGCCATGATGTATCGATTGGTAGTGTGATATGTATAGATAGTCACTCTAGATCCAAGAATATAAGATCGAAACTTATCTAGAGCAAATACTACGGCTAACATCTCCTTCTCAGTCACAGTGTAGTTCCACTGAGAAGCATCCAAAGTCCGGCTAGCGTAGTATATGGAAAATGGCACATTATACCTCCACTATCCAAGCACGACTCCTAAGACAAAATCAAAAGCATCCGTCATGATCTCGAATGGGAGAGACCAATCAGATGGCTGAAGGATGGGAGCATGAATAACCAAATTCTTGAGAGTCTCAAAGGAGGAAAGACACTTATCATGTACAATGAACTCAATGTCTTTTGTGAGCAAATAAGTCAGAGGTCGAGCAATTCGACTGAAGTCCTGTATGAACCACTGATGAATCCACATTTCATCATCTTTATTCTATCATTTTGGCCTCAAAAACCCTGGCAAATACGTGTAAATACCCTTAATTCCAGCATTTTAGCATCCATGCATGTGTGTAAATAGTGTATAAAATACTGTATTTAAAGGCAAAATTATAGAATAAAGAAAAGAAAAGAAAAAGAATAAAATATTGTAAATATTTTATGACCCGAAACCCCGAGACCTAGTCATCTCGATGACTAGGTCGACAAGGAATAAAGTAGGGGGAGATAAGGGCCAAAATACAACAAAAATACCTTTTATTTCATTCATTCTTTATTCATTTTAGGACCTATTTTTGGTTTCACTTTTTGTAATCCAATTAAATAAGCTTTGTACATAAAAGTTGTACATAATTAAATATAGAAAAATACAAAATTGATTTCATTCAAAAATAATTTACTGATAAAAAGTTATGATCTGAATAAAATTCCAGAATCCCAACTTCCCAAACCTGTATCTCCCAAATAAAACTTGAAATGCATCAAACTCACTTTCAAGTATATATAATTTAAAATAAGCTATTTAATGGCGGTGGTTTCGCATTTGGCGGAGCCTACATTTTGAAATTTGAGTTTTGGACCCCTATTGTATACTTGTACAGATTAAAATATTCATTTTATTTATTATTATTTATTTTGGTTATTTTATATTTTTAAAATTTTGTAAATATTATTTATAATATATATGTACATTAAAATCAGAATAAAAGTCTCAAGAAAATACAAAATAAAATACTTGTATATATTACACCTAGGTATAATACCTATACACAAACCTATATAATTACTACTTTTATTTTATTAAGTGTATAAAACATTTCAGAAAAATAAAATAAAAATATATTTAAGTGTATAAAAATATTTTATAAATTTATAAAATAATAAACAAAAATAATAAAATTAAATACATAAAATAAAAATAAATTATTAAAATACATAGATATATATACCTATATAGGCCTAAAATGGTAACTTATATTTTTATACCTCATAAAAACAATTAAAAATCATAATAAAATACCTCATAAAATAATAACATTTTTTATTTAATAACAAAAATTAATTAAGTCATTTTCTATTTTTAATCGAATTTACAAATAATTTATCAGGGATTTTGCCCGGTTGGTCCACGTGGGCCAACCAGGTGCCAGTCCAAGTTGACCTTGGTCAACTGGTCGTCCTTCCTCCCCTGCCATGCGTCAGACCTAGTTTTTTGTCCGATTTTGCAGATTTTTCTAGGTCAAATCTTGCATCCATTCATGTCGACCTCTTCAGCACTTTTGCTCCTCGATCCTTGCTCTTTCTCACCCTAGGCTTTCCTAGGGCCGAGGAGCGGCGATTCGAGCCATCTTCCTCGACCTTTGGGGCGTCAGAGCCACAATGTCAAACCATACATATTGACCCTCCGACTTTCGAGCCTTTTTTGAACCCCACTTCAACAAGCTCCGCTCCCCTCTTCGTGCCTAATCGATAGAGGAAGGTGACTGCTTCCTTTGGAGACCTTCAGGAAGGTCGAGCGAGCACCGAGGCGGCTCCACCACCGCCGCCTTTCGCCGGCGTCGAGGTACACCTCCATCTGGTTCCGTCCATCGAGGCAGCCATTTTTTCCCTTTATTTTCTTTGCATTTTGTTCGTCATAGTCCTAGGAGTAAAACCCTTAAGAAATTTCGTGTTTCATCCATTAAGTCGCCCAAATCATACCCTCGCCGGAGTGCACCTCCGGCCACCCCTATCGCACCACCGCTCTACGCCACCTTTCCACCTCCGCAGGGTCCAAGCACTTTGCCCTGGACCCTCTCATTTTTTTCTGCAGGTACTTGGAGCGTAACGAGAGCCTGGGAGATCGTTTTGACCCTCGCCGGAGACCCAAGAAGCTCCCCTGCTCTGCCGTCGTCTCCAGCGAACTCCGGCCGTCGCCGGAGCATTTTGGATCCCCCAGCACCTAGAGGAAGCCGCCAGGAGCCTCCAGGCCATTTTTGAAGCCCAAAGAACGTCGGAGGTCGGAGCTTGAGCTCGGGGAAGTTCGCCTCGCTGACGCTCCTCCCCTGTTCTTGCTCCGCCCCTCCACGCCGTCGAATCGAAGCCCGAGCTCCAAGCGCACGTCGACCGTTGGATCCTCCCGCACATCCATCGTCAGATCAAGCCAGGAGATCTAATCGTGACCTCTAGTTACGAACCGTCATCGGCCATTCAGATCACGCCACGTGTCAAGTGGCCTCTCCACCGTCGTCGGATCGCACACAAAGGGGTATTTTGCACTTCCCCCCCTATCATTTTGTATTTATTATTTACTCCATAAACATTCATCTGTAGTTTAAATATTTTTGTAATATTTGCATCTAGGCCTCCGAACTTTATTTATTTGCATTTAGGTCCATTCCACGTCACCTCACGTGATCTGTGCATGTGGGGTGGTGGTGATTTTGCACTGGACCCCCTGAGTTTTAATTATTTCTTTTTAATCCAAGAATTGTTCTGTAATGTGTAATATTTTTTGGTTATTTGCATGTAAGCCCTTGGGAGTTTTTGACATTGCATTTCAATCCTTCCCAAGCGCGTGCTAGTCACGCGCGGGGTTGGGTATTTTGCAGGCGTGCCCTAGCGGGTTGTGTTATTTACAATAGGTCCTGGAACTTGATTTATTAGTTATATATTTTGTGGAGAAATTGCACTCTGGCCCTTGGATGTTTGCTTATTTACATTTATGCCCTTGCTAGTAGTGTAATTTCTTTTTGCTATCTTTATTTATTTCATGGATCTCCAAATTGCTAAAAAAATCACAAAAGTTATCTTAGGATCATGGTTCATTGCAGATTCACGCCATATTTTTGTTTTGTATTTTTATTGCAGTTTCATATTTATAAAAATTCAAAAACATGTATTTTTACTACTGTTTGCATTAGAAAATAAAAAAATATTAAAACTCTTATAAAAATTCCAAAAAAAACTACTTTTAATCTATTTTAGTGTCTTTTAACTCTTGTCCAAAAATCATTAAACCTTTCAAAACAAAAACCCTAAAAATTAGAAAACTCCAAAAATCTTCCTAAAAACCTAAAAAGTTCAAGAAAAATTCTAAAAATACAATCTCAGTTTTTGTAGTTTCATTATTTTATTGTCTTTATTTTAAAATAAATCTGAGGAATTCAGGATACTGTTTGATATTTTTAATCCTCATTTTAATTTCGGCCAGTAGCTTAGTTCACTGTTTTCAAGTATTTTGACTTTTAAAAATGCCAAAAAATTCAGAAATATCTAAAAATCACAAAAACATCTAAAAATTATAAAAAGACCAAAAACATTTTATTTTCTGATTTTTGAGCATTTTTCCTTATTTTTATAAATCCTTAATCTTCTCTTTTCTTATATCGTGTATATATTCTATTTATAAAAACATAAAAAAATAGAAAATAGAAAAAGAAAATAAAACATCAGAAAATTAAAAAGCAAAATATAAAATATAAAAATTAAAAAATTAAATAAAAAATTAAAAACCCAAAAAAATTTACTTGTAGGCACTTGATCACAAATCACATTTTGCACATTTTGCCTTGATCTATCTTGCTTACTCCCTGTGTTCGACCTCTACACACTTGCACACTATACACATTTTTGTAGAGTTATAATAAATTTTGACTCCATCTCTATTTTCATTGCTTGATTTGATTGTCGTGGGTTAATTGTTGATTAATTAGGGTTTCTTGCTGGTCGCCACAGCGACTTCGTCTCCGCCTTGTGTGAGACGTATTTAGACCTGTGAAAAACCTTGGTTATCAAATGGCACCGTTGCCGGGGAGCAACAACGTATAGGTCATATTTTGTGTCTGATTGTGATTAGTTGTTTACCAATATTGCTTCATTGTTTTCTCTTGTATTTGAGTTACATTTTTGAGCTATCTGACTACCCTCTTTTGTTGTCTTTGTGCGAGGTACCACGGAGCGAGGGAGGCGGCTTTTCCTAGGCGTCTTGGCACCCACGTGAAGCCTTCTACCCATGCACGAGGAAACTTAGAAATTTTGTAGATTAGCTCCTTACTTTCTGCATTATTTGTGTAATTTATTGTGAGAGAGAGAAACATTATCTGTAATAATACAGGTACATTCGGACTTGGACATTCGGGCCTAATTTCCAAGTGTTTGTACACTTGGGGGCTCACCGCCGTTTTCATCGGATTTTCATCGCATTTTTTCCTTTTGTTTTCCAGTTTTGTTTTCTTTCTTTTGTGTGATTGAGCTCTAGCTTAAGGATTGATTGGTGTAAGATTAGGTCCAAACACCTTAATCAACTTTGCATGCACCTATAGTCTCGATTCTTTGGACTTAGTCAAATTTTGAAAAAGGTTCTTCACACTAATAGTCTATCCTCATCCTAGGGTGATTTCATCGGATTGCATACCGCATATAGATTAGGTTTATAAATTCGTATTTTAGATACCACATGGAGAGAGCTGGGAGGCATTGTAAGTCTTCTATTTTTGCATTCATCATTTAGGCACAAAGGTGAGATTTCCATCTTGGTGCCGACTCGCATTGCTTTTTTCGACTCTCTCCCTCTGTTTTTGGATCAAATAGGAATAAAGGAAAAATACAAAAAATGTTAGGCACTTGTATTGAATTTACTCAAAGCAATAATAACACCAAAAAAATTAAAAAAGGGACTGCTAAAGAAAACTTGACCTAAATAAAATCGGTTAATTGGACACATTGCTTGGGGTGAGCAAAGCCCTCAATTGTATTCAGGTTGCATGGGATGGTCTCCTTCCAAGTGAGTGAGCGGCTTCGTAAGGATTAGAGCCCAAGACCCAGTCTATGGCTGCCTTGTGTATTGTTTGGATTTCTGAAGTATTGGAACTTTTATCGTACGTAGACGAGTAGAGCTTGGTCGGCATTGATGACTCTCTATTGTGTAGAGCATTGACCTTGTCCTAAGTATCGAGCATAGGCCATGCCTTCACGGGGGTGTCTGTCTCATCGTCTTGCGTCCGAGTAGGATCTTGCACGCTCACAGGTGATTTCGTTGCGAGCGAGATCCGAAGTATCGGTTTCGCCTATCGGCTTCCTCCCTCTATTTCTTTGGCTGAGTAGGGATCCAGGAAGGGTTACAAGGACCTCAAAAAGTGCAGACTACAGGTTACACAGGAGGAGAACAGGCACATGATTCTTTTCTGGCAGTACCCTCTCTCCTATAGGCATAGCGCTCTACGGACTCGTTCAAAGATAATTGCATGAATTCAATCTAAAAGCTACAAAGATAATAGCCGATCCTTCACGGCTTCACGCGTTGAGTTGGTGAATCCCTTGTATTGTGTTTGATTGACTAGTTGAATTAAGGTCAAGATCAAAAACACTGCACAATTGTGCACAATTTTGCCCCCTTCTTCATTTCTCAGCCTCACTCTTCTCAATAATCACGATGATGGGAAGGAGATCTCTTAGGCCGTCTCTGGCGGCACTGCTATCCAGCACTCCTCCCTATTCATCTAGGTCGGCTTCAGGGAGTCCAGACCCACTCTCTGAGCCTGAGTTTGCATCCACCCTGTTCCCCCTCGACCTCCCTTCTTCTTCCATCAGTCCAAGAGTGTCAAAGTTTAGTGCAACACAGAGCTCAGATCATTTGACGGCTCTTGAGTTGGGTTCTTTTGCCTTTGTAGAGACCCAAGACATGGACGGCAGAGAGGAACACCCAGATGAGCAGAGACCGCCACCATTCCTATATGATCAAGCTGCCATCAACAACTCATTGTTAGCATCCCTGGAGACTATGCAGAGACAGATCAGAGACCAGGGAATTTTCATGGGTGACCTCATGAGGGAGATAACGCAGATGCGAGAGGGAAGAGACGACAGACCTAGGGCGGTGGAAGAGACATACCAGACGTAGTAGGTGAAGGAGGAGAACCTAGCCAATAGAGGCCGCCGTCGATGACCATGAGGCAGTTGCACAACCCAGCCGCGACCCTCACTCACCGATGGATTCAGCTTCCTCCTATTATTGGGAACTTTGAGCTTTGCCCGCAGACTATCCAGTTATTGCCCAAGTTTCACGGGCTAGCCACTAAGGAGCCTCATCTCCATCTGCAGGAGTTTGAGATGATTTGCAGCACTATCCACGACAGACTAGTGGACGAGGACACGATCAAGATGCTTGCCTTCCCATTCTCATTAGCTGATAGAGCAGCCTACTGGCTGAAGCATCTTGGGAGCTACGTCACATCATGGGTACAGCTCCGGTGCGAGTACTTGAACAAGTACTATGCACTCGGTCGGACTAACGCAGCGCGAGCCATGATCAACAACTTCACCATGGTCCCGAATAAACAATTCCATGAGGATTGGGATCGATTCAGAGAGCTCATTGACCGGTGTCCACATCATGACATATCCAAGCCCAATCTGGTTCACAGTTTCTTCTGTGGGCTGACACCGGAGCTGTAGGGGCTTGTCAATGCCTCTTGTGGTGGATCTTACTTCTCCAAGGGAGAGGACGCAGTTTGGGAGATCTATGAGGGTATGGCAGAGAATTCCACAGTCATGGCCCAAGCCCGCGTCTACACACAGCCGAAGCTTCCACCACAGGCAGTAGGATATCAGAGGATTGCATGCATCGATGCCAGTACACACACTCCATCAGCAGTCGCAGCTCATGCTGAATCTACCGCTGCCGACATGGGGATCATTTCCGAGAAGCTGGACCGCATCGAGATTCTTGAAAAGAAGCAGAGTCAAGGTCTTGCCCAGATAGACCAGTTAACAAAGACCATGAGTGACCTGAAGACGCGGATTCTTTGCATCTAGGAGGCACAAACGTCTACTCAGCAGCCTCCCAGGTCACGGGTCGATCCCAGCAGTAGCAGCTCCACCCAACCCTCTGCCTCGTACCGCTAGGTCTATCATATCTAGGCAGAGCCGGTCCAACAGTTACAACACTACTTACTGCCACCACCATCTCAGGACACTCAGATGGTGGTCTATCAGGCGGATCAGCCACTGGCAGTTCTTCCACTACACCCCAATGAGCAGGAACCATTGATGGAAGTCAATGGGATTTGGTACGACCGGTACCCACAACAGCCCGGGATTCGTCGCGATCACCCCAGATTTCGTTGGACCACTGGTGGTACCTCATCCTAGCAACAATCTCCAGCTCAGGGCCGCCAGAACAGCCAGCAGCAGCAGCAACCCCAGTATGCCCACCAGCAGTATCAGCAGGGTCCTCGTCCCGTCTATTAGGGACAACAGTGGAGGCAGCGTCAGCAGCCTCACCATACATACTCCCATCCTCCCCACTACCAGTAGCAGTCTCATTTCCAGCAGGGGAACACTTCCGATTCTCAGGCACCTGCCTTTGAGAACCCGGCTCTAGATGACCTCGCCCGTTTCATTTCTGACCATCAAGCATCCTACCGGCGGAAAATGGATGAGTTCCGACAGGAGATGAGGGATATCATCAAGGGCAAGGATGCCATACCTGTACAGGTCGAGCCTAATCCTAATAATATGAAGAGGATGTCTGAGCAGGTACAGTTCACAGAGGATACCTCTCCTAGTGATTATTTGAGTGACATGTCTTCTTTATATAATATTGATTTTGTGACTACTAGGAGCGGTAGAATGCCAGCCGGCGGTGCCTCATCTGAGCGACAACCACACGAGGAACCAAGAGTGCCAGATGAGTAGAGTAGCGGTGCTGATGTAGATGTTGATGATGTTGATGACGGTGGTGCTGATGCCACCAATGATGGAGATCCCGATGATGGTGCTGAGGCCGTCGTGACACCCGATGCAGACGGTGGTGCTGAGGCCACCATTTTGCTTGATGCAGAGCCAGAGCGCGGTGCTGATGCCGTGAAGACAGATGCCGTAGGTGGTACTGAGGCCACCACTTCTATTTTTATTGAGCTCCCACATGTTGTGTTGCCACCTTTTGTATCTCAGGACTGTGGTAACAAAAATAACAAAAATATGAATAAAGGAAAGGTTTCTGTATACACTTCAAGTCCATATGTGTTGCATGATGATCATTGTATGGATTCTATTCCTTCACAGGCACAGGAACCTATTCCTAGTCCTCCATTTGTGGAGGCCCCTACCTTCCCCTTCCCTCAAGCACTCCGCTTGGCGAAGGGGAATGAAAGAGAAAATCCAAAAATGACCCATCAGGAAGAGTTCAGCAACCAGATGATTGATAGATTCCAGATCCAGTTGACTCTACAGGAAGCACTTGAGCACATCCCCCTTCTCCAAAAGAGCTTGAGAGAGAAGACTACAGTCCGCAGGAAGAGGAGGAACCACAGAGATCGGATCCATGTGCTCACCCATTCTACTTGTTGCACCATTCAGAACCGATTGCCATCCAAGAGACCTGATGCAGGAGCTCCCTATGTCAGATGCGAGATTAAGGAGCAGCATTTCGACCATACTTTATTAGACAGTGGCTCTTCTATCAACCTCCTTCCGGTAGCCTTACTCGACCGATTCGAGTTTGGTCCTCTTCTTTGGAGCAGGACAGTCCTTCAGTTTGCTGATAGGTCGACTAAGAGGCCGAAGGTGTTGTTGAGAGACGTGTTCGTTACCATTCAGGGCCTGAAATTCCCCGTGGACTTTGTTGTATTGGACATGGAGATCCCTGAGTTGGTAACCGATGCCTCCATCATACTTGGATGCCCATTCTTGGCCACTGCCAAGGCGGTGACCGATCATGATAGTGGGAAGGTGTGCTTTCGCGTAGAGGGAGAGAGCATACAAATAGAGATGATCGAGGAGACCAGAGCGAGAGAATCCGCAAGCTCAGAGCAGTCCAATGATACCGCGCAGATGACAGAGGATGAGCTAGACGTCCACTAGGAGTGTGATTTTGTGATGATAGATGATGAATCCATTTGGACAGATCCCGTAGCGCAGACCCTCGCCTTGCCTACAGATTCACTCTATTTACAACTTATGGCAGTTGAGAGCCTGGAAAGCACACCCCTAGACGAGGATATCTTTGAGGCTGACAGTTGTGGGACGAGTGGTGATGCAGAGTTTCAATCTTGTTCTTCTAGTTCAGATCCCTCGGATTCAAACATTGATTGGGATGATTTTGATGACTATTTGTCGTTTCTGATTCCTTCTGAGCCGACAGCTAGGACGGAGTGCAAGCCAGTTCAGTTCATAGATGATTCAGCATGGTTCCCTTCGTCAGATGTTCATGCACAACGAGAGTTCTCTCATGCAGACCTGGTAGCCTTCACACAGACATATTAGAAGCCAGATTTGCCACCTCCCAGTTGTCCAGAATTGAAGCCCTTGCCGCAGTTGCTGAAGTATAGATTCCTTGCGGGTGAGCCAGATATGCACCCAGTCATTATCTCAGCAGGTTTGACTAGCGAGAAAGAATCTCGTCTGATGGAGGTTCTTGAAAGAAACCGCAAGGAGATAGGATGGAGTATAGCTGAACTCCAGGGGATTAGTCCGGCTCTGTGCTCCCACCACATCTATCTTGAGGAGCACACTAGGCCTTTGTGTGAGTTCCAGCGACGGCTGAACCGAATCTTCGAGATGTGGTCATGAAGGAAATATCGAAGTGGTGGAGCGCCGATTTTATCTACCCCATCTCCGACTCCAAGTGGTTAGTCCATTACATTTGGTACCCAAGAAGACGGGTATTACTACAATTGTGAGTGAGTCTGGAGAGGAGATAGCTACCCGGGTACCCACTTCTTGGAGGTTCTGTGTAGACTACAGACGATTGAATCAGGCCACCAAGTAGGATCATTTCCCACTGCCATTCATTGATCAGATTATTGAGAGGCTAGCTGGGAAGAGTCATTATTGTTTTTTGACGGGTACTCCTGTTACAATCAAGTGGCCATTGCATCCGAAGACCAGGAGAAAACGACATTCACCTGTTCGTTTGGGACTTATGCTTTCAGACGGATGCCCTTTGGATTGTGTAACGCCCCGACGATATTCCAAAGGTGCATGTTGTCCATTTTCTCGGACATGGTGGGTGACTGTTTAGTGGTCTTCATGGACGACTTCTCGGTCTATGGAAATGGGTTGATGCTTGTCTTGACTGCCTAGACCGCGTGCTTCAGCGCTGCATAGAGGTCACCTTGTCTTGTCTTGGGAGAAGAGTCACTTTATGGTAACTCAAGGGACGGTCCTTGGTCATATCATCTCCAATAGGGGCATGGAGATCGATCCGGCTAAGGTGGATATCATTAGAAAACTCAATCCACCATCCAATCTGCGTCAATTGCGGTCTTTTCTGGGGCATGTCAGTTTCTACCAACGGTTCATTCCAGACATCAGTCGTATTGCTCGACCGCTTAATGATTTGTTGACGAACGACACCGAGTTCATTGTAGATGATAAGTATCTTGCATCCTTTGAGACTCCCAAGAATATGTTGTCACGACTCATGTCCTTCAGCCACCCGATTGGTCTCTCCCATTCAAGATCATGATGGACGCTTCTGATTTTGCCGTAGGGACTGTGCTTGGACAAAGGAGGGATGGATTGTCGTATGCCATTCACTACACCAGCCGGACTTTGGATGCCGCTCAACAGAATTATACTGTGACAGAGAAGGAGATGCTGGTCGTAGTCTTTGCTTTGGATAAGTATCGATCATATATTCTCGGATCTAGAGTGACTATCTTTACCAATCACACCGCCATCCGGTACCTCATGGCCAAGAAGGATGCCAAAGCTCACCTTACCAGATGGATCCTTCTGCTCCAGGAGTTTGACATTGAGATTAAGGATAATCCTAGAGTTAAGAATGTGGTGGCGGATCATCTCTCCCGCTTAGAGAACCTTGAGGAATCTGAGCCCAGCGCACCTATTACAGAGACATTCCCAGATGAGGCGATCTTGGCTATCACCTCGCTCCCATGGTACGCCGACGTTGTGAACTATCTTGTTGCCAAGACGGTTCCACAAGGTTGGCCCAGGCAGAAAATTGAGACCTTCCTGACGAAGGCCAAGATTTACCATTGGGAGGATCTCGTCCTTTATCTTGAAGGAAGGGACAACATCTGGAGGAGGTGCATTCCTCAAGATGAGCAGCATAACGTCCTCACATACTGCCACAAGCTTGAGGCAGGAGGGCATCAATCTGGGAGACGGACATCACAGAAGGTGCTCCAATCCGGCCTTTGGTGGCCTACTCTCTTCAAGGATTCAGATGAGTTCGTGAAGAGATGTACTGACTGTTAGAAGATGGGTGCTTGCGGACAGAGAGACATGATGCCCATGCAGCCCATTCACTTTTGTGAGGTTTTTGATGCATGGGGTATTGATTTCATGGGCCCATTTCCTAAGACTCAGGTGTTTGAGTACATTTTACTTGTTGTGGATTATGTGAGCCGTTGGGTTGAGGCTATCCCCGCCCGAGCCACAGATTCTAAAATCGTGTCGCTTTTTGAGGAAAATATCATTTCACGGTTCTGGGTACCTAGAGTTCTGATTTCAGATAGGGGGTCTCACTTTATCAATGACAAGGTTAGGCCCTTGCAGACGAGTTCAACATTGACCATCGTGTTGCCATGCCATATCACCCTCAGACTAATGGTATTGCTGAAGTATCGAACAGGAGATCAAGACTATCTTACAGAAGGTTGTCCGCCCAGACTGAAAGGATTGGTCACAGCTTTTTGGACTCGATCTTGTGGGCCTACCGGACTTCCTTCAAGACTCCATTAGGGACATCTCCCTTTCATCTCGTATATGGCAAGCCGTGCCATTTGTCAGTGGAAATCAAGCACAAGTCACTATGGGCAATCACTGAGTTATTATTAGATCACGAGAGTATAGGAGAATAGAGGAAAGCAGAGTTGGCAGCCCTGGAGGAGTTCAGAGATACAGCCTTTTCTAGCAGCCTACAGTATAAGAAAAGTGAAGATATGACACGATTCTCATATCAGCCATAAATTGTTTGAGCCCGATCAACGCGTATGGTTGTTTGATTCCAGGTTGAAATTATTTCCAGGGAAATTACAGAGTAAGTAGAAAGGTCTGTATGTGGTCAGGAAGGTACATGACAATGGTAGTATTGATATATCCGAGCCGTCATCTTCCTCTACCTTTCGTGTTAACGGTCAGTGCCTGAAGCTATATCTAGACCATGATCCGCCGACCATTGACGTTGCCCCCATTCTTCTGGTATGAGATGTACTCTTTGACTCATATCATTTGCATTTCATACATGGTGATCACTTCCATCTTCCGCTGTATAGATCAATCTGTCTATATCATTCTTTCATTCTTCCGTTATGTCTGCTACCCCGTCTTCATCTTCTGATTTTGCTATACTTAGGACGCACCTTGTCCTAAGTATAGGGAGGGTACACACACTGAGCTGTGATCTACTCTTTTCTTCTTTTCCTCTTTTCTTCTTTTCCTTTTCTATCTTCTTTTTGCATTAAAAAGGTGCCGCCCTCGTAGACAGTTTTCTGTACTTAGGACACACTTTGTCCTAAGTATAAGGGGGTGTGCACCCCGAGTTTCTACATTTTTTTTGATCCTCTCCATTGTCTCCTCTTCTTGTCTATACTTAGGGATATCTTAGCCTAAGCATATGGGGAGACAATCTGAGTACGATCTGTTCATTACCACCCTTGACCCTCCCTGCTTTGTGTACAGTCTCCTATACTTAGGATTATTTGGTCCTAAGTATATGGGGGAAGGTCAACTTCTCATTTATTCATTCATTCCTTTCTTTATTGTTTAGACTTGCATATATTTAGTACGAGTTATGTCTTCTCTTTTCTCTCCGATCTATGAGGACATAGCTCAAGCTAAGTATAGGGGGTCATATATACTATGTATATACTTTATCCATAACTCATACTTTCGTATTTCTTAATAATATGGCCAATAGTTCTTTAAAATTCATTAAAAACCTTAATAAAAAGATGTTGATCATTCCTCAAATTCTTTTTGTATTTATTGATTAATAAATCAGGTGAAAATGTTTTTTTTGCAAAATGTTTGAAAAATAGTTTGAAAATCTTTGTGAAAAAACTTTTGAAAATTATTTTGAAAACGTTTTGTTGCATGTTTTCAACCTGTGTAAAATGTGTTGTTTGTAAAACCTTATTTTCTTTGTGTGAAATAAAAATGTTTGAAAAATAATTTGCAAATGTTTTGAAAAATGGTTGAAAAGATATTTTGAAAAATCTATCTATACTGTGTGATAACCTTTGCAAAATGATTTTCAAATGTGTGTACATGTTTGTAAAATTGCTTGTAGAAATTATTTTGGACCATAGTTTTAGAATTATTTGTAAAAACCTTTTCAAATCAGTTTGAGGAATACATACATCACACCAGAATTCGTTGTATATACCTATAAAATCGATCACTTACCCTTGTAAAGTCTTAAATCCACTTCTTGTAAATATAAGAAGCACTCCCGTGTAAATATATTTACCCTAGTTTTTATCCAATTTTTTTTAAAATCCAAAAAACATTCGCAATATTAAAATCCAAAAACATTTGAAAAATCTTTTGAAAATACAAAAAATGCATATGCATCATCTTTTCAAAATCCATAAAAGTTCAAAACTCTTGAAAATTGCATCACAAAATTATTTTTTGCATTCCTGCATATGCATTCACATTTTTCGGATTGAGTTTTATAGTTGAACAAGTCTAAATAAATAAAAACCGGAGATTGGAGCTTGATTGGACCTTAAAATTTACCTAATAACAGGAACCTTATAGGAATTGGGTTTGGGGTACTTCAGGTCTAGTTGACTTAATTATTTGAGGATCACGAGACTTGGTTCAATGGATTCTTAACGGCCTAAATGAAGTATTTCAGAGCGCACACACGACTCTTGTTGATAATGACCTAACTTGGACACCTGCACCTTTCACATGGCCCGACTCAGTTGGAGTGGTGAGGGGATTGGATTTGCCGGTATGAGACGCCCACAAGTGGAAACACTTGTCCTCCTCTAGGGAGGGAAGTGCACCCCAACTCGTCCAGTGATGAGGAAATCTAAAGACAGGAGAGTGTGGGTTGCAATAAAGCTTCAAAAGAGAGATAGTCGACTGGCTCAAGAGGAAAAACTCCCTATGTAAATGTGTTGTATATAGTATTTCAAAATAAAATGGACAGGCATGTAAAAAAATAAATGCCTGCAAAGTATGTACATATGTTGTAAAGTCAATAAGCAAGCTTGAGTTCCAAAGTCATACCATGTGAGCCTGCAACTGGATGACTTGACTACACTGGTCTTACATCCTAGGATAGGTAGCTACACTGGCTACCGTCCATTCTTCTCTTCACCCCCTCCTCTTGAGCTAGTTGCCACTTGAACTTAGAAGGGAATACCCCGCTCCTCGAGGAAGGAGTTGTTGGATTGGGGAATCATTGGGTTGTCATATTGGAGAAGTCAGTCTCTTTGTCAATCTAGTTGGGGAGAGCCACTATCACTTACACTGTACGAGTCAGACTCGTAGTCGTAAGAGTTTGCGTATGAGTTGAGATATTTCTGACCTGGCTATTGAGGAGACTTGAACAGAGTTTTGGGATTCTCAGGGACTGTTGGATTTCAAATCTGGTTCTCATTAAGGTTCCCACCGTACTAAATATCCAAAGGTCCGACTTAAGCTCCAAACTTTGATTTTGTGAAGACAAGTTTGATAATTAAACTAAATCCACTTTCTTCTTTTTCTTTTCTTTGTTTTTCTTTTCTGCACTTATTACGTAAGTGTTTGTTACGGACTAGCAAAGGTAAAGTATAAGGGGATGAGGAATTCACATTTCATCATCTTTATTATATCATTTTGGCCTCAAAAACCCTGGCAAATGCGTGTAAATACCATTAATTCCAGCATTTTAGCATCCATGCATGTGTGTAAATAATGTATAAAGTACTGTATTTAAAGCCAAAATTATAGAATAAAGAAAAGAAAAGAAAAAGAATAAAATATTGTAAATATTTTATGACCCGAAACCCCGAGACCTAGGCATCTCGATGACTAGGTCGACAAGGAATAAAGTAGGGGGAGATAAGGGCCAAAATACAACAAAAATACCTTTTATTTCATTCATTCTTTATTCATTTTTGGACCTATTTTTGGTTCCACTTTTTGTACTCCAATTAATAAACTTTGTACATAAAAGTTGTAGATAATTAAATATAGAAAAATACAAAATTGATTTAATTCAAAAATAATATATAGATAAAAAGTTATGATCTGAATAAATATCCAGAATCCCAACTTCCAAGACCTGTATCTCCCAAATAAAACTCGAAATGCATCAAACTCACCTTAATTGTAAATAATTTAAAATAAGCTATTTAATGGCGGTGGTTTCGCATTTGGCAGAGTTATGGTTTGAGAGTTGAGTTTTGGACCCCTATTGTATACTTGTACAGATTAAAATATTCATTTTATTTATTATTCTTTATTTTGGTTATTTTATATTTTTATAATTTTGTAAATATTATTTGTAATATATATGTACATTAAAATCAGAACAAAAGTCTCAAAAAAATACAAAATAAAATACTTGTATATAATACACCTAGGTATAATACCTATACACAAACCTATATAATTACTACTTTTATTTTATTAAATGTATAAAACATTTCAAAAAAATAAAATAAAAATATTTTAAGTGTAAAAAATATTTTAAAAATTTATAAAATAATAAACAAAAATAATAAACTTAAATACATAAAATAAAAATAAATTATTAAAATACATAGATATATATACCTATATTGGCCTAAAATGGCAACTTATATTTTTATACCTCATAAAAACAATTAAAAATCATAATAAAATACCTCACAAAATAATAAACATTTTTTATTTAATAACCAAAAATTAATTAAGTCATTTTCTATTTTTAATCGAATTTACAAATAATTTATCAGGGATTTTTCCTGGTTGGTCCACGTGGACCAACCAGGTGCCTGTCCAAGTTGACCTCGATCAATTGGTCGTCCTTCCTCCCCTGCCATGCGTCAGACCTAGTTTTTGTTCGATTTGGCAGATTTTCTAGGTCAAATCTTGCATCCATTCTTGTCGACCTCTTCAGCACTTTTGCTCCTCGATCCTTGGTCTTTCACGCCTTAGGCTTTCCTAGGGCCGAGGAGCGGCGATTCGAGCCATCTTCTTCGACCTTTGGGGCGTTAGAGCCACGATGTCAAACCATACATATTGACCCTCCGACTTTCGAGCCTCCTTTGAACCCCTCTTCCATAAGCTCCGCTCCCCTCTTCGTGCCTAATCGACAAAGGAAGGTGATAGCTTCCTTTGGAGACCTTCAGGCGGGTCGAGCGAGCACCGAGGCGGCTCCACCACCTCCGCCTTTCGTCGGCGTCGAGGTACACCTCCCTCTGGTTCCGACCATCGAGGCAACCATTTTTTTCCCTTTATTTTCTTCCCATTTTGTTCGTCGTAGTCCTAGGAGTAAAAACCCCAAGAAATTTCGTGTTTCATCCATTAAGTCGCCCAAATCATACCCTCGTTGGAGTGCACCTCCGGCCACCCCTATCGCACCGCCGCTCTACGCTACCTTTCCACCTCCGCGGGGTCCAGGCACTTTGCCTTGTACCCTCTCATTCTTTTCTGCAGGTACTTGGAGCGTAACGAGAGCCTAGGAGATCGTTTTGATCCTCGCTGGAGACCCAAGAAGCTCCCCAGCTCTGTCGTCGTCTCCAGCGAACTCCGGCCGTCGCCGGAGCATTTGGATATCCCAGCACCTAGAGGAAGCCGCCAGGAGCCTCCAGGGCATTTTTGAAGCCCAAAGAACGTCGGAGGTCGGAGCTTGAGCTCGAGGAAGTTCGCCTCACTGGTGCTCCTCCCCTGTTCTTGCTCCACCCCTCCACACTGTCAGATCGAGGCCTGAGCTCCAGGCGCAAATCGACCGTTGACGACCGTTGGATCCTCCCCGCGCATCCACTATCAGATCAAGCCAGGAGATCTAATCGTGACCGCTAGTTGCGAACCATCATCGGCTTTTCAGATCGTGCCACGTGTCAAGTGGCCTCTCCACCGCCGTCGGATCGGGCGCAAAGGGGTATTTTGCACTTCCACCCCGCGTCATTTTGTATTTATTATTTAGTCCATAAACATTCATCTGTAGTTAAAATATTTTTTGTAATATTTTCATCTAGGCCCCCGAACTTTATTTATTTGCATTTAGGTCCATTCCACGTCACCTCACGTGATCTGTGCATGTGGGGTAGTGGTGATTTTGCACTAGACCCCATGTGGTTTTAATTATTTCATTTTAATCTAGGAATTGTTCTGTAACGTGTAATATTTTTGGGTTATTTCATGTAAGCCCTTGGGAGTTTTTGACATTGCATTTCAGTCCTTCCCAGGCACGTGCAAGTCAGGCGCGGGGTTGGGTATTTTGCAGGCGTGCCCTAGCGGGTTGTGTTATTTGTATTAGGTCCTAGAACTTGATTTATTAGTTATATATTTTGTGGAAAAATTGCACTGTGGCCCTTGGATGTTTGCTTATTTACATTTATGCCCTTGCTAGTAGTGTACTTTCTTTTTGTTATCTTTTTTTATTTCATGCATCTATAAATTGCTAAAAAATTCACAAAAATTGCCTTAGGTTCCTATTGCATTGTAGATTCACGCCATATTTTTGTTTTGTATTTTTTATTGCATTTTCATATTTATAAAAATTCAAAAACATGTATTTTTTCTACTATTTGCATTAGAAAATAAAAAATATTAGAACTCTTTTAAAAAAATTGAAAAAATTACCTTTAGTCTATTTTAGTGTCTTTTAACTCATGTCCAAAAATCATTAAAATTTTCAAAAACAAACCCTAAAAATTAGAAAACTCCAAAAATATTCCTAAAAATCTAAAAAATTCAAGAAAAATCCTAAAAATACAATGTCATTTTCTGTAGTTTCCTTATTTTATTGCCTTTATTTTAAAATTTGAGGAATTTTGGATATTGTTTGATATTTTTAATCCTCATTTTAATTTCATCTAGTAGCTTAGTTCATTGTTTTCTAGTATTTTGACTTTTAAAAATACCAAAAAAATTCATAAAAATATCTAAAAATCACAAAAACATCTAAAAACTATAAAAAAAACCAAAAACATTTTTAATTCCTAATTTTTGAGCATTTCCCCTTATTTTTATAAATCCTTAATCTTCTCTTTTCTTATATTGTGTATATATTCTATTTATAAAAACATAAAAAATTATAAAATAGAAAAAGAAAACAAAAAAATCCGAAAATTTAAAAAATTAATTAAAAAATTAAAAGCCCACAAAAATTTGCTTGTAGGCACTTGATCACAAATCACATTTTGCACATTTTGCCTTGATCTATCTTGCTTGCTCCCTGTGTTCGACCTCTACACACTTGCACACTATACACATTTGTGTAGAGTTATAATAAATTTTGACTCCACCTCTATTTTCATTGCATGATTTGATTGTCGTGGGTTAATTGTTGATTAATTAGGGTTTCTTGTCGGTCGCCACAGCGACTTCGTCTCCGCCTTGTGTGAGACGCATTTAGACCTGTGAAAACCCTGGTTATCAACTGTCTGTAGAAACCGACATGCCCCAGAAAAGACCGCAACTGTCTCTAATTGGACGGTGTGGTGAGTTTCTTGATTATATCCACATTGGTTGGATCAACATCCATGCCCCTGTTGGAGATGATGTAACCAAGGACCGTCTCTTGAGTCATCATGAAATGACTCTTATCCCAAGATAAGGCTAGGTTGACCTCAATGCAGCGCTTGAGTACTCAGTCTCAGCAAGCAATACAAGCATCGGACCCATCGTCATAGACAAAAAGTCATCCATGAAGATCTCTAAACAATCGCCCCACCATGTTCGAGAAGATGGAAAGCATGCACCTTTTGAATGTAGCTGGGGCATTACATAATCAAAAGGGCATCTATCTAAAATCATATGTTCTAAACGGACAGGTGAACATCATTTTCTCTTGGTCTTCGGGCGCTATGGCCACCTGATTGTATCCCGAGTACCCGTTAAGAAAGTAGTATTGACTCTTCCCAACTAACCTCTCAATAATATGATCAATAAATGGTAGCGCGAAATGATCCTTCTTGATGGCCTGATTCAATCACCTATAATCCATACAGACCCTCCAAGAAGTGGGTACTCGGGTATCTATCTCCTCTCCAGACTCATTCACTACTGTAGTGATACCCGTTTTCTTGGATACCACATGTAACAGACTAACCCATTTGGAGTCAGAGATGGGGTAGATAAAATCAGACCTCTACCTTAGATATTTCCTTCATGACTACATCTTAAATATTCGGGTTCAGCCTACGCTGGAACTCACGCGATGGCTTAGCATCATCTTCGAGATATATGTGGTGGGAGCAAATTGGCTGGACTTATCCCCTGGAGATCAATTACAGTCCATCTGATTGCCTTGCGGTTTCTCTTGAAAATTTCCATCAGATAAGATTCTTGGTCTTCAGTCAAATCTGTTGAGATAATAACAAGGAACATTTTTGGCTCACCTGCAAGGAATCTATACTTCATGCTATACGGTAAGATCTTCAGTTCCAGACATGTAGGAGCTGGTAGATCTGGCTTCTGAAATGTCTGAGTGAAGGGTACCAAATCTACTTGTTAGAATTCTCACGGAATTAGTGAATCTGACAAAGATGGCCCTACTGGTGTGTCTATCAACTGTACTAGCTCAATCTCCGCCCTAGTTGTAGGCTCTGTGGACATTAGACACGGTAAAAAAACACCAAAATCCTTCCAACTAAAATTGATATCTGAGCCCGAGGGATCTGAACTTGAATCACAAGAAATATATTCTGCTTAGTCCCCAAATCATAAGGTGTCATGTGCCATGAGTGCACTCTCCAAACTCTCATTCGTTGTCATTTGTGGCTCTGCAGTCTCTGAAGGTGTGACAAGAGATTGTGAAATCTAGTCTATCTGAACGGCTTCATCATCTATAATCACAAAATCACACTCTTGGGGTGTCTAGCTCTGAATCTGTCATCTACTCTGAACTCTGCTCGGAGCAAGCTGAATCTCTAGCTCTCAACTCTTCAATCATCTCTATTTGTATACTCTCACCCTCGATATGAAAGTATACCTTCCCTCTATCATGATCGGACACTACCTTGGCTGTGTCCAAGAAAGGTTGTCCTAAAATGATTGGAGTATTAGTCATGCATTTGGGGATCTCCATGTACAGCACAACGAAGTCCACAGGAAATTTCAGGCCCTGAATTGTGACAACAAAGTCCTTTAATAACCCCTTCGACTTCTTGACAGATCTATCAACAAACTAAAGAACTATCCTGCTCTGTCTCAGAGGGCCAAACTCGAATCGGTCGAGAAAGACAATCAGAAGGAGGATAATTGAGGATCTGTTGTCTAATAGTGTCCGATCGAACTGTTGCTCATGGATGTGGCATCTGACACAAAGAGCTCCTGCATCAGGTCTCTTGGGTGGCAATCAATTCTGGATGGCGAAGCAAGTGGAGCGAGTGAGCACATGGATTTCTACATTGTGATTTCTCCTCTTCTTCCTACGGATGGTGGTCTTCTCTATGAGGTTCTTTTGTAAGAGAGGGATATGCTCAAGTGCCTCCAGAAGAGTCAGCTGTATATGAAATCTTTCTATCATCTACTCGTTGAACCCTATATGATGTCTCTTTTGGGATTTTCTATTTTTTACCCTTCCCTAAGCGGAGTGCTTGAGGGAAGGGGATAGAGGGAACCTCCACAGAAGAATGAGGGTCAAAAGTGGGTTTCTGAGCATGCATAATGCTAGAATCCATGCAAACATCATATAATATTGACATATGGATCCAAATAAGATACAAAAACCTTTCCTTTGTTCATATAATTGATTTTTGGAGTGTCCCCATTTTTTTGTATTTATCTAAAAATATCCTCAGGTATAGGAGAGGACAAAACAACTAGCTGACTCTTGGTGGCATCAATAACACCAACTACATCTAAATTGATGGCATCAGCACCATACTCTGGCCTATCATATGGTACTATGGTGGCATCAGCACCACCATCTGTAACTGGGGATACGACGACATCAACACTGTCATCTAGATCATCATCTTTGATGGTGTCAGTACCACCAACATCATCATCCTTAGCGGCATCAACACTGCTCCTGACTCTGTCTAGCATCCTAGAATCTGTAGTGGGATGTCTCCTAGACGAGTTGTTGTCGGTTGGCTTCCTAAGCGTCATAAAATTAGCATCAAATAAATAATGAATTTCATATAGACTACCACTAGGAGAAGTTGTCTTTATAAACTGTACCTGCTCAAATTTTCTCTTCAAATTGTTAGGGGTTGGGTTCAATTTGTGCAGTTATGCCATCCTTGATCTTTATTACTTATCTATCTCCTACTGGAACTCGCCCATCTCTCGCCAGATGGTAGCTTGCTGCTCGGACATCATGCATGCAAGATCATCAATGGTTGGGTCTCTTATGAGTGTGTATAAGGACCAGACAGGTTGCCTCATTGAAAATGAGACTGGCTCTTCTGCTGCTGTTGTTGGCATGAGTGAGGAAGAGGAGGCTGTAAGTACTACTGATGAGGTTGTTGTTGTCTCCACTGTTGACCTTGGTATAAGGGTCGAGGACCATGCTGTGGCTGTTGGGAGTACTGGGGCTGCTGTTATTGGGTGCCATGCCCTGCCTGTGCCGGAGGCTACTGCTGGGATGAAGCACCTCTAGTGGACCATCAGAAACCTAGGTGATCACAACGGATCCCAGGCTGCTGTTGGTACTGGGAGTACCAAATCCTGTTGACTTCCATCAATGGCTCCTGTGGATCATGGACTAGCAGGAGGAGGGTCTCCAAGTGCTGATCCGGATCATACACCACCAACTGAGTATCATAGGAAGGGGGTGGTGGCAACTGATAATGCGAGAGTGACTGGATCGAGTCTGCCTGAATGTGATGAACCTGACAGTACGAGATAGAGGACTGAGATGAACTGCTCCCTAGACCAGTCCATGAACTGGAATGTGGCTGATAAACTGTCTATGCCTCTAGGAGACACATGATCTGGTTCTTCATGTTACTCAATGTTTGGGCCAGCTCATCAATCCTATTGAGCTTGTCAAGGCCATGTCACATCTTCTTCTCAATAATCTCCATCAGATCCAGCTTCTAGCTGATAATACCCATATTGGCAGCTGAAGGCTCTGGTACTGTTGCTGCCGCAGAAGAGGAAGAAGAACCGACCTCAATACGTGCTATCCTCTGAAATGAAGTCGCCTGTTGGGGAGGCTTCCCATGAGTGTAAACCCTGGTCTAGGGCATCACGGTGTAGTTATCTGTCATCTCCTCATAGATGGCCTAGACCAGGTCTTCATCCTTGGAGAAGTAGGAACCTCTACAACAAGAATTTACTAGCCCCTGCAGCTTAGATGTTAGCCTGCAGAAGAAACTCTGAATGAGGTTGGGCTTGTTGATTTCATGGTGGGGACACCTGTCGATGAGCTCTCGGAATCGATCCTATGCTTCATAGAACTGTTCATTGAGGATCATGATAAAGTTGCTAATCATTGCTCTAATTGCATTCATTCAGCCGAGTGGATAATACTTGTTTAGGTACTCGGTCCGGAGCTGCTCCCAAATGGTGAAAATCTTCCTCAGATATTTCAGCCAATAGGTGTCTCTATCAACCAAAAAGAATGGGAAGGCTATTAGCTTGATGGTGTACTCATCCACTAGCCAGTCGTGGATGGTGCAGCAGATCATCTCAACTTTTAACAGATGGAGATGGAGCTACTTGATGGAATGTCCATAGAATTTGGGCAGTAGCTGTGTCACGACCCCGATTCCGGGTCGTCGAATCCTCCCAAATCCAGATCTGGTTACTCAGAAATAATTTATTCAGCAACCACAACTAACATTAAAAAACAAACTGCAATTAAAAATACTCAGAAGAAGTATTTCAACACTTTTTCATTCACAAAATAAAGTTCACATAATACATTGTCCCACTATAACCATTTACACGTACATCAGCTCGAAAGGAAATACATAAAAAGATCACTAACTACCTTACAGAGTAAATCTATTGTGACTGGCTAGATGATTATTTAGCTTGATGTATTATTAAAGTCCTTGTGATGGCTCACCGACACATGTTAGGTTTTCCATAAATCATAGGATAACGATTAGCAAGTACTAAGTAATGAAGAAGAGAAAAGCAACATTTGGGTAATTTTTCAAAACTTGTTATCACAAAAAGATTCATTCATTCTCATTAGTTTAATTCCTATTCCTTTCTATTCCACGTCAAGGATTAGTCCAGGGAATTACCTTATCACTATATGGACTCCGAAGTTGTGGACACATCGGGATTGGAGATTGCATTGATCTGGTAAGCTTATGTCGCCGCACGTCGCCTCAACCAATCTTCCAAAACTACCCTGACACTTTCCTTTTCTTTTATTAATTAGTGTCTTAGACCCTCAGCCTGGCAAACAGAGGAGCACACTGTCCTCGAGGATCCAATTTCTTAAAACCTCATGCTAACCTTTAATCACATAACCTAGCAGCTTTAAATATATGTTATCGTGATCCATATGCTATTGAACCACATGTGCCTCCACATGGCATGAACACATCTTCCGTCGTTCAACCAGAATATATTGGCTCCTGATAACACGTGTTGCAATTCATTCATTTCGTGCACACTTATCAAAACCAGACGACCGTGTACCACCTAGGTAGGGAAACACCAATACGGGTTCCTTTCGACAAACCAACAGGTTGCATGCCTAACCTGTAGTTCTACTCCCAGTCATTTCTTAACGTAACACACAATGTTTTTCATGATCCAACTCAAAAGACATCAATTCCTATGATGTGATTCCTCCGTAAAGACTTAGATAAGGATAACCATAAATACTGTGTATAGACTTACGCATAAATTAATTCACATATTTATATACTCATATTTATGCTCTTTTTAGCTTCCAAACCCAAACTTTCCAAACCACTGCATCCATTCGATGCTTAGACCTCATTTTAGTTGAAATCATAAAGCAACATTTCATACTTTCTTAAAAGTAGCCAAATTAGGGTTCTTCATAGCAAGGACCATAAATACATAAATCTTAACGATCTCATATGAAAACCCAACAATAAAAGGAAGGATTTCGTTACCTAATCGAGCTCTCTCTTGTGTATGACATGCTTTATCGTGATTCTTTTTCAAAAAGGATGATTTATTGCACCTGAAATGATCAAAATTCATTTTCATATTGAAAACGCTAAGAACGTGCCAAGAATGCGAAGAACAAATGAAGAACACAAAGATCGTGAAGAACACACGAAGAACGTGAAGAACATAATTTCTCTTGAAATTTCAGCAGAGCTTGCTCTTATACGGGATGATATTTCTAAGAAAATTTCGGCGGAGTTTCCCCTTATGTTAGGACATATTTATATGAAATCTTTGGCAGAGTTTCTCCTTATATTAGGACATATTTTTATAAAAATTTTGGCAGAGTTTTCCCTTATATCGGGGCATATTTTAAAAGAAAAACAGAAAGAGTTTCCTCTATAAAATCACCGAGAGGGAAACAACAACGAATATGAAAGAATATAATCAAACTACAAGAGATGAAGAATCGGTAGACACCACGCATCTTAGGTGAGTGAAGGTGTGACGAATCATAGGGTTCACTGACGTCCATAGTCGCCCGCACCTAGGTAGGGTATTACATAGATTTCTCCATCAATATAACTATAAAAGCGGAAAAGAAAGAGTAGAACCATAAATAATGGAGAATCGGTAGGCACCACACGTCTTAGGTGAGTGAAATGTGATGAATCACAGGGTTCACTGACATGCATAGTCGCCCGCACCTAAGTAGGGTGTTACACAGATTTCTCCTCAAACCATAATAGAAAACAAATCGGAAAGAAGATGAATTGGAAACCTATCTTATGAAGCAAACTAAGAGAGAATCGTACTTTCCTCCTCCTTGTTCTCCCAGCAACGCTTCGCTAGCGCTCCTCCCCCGCCTCCCACTCCTCCTCCCGGCCTATCAACCCTAGCCCTTGGGGTGGTGGTTGTAGTGGAAATCGTAAAGAATGAAAGGATTGGGGGCTATTTATAGGCTCTAGAAAACCGCTAAGCACGGTTAAAAAACCACGGTTTAGACCTTAACTGCAGTTAACAGCCCATGGTTTTGGCCAAAACTTATGCGAAACTTAGTTCTTAAGTTAAGAACATTTCAAAGGATTCTAGATTTGCTAATGACGCTTAATTAGCGCTAATCATGATTAACTTTTGCTAGTCATGATTTAACCTTTGCAGCTTATGCTTAACTTTTGCTAACTATTGATTAATATTTGCTAATGGTCATTAACGATCCTTAATCCATCATTAATTTCTTTAATCATGTTTAATTTGTCTTAGTGACAGTTATTACAGGTTATGACGTCTTAAACCTCCTTACTTCTCTTTCTTCCGAAAATAATAACAAGTCGAAAGGAAGTTCGATTCACATGAAATAAATTCCGTTGGTTTCCTCTTGACGAGCCGGATCTAATGATATAGGATCCGAGAGACGGCCATGTTCAAGGCTTTGCATTTATAACAACCTTAAAGGAAGTCTCATCCTCAAGACTAGAAATGCAGGCATAACAACCTTTAAAAGGATTGAAACCATAACAACCTTAAATAGAATGAACGTCATTTCGTTTATAATAAAGATATACATAGTATATAGTGTTATCATTCAAACAAGTAGGGGTATTTTTCTCTCATTTCTACCTCAGGTTCCCATATGGCTTCTTCAAACTCTTGGTTGCGCCACAATACTTTAACTATAGGTACCTCTTTGTTCCTCAACTTCTTGATATACTTGTCAAGTATTTGCACAGGTATTTCTCGGTATGTCATGTCTGGATCAATATGCAGATCATCATAGCTTTTCTTATGCCCATGATCCTTGATATACTTTCTTAGATTTGATACATGCAAAACATCATGTATTGTCAAAAGATGTGAAGGAAGTGCAAGTCTATATGCGACTTTCCCAATCCGCTGAATAATTTGAAAGGGACCCACAAATATGGGTGTCAACTTCCCATGCAAGCCAAACCTCTGAACTCCCTTCATAGGTGATACTTTGAGAAATACAAAGTCACCTACCTCAAATTTAAGGTCTCTTCGCCTGGTATCACTATAGCTTTTCTAGCGACTCTGAGCAGTTATTAGTCTTTTTCGAACAAGCTCTACAGCTTCCCGTATCTCCTAGAGTCTATCTGAATCATAAAGGTTCTTTATCTTGACCTCTTGCCAACACAAAGGAGTAGTACACCTTCGTCCATATAGTGCCTCCAACAGTTCCATGCCAATACTTGCATGATAACTATTGTTATAGGTGAATTCTGCAAGAGGCAAATGTTTCACTCATGATCCTTTCCATTTTAAGGCACATGCTTGTAGCATATCCTCTAAAGTCTGAATCATACGTTCTGATTGAACATCTATTTGTAGATGATATGATGTGCTCAAGCATAGCTGTGTGCCTAAGACTTTCATGAAGTTCTCCCAATAGTATGAGGTGAATCGTGAATCTCGATCGGAAACTAACTCTTTTGGGATACCATGAAGACGGATCATATGCGTAAAATATAACTCGCAAGCTGATCTGAAGTGAAAGATAAGCTTATTGGAATAAAGTGTGCTGCCTTGGTCAGACGATCTATTATAACCCATATACTATCTTTACCACCAATTGTCTGAGGTAAGCCAGTAATGAAATCCATGTAAATGCTTTCCCATTTCTACTCAGTTATAGGGAGGGGTTGTAACAATCCTAGTGCCTTTTAGTGTGAAGCTTTTACCTATTGGAAAGTGAAACATGAATTCACGAACTCAGCAACATCCTTCTTCATTCCTGGCCACCAAAAGTTTGAACAAAGATCCTTATACATCTTCGTAATTCCTGGATGAATAGATAATGTAGAACAATGCGCTTCGCGTAAGATGTCTTTCCTCAATTCATGTGTGTTTGGTATATAAACTCTGTAATGGTTATATAGTAACCAATCTTGTATCTGGAATCCCTCTATCTCATTCTTCTCAAGTTGTTGTCTCATGTCTTTAAGGATTGGATCATCCTCCTGTCCTTTCTTTATTCTATCCCAGGGCTCTGGTTTGTATCGGTGAGGAATAGTTATAGTATCTGCACTGCTATCAATTGGTTTCCATTCACTCAACGTTGATAGTAAGTCCCATAAGTGGATAGCACTCACCAACCCATGTGAATATGTTTTTCTACTAAGGGCATCTGCTACGACGTTCCCCTTACTTGGGTGGTAGGAGATGACGCAATCATAGTCCTTCAACAGCTCTAGCCACCGTCTCTTTCTCATATTAAGCTCCTTTTGATCAAACATATATTTCAAGCTTTTATGATAAGTGAAGATTTCAAAAGCAATACCATAAAGGTAGTGTCTCCATATCATTAAAGCAAAAACTATAGCAGCTAATTCAAGGTCATGTGTGGGGTAGTTCTTCTCATGTGTCCTGAGCTATCGCGATGCATACACCACTACCTTACCATGTTGCATAAGAACTGCCCCAAGTCCTTCTTTAGATGTGTCAGTGTAAACTATAAATCCTTCACACTCAGAGGGTAGAGTAAGGATAGGTGCAGATGTTGGGCATTCTTTCAGTGTCTGAAAACTAGCTTCGCATGCGTCGGACCATATGAATGGGACCTCCTTCTGAGTCAACCTAGTCATTGGCAATGTTATTTGTGAAAAGTCCTTCACAAACCGTCTATAATACCCAGCTAAACCCAAAAAAGATCGTATTTCTATGACAGTCTTCAGGCTTTCCCAACTCATCAGCACACTAACCTTTGTAGGATCAACTGATATACCTTCCCTAATAATTACATGGCCTAAGAAGGATAATTCGGACAACCAGAAGTCACATTTGCTATATTTAGCATACAGTTTGTTCTTACTTAGTATTTCAAGTGCTTGCTGGAGATGGTGTTCATGTTGGACTTATCCTTGGTGTAAATAAGCACGTCATCAATAAAGACTACTACAATGTGATCTAGGAACTCCTTGAATACTCTATTCATGAGATCCATGAAAGACTTTGAGGCATTTGTCAGTCCAAAAGGGCATAACTACGAATTCATAATGTCCATATCTAGTTCGAAAGGCTGTCTTGGAGATATATGAATCTTTAATCTTCAACTGATGGTATCCATATCTTAAGTCAATCTTGGAATACACAGTTGAACCCTGCAATTGGTCAAAGAGATCATCTATTCTTGGTAGAGGATACTTGTTCTTTATTGTCCTCTTGTTTAGTTGTCTATAGTCAATACACAACCGCATTGACCCATCCTTTTTTACTCACAAATAAGACAGGTGCACCCCATGGTGAAGTACTAGGACAAATGAATCATTTATCTAACAATTCTTGTAACTGTACTTTTAACTCTTACAACTCAACTGGTGCCATCCTATATGGAGGGATAGAGACAGGCTGAGTATCATGTGTGTGAGAGATTTCAAATTCAATCTCTCGCTCAAGTGGTAATCCAGGTAGTTCCTTTGGAAATACATCAAAAACTCGCACATTATAGGTACATCTTCTATCATTCTGTCTGACCCTGATGTAGTGGTTACATAAGTTAAATAGCCTTGGAACCCTTGCTCTAACAACTGTTGTGCCTTCAGAGTCGAGATGTATTTGACAATATCATTAGATATTTTTCCAATGAACTGGAACTCTATCAAGTTAGGAAGGTGAAAAGTTAATGTCTTCTGAAAACAGTCAAGGCATGCATGATGCATTTCTAGCCAATCCGTCCCCAAGATGAGATCAAAATCCTCTATTTCAATTAGTAGTAATGAAACAGGTAACTGATGTCCTACTATTAGTACTACATAATTATCAAGGATTTCTATGATTATAAATACTTGTCCTCCCGATCCCTTAATTAGATATGACTGTTGTACTTCTACCGGTACCTTACCCAAATTGGGTACTAACCGTCGAGCAATAAATGAATGTAAAACACCAGAATCAAACAAGGCATGTACTGAAAAACCATGAATAGTAACGATACCTCGTACGATCGTGCCTGAATTGTAGACTTGTTCTTCAGTGATTGCATTGAGCTGGTCATTACGAATAGGCAAGCTAGAACCCGCAACACTTTGTGGTGGTTGTTGTGTAGGAGACGCTCCTTGTAAGCCACAACCTCTTCCATGTCTTCCTCCGCGTGTTGCTCCATTGCTTGGGGTGGATGTTATATTGTTAATTGGGGTTGATTTAGACCTGAAACCTCTCAACTTTAGACACTCTTTCTTGATGTGACCTTCCTGATGACAGTAATAACACACACGTATTCCTGTTTGAGCTGAAGACCCAGCAACAGAGGTACTAGCTCCTGTTGCTGGGTCATGAGGATATAGTGGAGGTCTAGAGAAACCTCATCGTCCTGATTATTTCTTGACCAAAGTCTGTGGTACGCTTATACTAGACCCAACAGGATGATAGCGACTATCTCTACGGTTATAATTTGCCTTACGTTTGAATGGTCCACCAATAAAATGGAAGCTTCTTCTGTGGCGGTTTTCATTCCTTTCCATCTCAATACGAGAGGCGATGTCCATGTATTCATCTATAGTGGTGGCTCTAAAACCCGCAAGCTTATCAAAATCTCCCTGAAGCCCACTAAAAAATTTGGTAAGACATTCATGTGGTAAAGCTTCTAGATCTGGGGTGTAACGTAGTAGCTCCGTAAAGTGAATATGATAATCTCGTACATTTTTGGAACCCTGGGTCAAGGAAGCCAGCTCCCTTCTCTTCAATTCTTCCCAATGAGAGGGACACAAGTGAGCTCGGAACCTTTCTTCAAAGATATCCCATGGAACATGATCTACTAATTTCTTGAAAATTTCTCTCCACCATCGTCTTGCATAGTCGGCTAGGGTGTAATCAACGAAGTGCACCAAAGTGTCTGCTGGTGCTTGTATTATTCTCAACATCCTGCGGACATCAACAAGCCATAGTTATGCCTCATCATGCATCTCTATACCTTTGAATCGAGGAATCTTTCCCCTTCGGTAGTTGTCTAGTAATTTTTGGTGTCTAAGAAGGGCCTTCTCCATCGCTCCTTCAGCTGGAGTAGGAGCAGACTCGATCGAAGGATGGTAACTAGATTCTTCCTCGGAAAGATGGATAGAACCATCAATCCTAGCATCCACAGGTCTTGATGCCTCATGTCTCTCAGCTTGTGCATTGAGCCTCTCCTCTAATGCTTGCTGCTTTTGCCCCCATTTCTTATAGCATTGTCATCATAGCCGCTAATTTCTTAAACACGTCTTGGTCTGTCATGATCCTGGGATGAGTCAAGGCCAAAGGTTAGGTCCTATACGTTTTAGCATGATGTACATAAGGGACAATGACTTGTGAATGGTACTGCAGTCACTTATTTAGATCAATGATCTTAAGACAATATTAATTTCTGAATAGTGCTCATAGTTAAATTACTAAGTAAACTACTGGAGCAACCGAGATCCGGTACCAATCTGTCACGACCCCGATTCCAGGTCGCCGGATCCTCCCAAATCCAGATCTGGTTACTCAATAATAATTTATTCAACAACCACAACTAACATTCAGAAACAAACTACAATTAAAAATACTCAGAAGAAGTATTTCAACACTTTTCCATTCACAAAATAAAGTTCACATGATACATTGTCTCAATATAACCATTTACATGTACATCAGCTCGAAAGGAAATACATAAAAAGATTACTAACTACCTTACAGAGTAAAGCTACTGTGGCTGGTTGGATGTCTATTTAGCTGGCTGGATTATTAAAGTCCTTGTGACGGCTCACCGACACCTATTGGATTTTCATAAATCATAGGATAAAAATTAACGAGTGCTAAGTAACGAAGAAGAGAAAAGCAACAATTGGGTAATTTTTCAAAACTTTTTATTACAAAAAGATTCGTTCATTCTAATTAGTTTAATTCATATTCCTTCCTATTCCACGTCAGGGATTAGACTAGGGAATTACCTCACCACTATATGGACTCTGAAGTTGTGGACACTTCGGGATTGGAGATTGTGTTGATCAGGTAAGCTTATGCTGTTGCACGTCGCCTCAACCAATCCTCCAACACTACCCTGACAATTTCTTTTTTTTATTAATCAGGGTCTTAAACCCTCAGCCTGGCAAACAAAGGAGCACAGCGTCCTCGAGGATCCAGTTGCTTAAAAACCTCAGACTAACGTTTAATCACATAACCTAGCTTCTTTAAATACATGTTATCGTGACCCAGCCACTATTGAACCACCTGTGCCTCCACATGGAATGACCACATATTTTGTCATTCAACCTGAATATATTGGCTCCCAGTACCACGCGTTGCAATACATTCATTTTGTGCGCACTTATCATAACAGGCAACCGTGTACCACCTAGGTAGGGAAACGCCAATACGGGTTCATCCTGACAAACCTACAGGTTGCATGCCCGACCTGTAGTTCTACTCCCTGTCATTACTTAACGTAACACACTATCCTTTTCAGGATCCAACTTTAAACACATCAATTTCAAAGATGTAATTCCTCTGTTAAGCCTTAGATTAACATAACCATAAATACTGAGTATAGACACTCATATATTAATTCAATATTTATATACTCATATTTATGCGCTTTTTAAATTCCAAACATTAACTTTCCAAAACACTGTGTCCATTCGATGCTTAGACCTTATTTTAGTTGAAATCATAAATACAAAAATCTCCTTAGTAAGGAGCATAAATACAAAAATCTCAACGATCTCATATGAAAACCCAACAATAAAAGGAAGGATTTTTTATCTAAACGGCCTCTCTCTTGCGTATGCCATGCTTAATCGTGATTCTTTTTCAAACAGGATGATTTATAGTCCCGAAATGATCGAATTTCATTTTTGTATCAAAAACGCTAAGAACATGTCAAGAACGCGAAGAAAAAACGAAGAACACGAAGAATGCGAAGAACACACGAAGAACGCGGAGAACATATTTTCTCTTGAAATTTCAACAGAGCTTCCCTTATATGGGGTGATATTTCTAGGAAAATTTCAGCAGAGTTTCCCCATACATTGGGACATATTTATATGAAAAGTTCGATAGAATTTCCCCTTATATTAGGACATATTTTTATAAAAATTTCGACAGAGTTTTCCCTTATATCAGGACATATTTTAAAAGAAAAACATAAAGAGTTTCCTCTACAAAATCATCGAGAGAGAAACAACAACAAATATGAAAGAATATAATGAAACTGCAAGAGATGAAGAATCGGTAGACACCATGCATCTTAGGTGAGTGAAGGTGAGACGAATCATAGAGTTCACTGACGTGCATAGCCGCCCGCACCAAAGTAGGGTATTACAAAAATTTCTCCATCAAAATAACTATAAAAGTGGAAAAGAAAGACTGGAACCATAAACAATGGAGAATCGATTGATACCACATGTTTTAGGTCAGTGCAAGTGTGACGAATCATAGGGTTCAGTGACATGCATAGCTGCCCGTACCTAAGTATGGTGTTACACAGATTTCTCCTCGAACCATAATAGAAAATGAATCGGAAAGAAGATGAACCAAAAACCTAGCTTATGAAGCAAAGTAAGAGAGGATCGTACCTTCCTCCTCCTCGTTCTCCCGGCAGCGCTCCACTAGTACTCCCTCCCTGCCTCCCGCTCCTCCTCCCGGCCTCTCAACCCTAGCCCTTGGGGATCGTAGAGAATGAATAGGTGGGGGCTATTTATAGGCTCCAGAAAACCGCTAACCATGGTTAGAAAACCATGGTTAAGACCTTAACTTTGGTTAGCAGCCCAATTGGCCCATGGTTTTGGCCAAAACTTATCCAAAACTCAGGGCTTAAGTTAGAACATTCTAGAGGATTCTAGATTCGCTAATGACTCTTAATTAGCGCTAACCGTGATTAACTTTTACTAATCAAGATTTAACCTTCGCAACTTATGCTTAACTTTTGCTAACCATTGATTAATGTTCTCTAACGGTCATTAACGGTCTTCAATCCATCATTAATCTCTTCAATAGTGTTTAGTTAGTATTAATGACAGTCATTACAGGTTAATGATGTCTTAAACCTCCTTACTTCTCTTTCTTCTGAAAATCATAACAAGTCAAAATGAAGTCCAATTCACACGAAACAAATTCTTTTGGTTTCCTCTTGATGAGCCGGATCTAATGATATTGGATCCGAGAGACGACCAGGTTCTGGGCTTTACAAGATGGATCATTTGGGGGTGAAGCTTAAAATTGCCCAGGATGGCTCCCCGGTAACAACGCCACTCTGATAACCACAAAGACCGACTAGGGTTAAGTAGAGAATTAAGCTGTCATTGTGACCCAATCAATCAATGTAATTAATGAGAAAATAAACCACTAATAAATCAAATAAAGAAATTGAGCGATTTTGGTACTTTTTTAAAATGGTACAACGACCAGAATCGAACTCAAGAAGCACAATTATACACTAAGTAGTTGATTCAAAAAGCATAGGATTTTTATTGCTTTTTAGTGGTTTTTAATTTTTCAATGTAAGAGATGTGCACAAAAGATAATAGTACACACAAGCAATCTTTTTGTATAAAATGCTCCAAAATAAGAGTAAAAATATTTTTTGGTTTTATATATTTTTAAATATTTTTGGAAATTTTTAGGGAATGTTTAGATGTTTATGTGATTTTATAAAAATCAAACAGTGAAAGCATGAACAAACAGTACACAACCATGGATTTTTTGCAATTTAAAAATGGGTAAAAGGCTCAAAATTGTTAGAAGTGATTTTTATATAAACTAGAATTAAATACCTACAAAAAAGAATTGAAATCACATTTTTTATTTCTTTGTCAATTTTATATGATTTTTATAAGTCGTGGAGTTTTTTTGAAAACTTGTAGGTTTTTAGAAAGTATTTTTTTAACAAAAGTTATATAGAAGAAAAAAGGTGATAAAAGACATCTTAAGTAATTTTTATAGAATTTTAAAATGATTTTTTGAATAAATTATCTAAAATACAGGGACTTTTAGGGTGTTTCTTAATTTTTAATAATAGAAAATGGAAAAAGAACAAGCAAATATCACCATAAATAATACACGTGATCAGGAACCATATGTAATTTTTAGGCAATTTCTGGAGTTAATTGGATATTTTCATATAATTAATAAAAGAATGTAATTAAAAGCAGTACACAAGGACCAAACTGCAAATACTCTAAGTTCTAGGGCCTGGCAAATCATAACTAATTAAAGTCCAGAGCCTTTATGCAATTAATCCAGAAAGCACATGCGCAATACATGAAACAGACACACATGGGTATAAATGCAATTTTCAAAACATTTCATTCATTCCATAATAGATTAAAAATATGGGAAAAATATGCAAATACACCAAAACACACAGGAAGCTACATGTGACTTCAGTTCATATGGACTAAAATGCAGATAAAAAAACTACAGGGTCCTTTCTACAAATGTTTTTAACTACAGATCATTTTATTGAACTAACATGAAATAAAGCAACATGTCGGGGGAAAGGGAAATATACCCTTCGAGGCATGCGACATGCACGTGGGTCATCTAACAGTTCTAATGGAGCTCTACTAAAGGATCTGACGACCAGAGAATGTTAGAGACGTGTGGCTCAGATCAGGTGCGCCAGTACGGATCTGACGGTCTGCAAAGGCTGACTGTGACGAGTGGATGAGATTTGTGGGGGCTCTGATCGGACCGTTATCAACTAGGCGTGGGAGAATGACCCTGATCAAATCCGGAGCTCTATCTCCAGATTGAACGACAAGAAATGATACTGGAAGAAATGAAGTCTGACGAGCTTCAATCGGTTTTTGACGGCGATCCACATGTCCGACGAACTCACGGTAAGGTCCAACAGCTTTGTGAAGGTGTTCTGCATCGACTGGGATCCTCAGATGAATCAATGATCAGTCAGATGGTCATGGCCATGGTAGAGTACCTAGGGGTGCTCCTTTACCTCGAATGGAGCTCGGTTTGGCGTTTCATGCGTGCACCTGTGTCTGCAAAAGATACTAGGACTCGGAGTCGTAGATGAGCAAAAGATACTAGGACTCAAAGCCATAGTCGAGTGAGGCACTAAAGAGAACACATTCCGCTCCAAAAGTGACAAAGTGTAGATAGAGATCGTCCCTGAGCAGAAGCCAACAGAAGATGTGTCTGAGATGAGAGTGCTTGAATCTGAATGTTCTATGGACGGTGATTTTTTAGCAGAGATCAGAGACACCAATCTATTTATAGATGACAAAGAAACCCTAGACTTCCTCTTCGTAGAGGAAGGATGGGAAAGCACGGTCCAACTGACCAAAGTCTTTGAAGATGAAAATTTTATTGATGTGCCATTAGAAGAAGTTGAACAATCCCTCTTGTCTAAGAAGGAAGATTCCATTGCCGATTTGTGTGATATACTGAACGATGAAGATGAACTGCCCAAGGTGGACAAACGAAAGTTAAAAGAGATTATACCTACAGTTGTCGCTAAAGTCACTACTGAAATCGCTCCCACACCACCAGAGCTCAAACCTTTGCCCTCCAATATGAAGTATGCCTTCCTTTATGGAGAACCCAACATGTACCCGATTATTATAAATACTCTTTTGAACGCAATCGCAAGGTGATAGGATGGAATATATTAGATCTCCATGAGATTAATCCAACTCTATGATCGCATAACATTTACTTGGAAGAAGACAATAAACCTTCCCCTGAATTCCAGCACCGACTGAATCCAAATCTCCAGTAGGTTGTAATGAAAGAAATTCATAAATGGTGTGATGCGGGATAAATATATCCCATATCCGACTCCAAGTGGGTGAGTCCCCTGTATGTAGTGCCCAAGATTTCTGGGATCGCCATTGTTACTAATGACAAGAGAGAGTAGATTCCGACCAGAGTACCAACATCCTGGCGAGTGTTTGTGGATTATAGATGTCTAAACCTTGCCACCAAGAATTATCATTTTCCATTACCGATGGGTCACGAAGGAATAATTTTGCTTCTTGGACGGGTACTATGGGTACAACCAAGTTGAAATTGTACTTGAATATCAAGAGAATACCTCGTTTATCTATCCATTCGGTACGTACGCCTTCTGATGGATGATGTTTGGGCTGTGTAACGCCCCCTCTATATTTCAACGATGTATGCTGGTCGTATTAGCAAATATGGTGGGTAATTTTTTTAGGTGTTCATGGATGATTTTTCGATCTACGGAGATTCATTTGATCAATGATTTGATTGTTTAGATAAAGTTCTGATGAGGTGTTGTGAAGTAAACCTCGTGCTCTCGTGGGAGAAGATAATTTCATGGTGACTGAAGGGATAGTGCTGGGTTACGTGGTACCAAAACATGACATGGAAGTGGATCCAGCCAAGGTGGAAGTAATCTCTAAACTTAAGCCACCAACCAATTCGAAACATGTTTGAACATTTTTGGGACACGTCGGTTTCTACCGACGATTTATCAAAGACTTCAACAAGCTCGTCCGACAACTGATAGAATTTCTAGGCAAGGAGACATATTTGGTTGTGTATGACTGTGTTCTATAAGCCTTTAATCAGTTGAAAGACCAGATCACACATGCCCATGTCCTACAACCACCTTGATTGGTCTATACCCTTTGAGATCATGACAGATGCATCTGATTTTGCAATTGGTGTTGTATTAGGACAAAGACGAGATGGGATTCCATTTGTTATTCATTATACTAGCCAAACACTGGATGAAGCTCGAAAAAATTATATATTTAAAGAGAAAGAGCTGCTATTCGTAGTGTTTTCCCTGGAGAAGTTCATATCACATCTCCTCGGATCAAGGGTTATTATTTTCACTGAGCATTCTGCCATCAAGTACCTTCAGAGCAAGAAAAACGCTAATCCTCTTCTCATTTGTTGGATTCTTCTACTCCAAGAATTTGACTGGGAAATTCGTGATAAATCGGGCATAAAAAATGTTGTGGCAAACCATCTTTCCAAAATCGTCAATGCAGAGCATCTTGAGAAAAATTCAATTCCTATAATAGAAACCTTCTCGGATGATGTAGTTTTGTCTATATCCTCTCTCCCCTGGTATGCAGACATCATGAGATTATCTCATCTCCAAGAAGGCCCCACTAGACTGGCTTAAGATCAATCAAGACAAATTCTTGGTAGACATTCATTTCTACCAGTGGAGAAGAACCACATCTATTCTGAGAGGGTGCAGGTTGCATCTAGAGGAGGTGCATACCTCAGGAGGAGATTATGGGTGTCCTAGACTACTATCACAAGGTCGAAGCCGGTAGACACCATTATGAAAAAAGAACGACGACAAAAGTGCTTCAATGCGGCCTTTGGTGGCCAACCTTATTCAAGGATGCAGATGATTATGTCAAAAAGTGCACTAACTGTCAAAGAATGGCCAGTAACATTAGTATGTACGATACAATGCCTCCGAAATACATTCAGATATCTGACGTATTCGATGACTAGGGAATTGACTACATGGGGCCATTCCCTAATAGCCGTGGTTTTGAGTACATCCTACTTGCCTTTGACTATGTCAGTAGATGGGTGGAGGTAATCCCCGCCCGAACTGCAGATAGCCGCACATTCTGTTGATTCTTGAAAGATAACATAATCTTGCGATTCCGAATCCCCAAAATTATCATTTATAATGGGGAAAGCCATTTTATAAACAATGAGGTCAACAAGTTGACTAAAGAATACAACATTAAACATCATGTTTCTACACCGTACCACCCACAATCAAATGACTTGGCTAAATGTTCCAACAAGTATGTCAAGATAATACTACAGAAACTTGTACATCCGGATAGCAAGAATCTGTCTCAATTACTAAACTCAGTTCTTTGGGCTTATTGCATAACATAGAAGTCTCCACTCAACATGTCTCCCAACCGCCTTGTCTATGGCAAGCCTTTCCACCTGCCCGTGGAATTAATTCACAAATCCTTGTGGGTATTGAACTTGTGCAAACTTGATTCCGAGTGAGGAGGAAAGAATCGAAAAGTTTATATGAATCGATTGCTTGAATTTGGAGACTACGCATACGATAACAACATGATGTACAAAGAGAAAGTCAAGAAAAGGCATGATAAACACATTCCTAGGCAAACTTTCAAACATGGATAGAAGATGTGGTTATTTAATGCGAAGTTAAAAATTTTCTGGGCAAACTGAATATTATCTTCTGATGCACAACCTTTTGTAGTTAATGGACAATTGTTGAAGCCATATGTCAAGCACGAAACTTTCCTGTTCGATGTTGATTCGATAGAAGTTATATTTCAAGATGATTTCTCTGAGACAGAAGGACCATACACAAAAAGCTGAAAAATCACAAAAAATATTTGTTTTCTTCTTTTCATTTTCATTTTTCTAATTCTTCTGAAACGGTATGCACCCCTTTCATCACCGTTATACTTAGGATGTACTTTGTCCTAAGTATGGGGGTGACCACCCTGAATTATTCATTTCTTGACCTCTCACCTATCCCCTTAACTCTTGATATTATGTCTATATAGGGATATTTACCCTAAGTATAGGAGAGGATAGGTCGAGCCGATGATTTCATATATTCCCACCCTTGACCCTCCCTGCATTTTGTGTAGCCTGCTATACTTAGGATTATTTCATCCTAAGAATAGGGCGGACAATCAACTTCTCATTCGTTCATTCATTAGTCGTTGCATTATAGGTTGTTTTATACTAGGTTGTTCTATACTAAGTACAAGTTATGTCTTCCATTTTTCTCTCTGATCTATAAGGACATAGCTCGAGCTAAGTATAGGGGCGTCGTATATATATTGTATAAAATTTAGCCATAACTTGTAATCTTGTTTTTTAATAATAGAGCTAACTAATAAAGATTAAAACATACATCAAAAAACTGTCTATATACTAATTAATAAATCAGGTAAAAATGTTTTGCAAAATTTTTGAAAAATAGTTGGAAAATCTCATTGAAATATCTTTTAAAAACTATTTGGAAAATATTTTCTAAGTTGTTTTCAACCTTTGTAAAAATATTTGGTTTGTTTGAATAAAATGTTTTGAAAATATGTTTCAAATGATTTGGAAAATGATTGCAAAAATATTTTGAAAAATCTATACACACAATTTGAAAAATTCTTGCAAAATGATTTTTCAAATATTTTAAATGTTTACAAAAATTATTTGTCAAATTAGTTTGCAAAAGAATGTTTTCAAAATGTTTGCAAAAATATTTTCAAATTATTTTGAGAACTATGCACATAATTTAAGCTTCAAGATCCTTTACAAACATTGTATATACAAACCTATAAATTCCTAAATCCCAGCTCTTGTAAATAACAAAGGCACTCCCGCATAAATATCTGAACATATTTATTTTTCTAAAAGCTTTTTGTTTTGAAAAAATCCCTAAATTTTGCAAAATTAAAAACCCCAAAAACTTTTATAAAATCTTATCAAAAATTGCATAAAAAATTGCAAAACTTTTTTAAAAACTCATAACAAGTTCAAAATAAAAAAATTGCATCACAAAAATATTTCCTACATTATACATAGCATTTGCATTTTTTTGGATTGATGTTGATAATTGAACAAGTCTAAATAAAATCCGAAGATTGGAGCTTGGTTTGACCTTAATCTACTTAATCACAAGAACCTTTAAGATACTAGAATTGAGACACTTCAGCTACTAGAATTACTTCTTTGAGACCACGGAATTGGGTTTAATGTCATCTTGACTGCCTAAGTACAATGTTTTGGAACACACGCATGAATCTTATCAATAGTGGCCTAGCTTGCACACCTGCGTCGTGCACAAGTCAATGGAAACATGGGAAGTCAAACATTTGTGGCCATTGTACCCCAAACTGTTCTAGTAGCCATGAGGTCTAATGACAAAAGTTGTGGGTTGCAATAATGCTTCAAAAGAAGGTTAGTCTACTGGCTCAAGAGGAAAAAGTCTATCTGTAAATTCTGATGTAGAGTATATAAAAAATGCATTTTAAAAACCACAAAAGGAAAGATAGGCAAAAATCAAAGAAAAATCCATTCTCGTTGGAGTATGTATGTATATGGTCAATAAGAAAAATCCAAGTCAAATTTAAGTGGGCCTACAACCGGATGACTTGACTGCATTGGTCAAGCATCGAAGGATAGGTAGCTACACTAGCTGCCATCCATTATTCTTTCCACCTCCTATTCTTGAGCCGACTGCACTTGAACTAAGAAGGGAATACCCTGCATCTCGAGGAAAGAGTTGTTGAATTAGAGCATTAGGGTTACCATGTTGGAGAAGTGATGACACAAAAAAAACCCGAGCGACTAAGGCAATCAGGTGTATCTAAATCGGTCGTCGCGACCTCAATCGCTCAGATGTGTCGATCAAGAAAAATGAACCACTAATGAAAATAAAATCGATCAAAACACGAATAGCGGTCCGGCTATAGGATTAACCTGGTATAGCACCCAGGGTCAAACTCAAGGAGCACGGGTTGGCTGAGAGGCCTACGAAGTAGTGAAAAGAAAGAAAATAAAAGAACAAAATATTTTTAGTGGTTTTTAATTTGTTTTATAATTTTTTGGATTTTTAAGTGATTAAGAGAATAAGAAAAACAAAGAAGGCACACACTTCAACAAATTATTAAATGCACAAAAATTCAACCAAAAATTAAAACAAAAATATTTTTATGTAGTTTATATTTTTTAGTGCTTTTGGTGAATTTTTGAGAATTTTCTGATGTTTATTTTATTTTCTAAAAATCAAACAATGCCTAAAATAAAGGGTACTGTCCAGCCGAGTCAAAAAGCCCAAGAAAAAATATCTATGGGCCTCAAAATGGCCTGGAGGTAATTTTCCTGTAAAGAAGATAAAACAAGGAAAATTTAGGTACCAATTTTATTATTTTTGGATTTTTAATTTATTTATTAGAATTTTTATACGTTTTAGAGTGTTTTTAAGTTTTTAGTGGTTTTTAGCAATGAAAAATATCCAAAATTGGCTAGAAAATCAAACTAAGTAAAACAAACAGTAGACAATTTTTATAGAATTTTTAATTGAGTTTTTATATTTTTTTGTGATTTTTCAAACTAGACAGTGACAAAAATGAAGGTTTTTGATTTTTTAAAAATATCAAACTAAATCAAAAATGTCCTCAAAAATCCACAAAAATCCTACACCATGGCAGGAGCCATGTGTCAAATTTTCGTTGGATTTGGAGGTGTTTTGATATTTTATTCAAAAATAAAGATAGGGCACTGTGCATAGGGACCAAAGTGCAAATACCCAAAGTTTTGGGGGGTCTGGTGCAAAATACCCAGCAAAACACGCGCCACGCGCGTGCCTGGGGCACTCAGGGACCCAAATGTAAGAAAAATAAGTCCCGAGGACTTATTGGTAATAGGTACCAAAAGTCCAGGGGGCTTACCTGCAAATTACCCAAAATATATCGCACATGTGGAAATAAATCACGCACAAGAGTATAAATGCAAATAAGTAAAATAATTCATTCATTCATTAACATCCAGCACTACAGGGGTCTCTACTGCAAATAACCCAAAATATCACGTGTCGATGCACGTGTCCACAACTGGCAGGGGTATAAATGCAAATAACTAAAGCTCAGGGTCCAACATGCAAATTACCCTAAAACTAAACAACTGACTTTAATATTTACAGGACTAGAACGAAATAAAATAAAGACAGGGGCCTAAGGGTAAATTACCCTTTATTAAGCGGATGGGCTGGATGCGCGCCACGTGGAGATCGGACGGCGGCTGGCAGTGGGCGCTCCAGATGTCGCCTCCTCAGATCGAACGATCAAGGCTGCTCCAGAGATGGACGGTGCTGATGAAATCTGGAGCGGGAGGGGACGATCAACGGCAACTGGAGGTCCTGGATGAACAGGCGGCCGGTGAACTTCGCCGGCCTCATGGAAGCGCTCCCGGCCTCCTCTGCTGCGCCTAAGGATCGGAGAAGCTCCGGCATGGCTGTGCGTAGCTACTGATGCCCTCCGATGGCCCAGCCGAGCTCGGGAGAGCTCCGGCGAGGGTGGCAGAGGTAAGGCTCCTGGTCTGAACGTCGAAAGGCCTCAGATGACCTTTGTTTGACCTGCAAATCAACCCAGAAGACTCGCGGGTCGAGGGCAAAGTGCCTCGACCCGGTTAGGCGTAGCGACGGTGGCTGGTGGGGTCGGGATGACGAGCTCCGGCGAAGGTGGTAGACGGAGGAGCTCGGTTCCCAGCTCCTGTGCGAGCTGGGTTGAGTGAGTGGGTAGAGAAGGTGCGTCGGACGGAGGCGGACGTAATGATCGATTTCGATGATCGAGATGGGTGACGGAGTGGTCGGAATCAAAGAAACGCGGCGGCGGAGCGATTTGGGCGTAAACTGGAATTAAAGGAAACGGCGGAGCTAAACTGGTACCTGGGTGAATGGAGAGACTGGGGAGGGGCTGGGGATGCTCCTGGTCGTCGCATCGAGGAACGTCTCGGTCCGAGGCTCGAAGCTCACGCGGGTGGCGGAGCTGCGGCGGCTGAGCTCGCCGGATCGATGGATTCACCTCCTCTCCTCGCTGCAACAGGCTCAGACGCGAGCTGTCACCTCACGCACTCTCTGGAGCTCACAGGAGAACGAAGCAAATGGCCAAAGATGATCAAATGAGGTGGCGGAGCTCTCTTAAGTATGCTGGAGGGGTCCGAGAAAGATGGCTCGGGTAGGTCGTGGTGGTGCGCGGATCCCAAGGTGGATGCCCGGCGAGGATGTCGGATATGTAAAGATCAAAACGGACCCGGGGTTTAGGTGGGATTCAATCGGGTTTAGGCGCTAGAAATTAGGGAAGTCGGGTCGGGCGCTTAAGTCCGCAGAAGGTGGTCCTGGGGGGGGTAGTTGACCGGGCGGTCAACATCCCCAGGACCCAATGGAATTCGGCCACGTGGCTGGATCTTGAAATGCAAATTAAGGGTAGCTAGGGGCCGAATATGCAAAAACTCAAAACACAAAATATTTTTATTTTATTTTTTTCTATTTTTTAGTGATTTTAAATTAATTTTTGGAAATACCATTAAGCTATATACATAGTATGTACTATATAGGTATATGTACACTGTTAGGGTTTTTGATTTTTTTGATTTTTAATTATTATTTTTATGTAATTTTACTCCTATTTTATATTTTATTTATTTATAGTATAAAACAAGGAATAAAAAGGTATTTTTATTTCATTTTGATTATTTATATACATAGGTAAAAGAAATATATATATGCATCTATATACATGGAATTTGTACAATGTGTTTTTGTATTTTTAATTTTTGCTATTTTTATTTTGTTTTTGTTTTAATTGTTTTTATTTTATTTATTTACACTATATAATAGAGACTATTTACAAAAAGTTTGGAAAATAATTTTATTTATTTACAAGGTTAAATAAATTCATAGATGTGGTTTATGTACATGATGAAAGGTGTATTTTTGATCTTTTTGATTTTTAACTTTTTCTTTTGATTTTATATTTATAAATATATACAAGTATCTACAAGCATATTTTTGGTGAGGAAAATATTTTTATAATATTTACATAAATATTTACACATGAGCCCCTATCTCCCTCTACTTTGGCTTTTATGCGGTCAGGCCCATGCTGAGCCCTCCCTTGGGTTAGGTTGCTCAATATTTATTCTAAATATTTCCCTCTTTTTCTTTTTAATCTTTATTATTTTATTTTTGCACAAAATCATGCTAATTATAGGTTTTTACACAATGCATGCTTTTGGTAATTATTTGTATTTGCATATATCTACATGCATTTGCAAAGGTTTTTGTAGCTAAAATATAAGAATAAAGAGTGATGAATGGGTATTCATCACCCCCCTATACTTAACTTTGCTAGTCCCTTAGCAAACACTTATTTGAAAAAGAAGTGAAAAAGAAAGAAAGAAAAAGAAAAAGAGGATGTACATGGATCAAGGTTGATTATTAAACTTGCCTTCATTAAATTGGGGTATGGAGCTCGATCAGATCTTTGGATTATTAATGTGTCGGAACCTTATTTAGACTTAAGCTTAAAACTCAACAGCCTCTAAGTTCCACTAATCTATAACCCAGACTCCTCAATGCTCCAGATCAGAACAAGTCATCAACCACAAACCCTGAAGACCATGAATCTTTTCTTATCCTGTGAATGTGAAGTCTAAGCTCTCCACCTCAGAAATGGCAACTTGACAACCCTCCCCAACAAGGTAACTCTATGACCTCAATCTGGCCACTCTTTCCTCGAGGAGCGGGGTATTCCCTTCTAAGTTCAAGTTCAACCGGCTCAAGAAGAGGAGGAAGAAGAGAATGGGTCAAGGCCAGTGTAGCCAAGTACCCTTGGGAGCTTGACCAGTGTAGCCAAGTCTCCCTGTTGCAAGCTACAACAGGTGGAACATGAAACCAAGCTTTGCTTATTGCATTCTATATACATACTCCGGTGGGATTATCATTTTCTCTCAGACCCACCACTTTTTTGGAGTTCTTTTCTTTTTGCACTTTTTTTTTTCAAGTGCATCTGTACAACATATACATGTGCAGCATATATACAAGGAGTTTTTCCTCTTGAGCCAGTAGACTATCCCTCTTTTGAAGCTTTATTGCAACCCACAACTCCCATCGTTAGACCTCATGGCAACCAGACCAAGTTGAGACGCACTTCCTTCACTAACAGAAGAAGAGAGGTTCCGCCTAGAAGTACTACCCTCACATGCTACCCCAAGTCAAGGAAGACTGCCTCCTCACCATCTCATCCGTAGAGAGCTCGGTGCATAGTGCTGGTGTCCAAGTAAAGCCATAATCTATATGAGTCATGTGTTGTTGTTAAGTGCTCTACTTAGGCTCATTGAGATGACATGTGATCATAGCCTAGTGGACTCAAAGAATTAAGTCACCATGGACCTGAAAAGCCTTAAACCTAAGCCCTATAGGGTTCCTCTTAGAAGTTAGGTGGATTAAGATCTTAATCAAGCTCCATTTCTCAATTTGATTCCAGGCTAGTTTAAATGTCAACTATCATCCAGAAAAAACTATATACATATGTACAAGAGATGCTTATTTACACAAATTTTTACAATCATGCAAAATTTTTGAAAAATGTTTTGAAATCATGAATGGATGATGCATGAAGTGCAAGTTTTGCAAAAAGATATTTACACACATTTATACAAGATTTTTGCAAACTTTTGATTTTCAAAACATTTTGGAAAAATTTTGTACTATATACATAATTTTGATACAAAAAATATTTACACAAGCTTTACACAAAAGATTTTTGAAATCATTTTTACAAAAATAATTTGTACACTAGCTATTTATGTGCAAATAAAAGAAGTTTATGTACATGAAAAATTTTTAATATTTGTGATTTTTAGCCATTTTATTTATAAACACACTCACACAAAGTACGAGTTATGGCTAAAGTATATATGAAATATATACACACCCCCCTATACTTAGCTTGAACGATGTCCTCAGAGTCAAGAGCGATGAAGAAGACATAACTCGCACCAGGTATAAGGAAGTGAAAAGAAAGGCTATATACAAAGAACAAGAAGAAAATAGAAAATTCAAACGGGTCTCGGGTCTTCCCCCTATACTTAGGATCAAATAATTCTAAGTATAGCAGGCTGTATACTAAGGGAAAACCGAGTGGAGAATGTGCAGGGTCTACCCCCCCTATACTTAGGGTGAAAGATCCCTAAGTATAGGCAGCAAAACAGAGGTAAGCAGAAACAAAAGAAATACCCATAAGGTCTCACATCCCCCCTATACTTAGGGTAAAGTGCACCCTAAGTATAGCATAATCACAAGATGAAGAAAGGGATGTGGGACTAAAGACTGTAGCGATATGGACATCTGGATCTGTACAAGGCAGAAGATCAGTGAAACTCAGGCGTGAGATGCATTAGATGTGAGTCAAAGAAGACATCTCACGCAAAATGAATAGGGGCAAGATCAGCGACCCGCGGCTCATGATCTAGAAATGGCTTGAGCCGCTGGCCGTTCACTCTAAAGGTACTCTCAGAAGACAACTCAGATATGTCGATGCTACCGTTGTCGTGTACCTTTCTGACCAAGTAGGGTCCCTTCCATTTGCTCTGTAGCTTCCCTGGAAATAAACGTAGCCTCGCATCAAACAGCCATACTCTCTGTCCAATCTCAAAATGCTTGTGGCTGATATGAGAATCATGCCACTCCTTCACTTTCTCCTTATAATGTAGGCTGTTTGAGAATGTTGTATCTCTAAGCTCCTCTAGGGTAGCTAACTCTATCCTTCTCTGGTCTCCCATACCATCTGATCCATAAGAATATCTTTGACTGCCCAAAGTGACTTGTGCCTCAGCTCAACACGTAAATGGCATGGTTTGCCATATACGAGGCGAAAGGGAGATGTGCCCAATGGAGTCTTGAAAGACGTCCTATATGCCCACAAGACCGAGTCCAAAAGCTGTGACCAATCCTTTCGGTCAGGGCGAACGACTTTCTGCAATATAGTCTTGATCTCCCTATTCGACACCTCGGCTAGACCATTCGTCTGTGGATGGTAAGGTGTAGCAACACGATGATCTATGCCGAACTCGCTAGCAAGTGCCTTCACCTGGTCGTTGATGAAGTGAGATCCCCCATCAGAAATCAGAACTCGTGGAAATCCGAACCGCGTGATTATGTGCTTCCTCAAAAATCTGCAAACTGTCCTCGCATCAGCGGCTCGGGCGGGGATAGCCTCCACCCAACGACTAACATAATCAACGGCCAACAGAATGTACTCGAATCCCTGACTCTTAGGGAATGGACCCATGAAATCGATGCCCCATGCGTCAAAAACCTCACAGAAGTGAACGGGCTGCATCGGCATCATATCACGCTGTCCACAAGTGCCCATCCGCTGACAGTCAGTACACCTCTTCACGAACTCATCTGAGTCCTTGAAGAGGGTAGGCCACCACAAGCCGGATTGGAGTACTTTCTGCGCCGTTCTCCTCCCAGAATGATGTCCTCATGCCTCAAGCTTGTGGCAGTAAGTGAGGATGCTATGGTGTTCCTCCTGAGGAATACACCGACGCCAGATGCTATCCCCTCCTTCGTGGTAAAGGATGGGATCCTCCCAATGGTAGGACTTGGCCTTTGCAAGGAAGGTCTCAAGTCTCTGCCTGGGCCAATCTTGTGGAACTTTCCCAGCAACGAGAAAGTTCACAATATCGGCGTACCACGGGAGTGAGGCGATAGCAAGAATCGCCTCATCTGGGAAGGTATCTCGAATAGGGTCAATCTGCTCAGTCTCCTCAAGCTGCTCTAAACGGGAGAAATGATCCGCCACCACATTCTTGACTCCAGGCTTATCCTTGATCTCAATGTCGAACTCCTGGAGTAGAAGGATCCATCTAGTCAATCTGGCCTTGGCATCCTTCTTTGCCATGAGGTACTTGATGGCGGTGTGATCTGTGTACAAAGTCACTCTAGATCCAATGATATACGATCTGAACTTATCTAGGGCAAACACTACGGCTAGCATCTCCTTCTCTGTGACCGTGTAATTCCGCTGGGCGGAATCCAATGTGCGGCTAGCGTAGTGAATGGCAAATGGAACTCCATCCCTCCTCTGTCCCAGCACTGCCCCTACGGCAAAATCGGAGGCATCCGTCATGATCTCAAATGGGAGAGACCAATCCAGCGGCTGGAGGACAGGAGCCTCTATCACACACTGCTGGAGAGTCGCGAAGGACGAAAGACACTTGTCATCGACAAGGAACTCGGTGTCTTTCGTCAAGAGGTTAGTCAACGGCCGGGCAATCCTGCTGAAATCCTGAATGAATCTCCTATAAAATCCAACGTGCCCCAGGAATGACCGTAGCTGCCTCAGATTGAACGGCGGTGCGAGTTTCCTAATGACATCAACCTTGGCCGGATCAACCTCCATGCCCCTATTGGAGATGATATGGCCAAGCACCGTCCCTTGAGTCACCATGAAGTGACTCTTCTCCCAAGATAGAACCAACTGATACTCAATACATCGCTGGAGTACTCGGTCTAGGCAGTCAAGACAGGAGTCGAATCCGTCGCCGTAGACCGAGAAATCGTCCATGAAGACCTCCAAACACTCCCCTACCATGTCCGAAAATATCGACAGCATGCACCTCTGAAAAGTCGCAGGGGTGTTGCATAGCCCAAATGGCATGCGTCGAAAGGCATATGTACCAAAGGGACATGTAAAGGTGGTCTTCTCCTGATCCTCAGGAGCGATGGCTACCTGATTGTAGCCCGAGTACCCATCCAGGAAGCAATAATGGCTCTTCCCTGCCAGTCTCTCAATGATCTGGTCAATAAAAGGCAGGGGGAAATGGTCCTTCTTAGTGGCCTGGTTGAGTCTCCTGTAGTCAACACAGACCCTCCAAGAGGTGGGTACTCGTGTATCAATCTCCTCTCCCGACTCACTGATCACAGTCGTGATGCCCGTCTTCTTGGGCACCACATGCAAGGGGCTGACCCACTTGGAGTCGGAAATGGGATAAATAAAATCTGCACTCCACCATTTTGATATTTCCTTCATCACAACCTCTCTCAGGTTGGGGTTCAGTCGCCGCTGGAACTCACGCGACGGCTTCGCCCCTTCCTCGAGATAGATATGGTAGGAGCACACTGATGGACTAATCCCATGGAGATCTTCTACGCTCCATCCGATTGCCTTGCGGTTCTTTTCAAGAACCCCCATCAAACGGGATTCTTGCTCTCCAGTCAGATCGGCGGAGATGATGACTGGGTACATCTCTGGCTCGCCCGCAAGGAACTGATACTTCAGCGAAGTAGGGAGCGGCTTCAGCTCTGGAAGGCTGGGTGCTGGCAAATCTGGCTGCGGAAGGAAATGAGTGAATGCTGCTAAGTCTGCCAAATCTGCCTGGGAGAAAGAAAGCGAACTCTCGCAAACTGGATCTGGAGAAGGCTGCTCAACTGTGCTGTCTCTGATCTGCTCTGCATCTGCCTCCTCCTCATCTGTCGGCTCAAGTGGACTCAAGTCTGGCATCTGATCATCACAATCTGCCCAATCAGACTCTGAATCCGAGGGATCTGCATCAAATACGGTGGCGTCAGTACCACCATCACACAAGGTGGCCTCAGCACGACCATCACTGATAGTCGTGTCACGATCAAGGACCGGCTCAGCTGCCTCTGTAGTATCCTGAACCAGGGCTGTGCTCTCCAGGCTCTCCTCTACTATCATCTCGGCATCAGCTGTATCTGAAAATGAGAGGATGGCCTGTGCTGTAGGATCTGCCATGCTGCCTCATCGTCTGTGATCACAAAATCACAGTCCTGGTGGATGTCTGGCTCTGCGTCTGTCAGCTGCTCTGAATCTGTGCTAGCCTCTGAGCGTTCTCTCTCTCTGGCTATGTAGTCCTCGACCGTCTCTATTTGTATACTCTTGCCCTCGACGCGAAAGTACACCTTCCCACTGTCATGATCAGTCACCACCTTGGGTGTGGCCAAGAACGGACGACCGAGGATGATGGAGGTATCGGTCACTGAATCAGGGATCTCCATGTCCAACACTACGAAGTCCACGGGGAATTTCAGGCCCTGAATCGTGACGATAACGTCTCGCAACAACCCCTTCAGCCTCTTGACAAATCGATCAGCAAACTGAAGGACTGTCCTGCTCTGTCAAAGAGTGCCCAACTCGAAGCGGTCGAGAAGGGCTGCCGAAAGTAGGTTGATCGACGACCCGCTATCTAATAAAGTCCGGTCGAACCTCTGCTCACTAATCTGGCATCTGACATACGGGGCCCCTGAATCTGGCCTCTTGGCTGGCAGACAGTTCTGGATCGCAAAACACGTGGCTTTCGTCAGCACATGAATCTCTGAAGTGTGGTTCCTCCTCCTCCTCCTGACTGTGGTCCTATCTCTCAAAGATCGCTGAAGAAGGGGGATGTGCTGCAAAGCCTCCTGGAGGGTCAGCTGGATGTGGAATCTATCGATCATGCTCTGACTGAACTCCTCCTGCTCTCTCTTTTTTGGATCATTTTCTTTTTTCTTCCTCTTCCCCATCTGAAGGGCTCTAGGGAAGGGGATCACAGGGTCCTTCGCAGATGAAGGACTAGGAAAAGGCCTAGACGGCTCGACGGCCGGATCCACACATACATCACTCACCACAGTGGGACTAGAAGAAACTAAACCTTTTCCTTTATTCAAAATAGAGTTCTGAGATCCAGTAACATGAGGAAAGACAACATCTCTATCAAAACACACACCGGTGGCCTCAGTACCACCACGGGCTGGCTCTGCTGCTGCTGCTGCTGGACGTCTCGCGGCATCAGTACCGCGGGCTGGCTCGGCTAAACTGGTGGCGTCAGTACCACCTCCTCGAACTGGTGAAGCGGCGGCCTCAGTACCGCCGGTGGAGTCAGCATCCTTGGTGGCATCAGTACCACCATCGTCATCTGGAGCGGCCTCAGTACCGCTCTCCTCCTCCTCATGTGGCGCCCCGGAAGTATCTTCGTGGTGTAGCTCAGACGAGGCGCCGCCACCTGCTGGTGTCCTACCGCTCCTAAGTGTAACAAAATCAGCATCAAATAGATCCGAAGATGTATCATCAAATGGGTCACTAGGAGTGGCATGCTCAGTAGAAACTACCTGCTCAGACTTCCTCTTGAGGTTGTTCGGGTTCGGCTCGATCTGTGCAGGAATGGCGGCCTTCCCTCTCACCAGGTCCCGCATCTCCTGGCGGAACTCGTCCATCTCCCGTCTAAATGTGGCCTGCTGATCCATGAGGAGGCGGGCGACGTCATCCAAGGCGGTGTTCTCATGGGAGCCCGACGGGTAGCCTCTCCGGTGCTGAGGCTGCTGGAACTGCTGGTGGTGCTGCTGAGAGGGGTAGGAAGAGGGATGCTGCTGGTATGCTGGGTGAGCCTGCTGCTCATGTCTCCACGACTGTCCCTGCTGCTGATAGGGACGAGGAACGAAGGATGATGGCTGGTGTGACTGGTAAGCTGGGGGCTGCTGCTGCGGCTGGTGATCTCTCTACTGGGCGTACTGCCCTCCCTGACCGGCTGGCTGCTGCTGGGGCTGGGTACCTCCACTCCCCCACCTGAATCCGGGATGATCTCGTCGGATCCCAGGCTGGGGGCGGTCATACCAAATCCCGTTGACATCCATCAACGGCTCTCCATCGTAGGGGGCTGGCGGGAGTACTTCCAGAGGCTGATCCGGCTGGTAGACCACCATCTGCATGTCTGGAGATGGTGGGGACTGGTAGGTGGGCTGCGGCTGCTGGTACGGCTCCGCCTGTACAAGATGAACCTGTCTAGGCTGCTGTAGGGAGCTGGAGCGCTGGGACGAGCTGCTGTTGCTGCCGGAGTCGCCTCGCGACTGAAGACGGGGCTGGGGAGCCGTCTGTGCCTCCTGGAGAGACATGAGTTGTGTCTTCATGTCGCTCAGAGTCTGTGCCATCTGCTCCATCTGAATGATGCCCTGGCACTGCTTCTTCTCTATCAGCTCCATGCGGTCCAACTTCTCGCTGATGATCCCCATGTCCGCAGCGGACGACTCTGCCTGTGCTGCTGCGACTACGGACGAACTGGAAGGACCTGCATCGACCCGTGCTATCCGCTGGTACTGCACGGGTCCTGGCTGCTGTTGGGGTCTCCCCTGAGTGTACAACCGGGTCTGGGACATCACCATATAATTCTCAGCCATCTCCTCGAAGATGGCCCAGACCTGGTCGTGGTCCTTGGCGAAATAGGACCCGCCACAAGAAGCATTCACCAGGCCCTGGAGCTCTGGTGTCAACCCGCTGAAGAAGCTCTGCACAAGGTTCGGCTTCGTGATGTCGTGGTGCGGGCATCTGTCCGTGAGCTCTCTAAACCTCTCCCATGCCTTGTGAAACTGCTCATTGGAGAGCATGGAGAAGTTGCTGATCAGGGCCCTCGCTGCATTCGTCCGCCTGAGTGGATAGTACTTGTTCAAGTACTCGGTGCGGAGCTGCTCCCAGGTGTAGACGAACTTCCCCAGATGCTTCAGCCAGGTGGCTGCTCTGTCTGCTAGTGAGAAGGGGAAGGCAATCATCCGAATCGTATCCTGGTCCACATGGCGGTCGTGGACAGTACTACAAATCATCAGGAACTCCTGGAGGTGGAGATGGGGCTCCTCGGTGGCAAGCCCGTGAAAATGGGGAAGCATCTGCAGGGTGTTCGGGGGGAACTTGAAGTCCCCCACGATAGCAGGTACTACCACCCAATGGTGCATCAGTGTAGATCCAGGGTTGTGCAACTCCCACATCGGTCTCGGTGGTCCTCCTGCCGCGGCGCCTGCCGCTGCGGCGGCGGCTGCGGTTGCTGCTGCCGCTGCTGCGGCTCGTGCCTCTGCATCTGGTCCGTCCTCAGGATCGCTCTGATCTCTCTCTGCTCTGAGGCGCTCCAACTCTCTCCTCATCTCAATCATGAACGCTCCCTGATTACGTAACTGCTTCTGAACTGTCTCTAATGAGGCGATCAAGGTGGAGTTGATCGCTCCCTGATCCATCACGATGTGCTCGGTCTGACGGGAACGATCCTCGGAACTGCCGGCCATGACGTCTGCTACAAAATCAAATGAGCCCAACTCAGGTGCTGTCAAATCTATCAATCTCTCCTCGGGCTCATGTCTCTCAGGTCTGAAAGAAAGGGGGTCAAGGGGGAACAGGGCGGAGTCGGACTCGGGCTCGGAGAGCTGGTCTCGGCTCTCGCGGGCCAACCTAGATGATTGGGTAGACGTGCTCGGAAGCGGTGCAGCCAGAGGCTGCCTAAGGGAGTGTCTACCCATCATCTTGATCTGGCGAGTAGGGCGGACGAAATCTGGAGAAACTATGATCACAAAACAAACCCCCGGTTCACCAACGCGACGCGAGCTGAAGACCGTGAAAGTTCGGTCAAATTATCTTGTCAATTTTATTAGGTGAACACACAAAATATCAGAGCACTTACGTGACCTGTTAGGATACCCGATGCTATCCCAACCGACTGGCCCGCACGGAAGAGTCGGTAATCAGTCGGGACTAGCACCGGAGGGCTCTACCTAGGGTGCGGGTCACTCTCTCGCTAATCCAAACCATACAATGAGGGGGTTGCTCTCCCCAAGACAAAATTTTTAGGGTGAGCGTCTTTTAAGATCAATAGTGTTAACCAGTCCCAATTTTATGGTTTCTCTTTTTAATCTTTTTCAAATCAAAATAAAAGGCCTAACGAATTTTTCGGTTCTCCTGGTTATTTTATCCAAAACAGGGGGGAGAAGACGAAAAAGCCGATGCGCGATGAAATCAATGATGCATGCTGAGTAAGAAATGCGTACCTTGTCTCCAGCACTCTACATGCAAGTGATCCGCGCAGAATTGAAAGACTGAAAGTAAACTACCTATATGATGCAACGGGAAAGCCGAGTCCTAGATGAGCAATTTCTATCGCAAGAACCGTCTAACCGATCACCGACCTCTAAGCCAAAGAGTCCGGTCTTGGCCCGTCCCTCCTCTGTCCGACAAATCGGGGGTAGGAGAAAGCGCTTTACAGGACGGGCTGCGACACGTAGGCTACGAAGGAGATGATTCGGTTATTTTTATTAATGATTTTTAGTAGGTCCAATTAACGTTCTATAGGAACAGTCAATCAATTAGGTGTGGGGATCCTACTAATTACGGCACAAGCAATAGAAATTCCTAAGTCTAGGGGCTCGAGCAAAAATTGCGTAAACACCGAAAAAAGCAGTAGGAAAATAAAAGAAAACCATAACCGTGAAAAACCGCGAAAATCCTAAGGGTCCCCCGAGCACACCGGTGCTCGGCGAAACAGACCCGCTAAGTCACAAGGTCCAAGTCTTTGAGAGTGTCCTGTATTATTACAATAATAATAGAAATTACTCTCCCACTCAACTCTCTCTCACTCTCTCCTGCGGCTCCGCGAAGAAAGGAGCCGCCTCCGAATCCCGCGGTTGCGTCGGCTTCTCGAGATCAGCCGCCTCGGTCCTCAGGCCCTTGCAAGAAAAGGTAGAGTGGTCAGAACCAGATAATCAAATAATAATAAAAGAAAAAGAAATGGAAATGAAAATAAGGATATATATGCAAAAATACAAAATAAAATAAACACTCAAAATAAAACAAAATCAAAAATAAAAGAAAAAGAAAATCAAACAAAATCAAACAAAAAGAAAATAAAAACAAAAGCCGCGAAAAAGCCGCGAGCTCTGAAAGAGCCGCGAATAGCCGCGAAAATAAAAACGAAAATCAAAGGAAAACTACTAAGCCGTGCTCCCCGGCTACGGCGCCATTCTGATGACACAAAAAAAACCCGAGCGACCAAGCCAATCAGGTGTATCTAAATCGGTCGTCGCGGCCTCAATCGCTCAGATGTGTCGATCAAGAAAAATGAACCACTAATGAAAATAAAATTGATCAAAACACGAATAGCGGTCCTGCTATAGGATTAACCTGGTATAGCACCCAGGGTTGAACTCTAGGAGCACGGGTTGGCCGAGAGGCCTACGAAGTAGTAAAAAGAAAGAAAATAAAAGAATAAAATATTTTTAGTGGTTTTTAATTTGTTTTATATTTTTTTTGGATTTTTAAGTGATTAAGAGAATAAGAAAAACAAAGAAGGCACACACTTCAACAAATTATTAAATACACAAAAATTCAACCAAAAATTCAAACAAAAATATTTTTATGTAGTTTATATTTTTTAGTGTTTTCGGTGAATTTTTGAGAATTTTCTGATGTTTATTTTATTTTCTAAAAATCAAACAATGCCTAAAATAAAGGGTATTGTCCAGCCGAGCCAAAAATCCCTAGATAAAATATCTAAGGGCCTCAAAATGGCCTGAAGGTAATTTTCCTGTAAAGAAGATAAAACAAGGAAAATTTAGGTACCAATTTTATTATTTTTGGATTTTTAATTTTTTTATTAGAATTTTTATACGTTTTAGAGTTTTTTAAGTTTTTAGTGGTTTTTAGCAATGAAAAATAGCCAAAATTGGCTAGAAAATCAAACTAAGTAAAACAAATAGTAGACAATTTTTATAGAATTTTTAAGTGAGTTTTTATATTTTTTTGTGATTTTTCAAACTAGACAGTGATAAAAATGAAGGTTTTTGATTTTTTAAAAATATCAAACTAAATCAAAAATGTCCTCAAAAATCCACAAAAATCCTACACCATGGCAGGAGCCATGTGACAAATTTTCGTTAGATTTGGAGGTATTTTGATATTTTATTCAAAAATAAAGATAGGGCACTGTGCACAGGGACCAAAGTGCAAATACCCAAAGTTTTGGGGGGTCTGGTGCAAAATACCCAGCAAAACACGCGCCACGCGCGTGCCTGGGGCACTCAGGGTCCCAAATGTAAGAAAAATAAGTCCCGAGGACTTATTGGTAACAGGTACCAAAAGTCCAGGGGGCTTACCTGCAAATTACCCAAAATATATCGCACATGTGGAAATAAATCACGCAGAGGGGTATAAATGCAAATAAGTAAAATATTTCATTCATTCATTAACATCCAGCACTACAGGGGTCTCTACTGCAAATAACCCAAAATATCACATGTCGATGCACGTGTCCACAACTGGCAGGGGTATAAATGCAGATAAACTAAAGCTCAGGGTCCAACATGCAAATTACCCTAAAACTAAACAACTGACTTTAATATTTACAGGACTAGAATGAAATAAAATAAAGACAGGGGCCTAAGGGTAAATTACCCTTTATTAAGCGGATGGGCTGGATGCGCGCCACGTGGAGATCGGACGGCGGCTGGCAGTGGGCGCTCCAGATGTCGCCTCCTCAGATCGAACGATCAAGGCTGTTCCTGAGATGGACGGTGCTGATGAAATCTGGAGCGGGAGGGGACGATCAACGGCAACTGGAGGTCCTGGATGAACAGGCGGCCGGCGAACTTCGCCGGCCTCGTGGAAGCGCTCCCGGCCTCCTCTGCTGCGCCTAAGGATCGGAGAAGCTCCGGCGTGGTTGTGCGCAGCTACTGATGCCCTCCGATGGCCCAGCCGAGCTCGGGAGAGCTCCGGCGAGGGTGGCGGAGGTAAGGCTCCTGGTCTGAACGTCGAAAGGCCTCATATAACCTTTGTTTGACCTGCAAATCAACCTAGAAGACTCGCGGGTCGAGGGCAAAGTGCCTCGACCCGGTTAGGCGTAGCGACGGTGGCTGGTGGGGTCGGGATGACGAGCTCCGGCGAAGGTGGTAGACGGAGGAGCTCGGTTCCCAACTCCTGTGCGAGCTGGGTTGAGTGAGTGGGTGGAGAAGGTGCGTCGGACGGAGGCGGACGTAATGATCGATTCCGATGATCGAGATGGGTGACGGAGTGGTCGGAATCAAAGAAACGCGGCGGCGGAGCGATTTGGGTGTAAACTGAAATTAAAGGAAACGGCGGAGCTAAACTAGTACCTGGGTGAATGGAGAGACTGGGGAGGAGCTGGGGATGCTCCTGGTCGTCGCCTCGAGGAACGTCTCGGTCCGAGGCTCGAAGCTCACGCGGGTGGCGGAGCTGCGGCGGCTGAGCTCGCCGGATCGATGGATTCACCTCCTCTCCTCGCTGCAACAGGCTCAAACGCGAACTGTCACCTCACGCACTCTCTGGAGCTCACAGGAGAACGAAGCAAATGGCCAAAGATGATCAAATGAGGTGGCGGAGCTCGCTTAAGTATGCTGGAGGGGTCCGAGAAAGATGGCTCGGGTAGGTCGTGGTGGCGCGCGGATCCCAAGGTGGATGCCCAGCGAGGATGTCGGATATGTCAAGATCAAAACGGACCCGGGGTTTAGGTGGGATTCAATCGGGTTTAGGCGCTAGAAATTAGGGAAGTCGGGTCGGGCGCTTAAGTCCGCAGAAGGTGGTCCTGGGGGGGGTAGTTGACCGGGCGGTCAACATCCCTAGGACCCAACGGAATTCGGCCACGTGGCTGGATCTTGAAATGCAAATTAAGGGTAGCTAGGGGCCGAATTTGCAAAAACTCAAAACAAAAATATTTTTATTTTATTTTTTTTCTATTTTTTAGTGATTTTTAATTAATTTTTGGAAATAACAATAAGCTTTATACATAGTATGTACTATATAGGTATATGTACACTATTAGGGTTTTTGATTTTTTTTATTTTTAATTATTATTTTTATGCAATTTTACTCCTATTTTATATTTTATTTATTTATAGTATAAAACAAGGAATAAAAAGGTATTTTTATTTCATTTTGATTATTTATGTACATAGGTAAAAGAAATATATATATGCATCTATATACATGGTATTTGTACAATGTGTTTTTGTATTTTTAATTTTTGCTATTTTTATTTTGTTTTTGTTTTAATTGTTTTTATTTTATTTATTTACACTATATAATAGAGACTATTTACAAAAAGTTTGGAAAATAATTTTATTTATTTACAAGGTTAAATAAATTCATAGATGTGGTTTATGTACATGATGAAAGGTGTATTTTTGATCTTTTTTATTTTTAACTTTTTCTTTTGATTTTATATTTATAAATATATACAAGTATCTACAAGCATATTTTTGGTGAGGAAAATATTTTTATAATATTTACATAAATATTTACACATGAGCCCCTATCTCCCTCTACTTTGGCTTTTATGCGGTCAGGCCCATGCTGAGCCCTCCCTTGGGTTAGGTTGCTCAATATTTATTCTAAATATTTCCCTCTTTTTCTTTTTAATCTTTATTCTTTTATTTTTGCACAAAAACATGCTAATTATAGGTTTTTACACAATGCATGCTTTTGGTAATTATTTGTATTTACATATATCTACATGCATTTGCAAAGGTTTTTGTAGCTAAAATATACGAATAAAGAGTGAAGTTTACCGCTTCAGCCAAGAGGAGCTAACATATCACTGACATTGTATAAGATATATTCATAGCCATAAGGGTTTGCGTATGACATCGAATTTCTCTGACTCAGCCTTTGAGGAGGCTTGGGTAGAATTTTGTGGGTCTTAGAGGTTGTTGTGTTTCAAATCTGATTCCCAATAAGGTTTCAACAAAACTTAACTTTCAAGGGTCCGAATGATCCCCAAACCTTGATTTTATGAAGACAAGTCTGAAAGTTAAAATCAATCCAAGTTTTTCTTTTTCTTTTCTCTCTTTTCTTTTCTACGCTTATAGGCATAAGTGTTTGCAAGGGACTAGCAAAGGCAAGTATAGGGGAGTGATGAATCTCCATTTCATCACCTTTATTCTTTCATTATGGCCTTTAAACCCTAACTAAATGCATGTATATATCATTATTTTGCATAAATTAACATTTATTATTTATGGTGTAAATACTGTAAATAAATTGTATTTAAAGCTAAAATAAAAGAATAAGGAAAGAAAAGAAAAAGAATGAAATATCAAAAGTATTGAATGACCCTAAACCCTGAGACATAATATTCATAATGACTGGGTCAACAAGAAATAAAGTAGGATGTAAGAGCCAAAAATACAATAAAAATCTAAATTTGTTTTGGCAAATAATATAGTTTTGGGACTTATTTTATTTAATTATTTTTATACATCAAATTAATAAACTTTTACATGAAAGTTGTAGATAAAAATACATAGAAAAAAATAATTTATTTCACACAAAAATAATACATATCGTACTTTCTAGACTCAAATAAAAATCCAAATCCCAAAATTCACATACATGTAGCTTCCCCATATAAACTCAAAATTCATCAAAATTACCTTTAATTGTATATAACCTTTTATTAGCTATTTAATGAAGGTGGTTTCATCTAATTTGGAGTTAGGATGCAAAAGTTAGTTTTTCGACCTCTATTGTACAATATAACTGAATAAAATATCCATTTTTTGTTCTTATTTTTTTACAATTTTATATTTGTATAATTTTGTAAATATTATTTATAGTCTACGAACATTAATAGAATAAAATAAAACCAAAAAATACGTTAACATAAATTAGTATACATAGATACATAGATGAATACACTTTACATATTCCTATATAATTAATACCTATAATAATTAAGCACACAAATAACCTCAGAAAAATGCAATAAAAATATATTTATGTATATTTAAAAAATTTATAAATATATAAATTATATGTATAAAATAATAAAATTTAAAATACAAATAAAAAAATATATAATATATAGGTAAATATACATATAAATATATATGTAAACAATTAAATAAAATAAATAAACTTGTGAAAATAAATAAAAATCACAATAAAATACTACATAAAATAATAAATATTTATCATGTTTTAACCTAAAATTGATAAAATCATTTATTATTTGATTTCAAATTAATAAGTTTTTTTTCGTTTTGTCTTCATGTGCTCCTACGTGGCCCAATCTAGGCACAAAAATAGTTGACCGCAGGTCAACTCTCTGACCCACTTGGTTTGGCCGCTTATCAGAGTTTTGACCCCGCCTTCCTCAAAGTATCACACCCATTCCTTGCACCCATTTGGATCGAAGTCTTCTTGACTTTTGATCCTCGACCCTTGGGCTTTCACGCTAGCATCATTTATTGGTCGAGGTGCCTCTGGATCGAGTGTATTCTCCCGATGAAGAAACCCATGTATAAAATATTTTCTTCGCCTCTCATTTGGATTTGATCCCTCTTCATCAACAAAACCCTAACCCCAATTGTCGATTGAATCTCTTGGTGACAGAAGGTAGCTACTTCACGCTTCAGGGGGTGGACTCGGTGTCGATCTATGGTCGATCCACGCCTTGCTGGACTTCTCTGCCACAAGCCTTAAACCAGCCTTCCAGGTAGGTTACCTCCATATTCTCTCGCTTTTTCGATCCTTAGGATTATCAACAGTGTAGCATCGCCTTTTATTTCCTTTGATTTTGTCTGGTTCACTGTAAAATCCAGAAACTTTGATCAACAGAGCTCAAGCTTTGCCCTTTGTTCTCGTTGTTTTCGATTTGTTCCAACCCTACTAAATACCACATCTTCTTCGCCCTTAGCTGTTGCACGCCACACACATCTTCATTCAACCTGATATTCCCAGGATCAGGAGATTAGGCTCTCCTTCTCTGCCACTCATTGTAGAGCTCCGCCCGAATCATCTCTGCTTCATCTTCACCACTTGAAGCATCAAGAGGCTTCATTTTTTTGTCCCTCGTGCTAACCCTGCAGGTTACGAAGCAAAAGACCCCCCCTTTCAGGGCTATTCAAGTTAGAGAGAATGCCCCAAGAACCTCGAGCTTCCATGCCCCAATCGATGGGTCCTGGACCCTTCTGAACCCACCATCTGACGCAGAGGAGCAGATGCTCCATTTTGCACCAGACAAGAGCGTCCCAGGTGACTAGGGTGTGTTCTTGGCATGTTCTTCCACCAGGACTCTCCACCGTTCGATCAAGAGTATGTGCTAGGAGTAGCAGGTGACGTTGGATCGAAGAACCCAACATCATTGGTCTCCGTTAGGGGATCTATTCATAGCCGTCATCCGCGAATCGTCATCACAAATTTTGGGCGCGATGCATGTCAAGTTAATTCATTTCTGCCATTTTCCAGTGCTTAAGTGAGGTATTTTGCATTTTCAACCCTGTGCCTTTTAGTATTTTATTGTTAGTATTAAATATGTTATCTGCAGTTCAAATTTTTTTTGTCATAATTATACCTTGGACCAAAACTTTCCCATTTTTGCATAGTCGTCCCTTGACATGTCACCTCATGTGCCTGTGCACGTGAGATGAGGGGATTTTTACAGAGGAACTCTTGCATGTTATTGTATTTTCAGTCCATTAAATATTAATTCCAGTACTGAACTTCTTGGTTAAATTGCATGTGTGACCTGAGCATTTTATTAATTACACTTATACCCCTACTTGTGCATAATAAGTTAATTATGTGGGCCTTTTGCATGTTTAGCCCTAGGTTTCTTTAAGGGGTTTTGGAACATAAGAATAGTTTTGATAAATTACATTTAGGTACCTGCTAGTTCAAGCATTTTTATTTCTTTTATTTTATATATTAAAAATATTAACTTACATCAAAAAATCATAGTATAAATATTTTATGTATCCAATAATATTACAAATCACATATAACTTTGTGGGGTATTTAAAATAATTCCATTATTTTTAAAAATATAAAAATACTGCATTTCATCCTATTTGCATTTAAAATACATAAAAATTATAAAAAAACCTTTTGATAACAACAACAACAACAAAGCCTTTTCCCACAATTAAGTAGGGTCGGCTACATGGATTCTTCGCCTCCATTCAGATCTATCTTGGGTCAATCTCGGACTTATATCCAAAAAACTAAGATCCCTTCGTAGCTACTTCACGCTTCAGGGGGTGGACTCGGTGTCGATCTATGGTCGATCCACGCCTTGCTGGACTTCTCTGCCACAAGCCTTAAACCAGCCTTCCAGGTAGGTTACCTCCATATTCTCTCGCTTTTTCGATCCTTAGGATTAGCAACAGTGTAGCATCGCCTTTTATTTCCTTTGATTTTGTCTGGTTCACTGTAAAATCCAGAAACTTTGATCAACAGAGCTCAAGCTTTGCCCTTTGTTCTCGTTGTTTTCGATTTGTTCCAACCCTACTAAATACCACATCTTCTTCGCCCTTAGCTGTTGCACGCCACACACATCTTCATTCAACCTGATATTCCCAGGATCAGGAGATTAGGCTCTCCTTCTCTGCCACTCATTGTAGAGCTCCGCCCGAATCATCTCTGCTTCATCTTCACCACTTGAAGCATCAAGAGGCTTCATTTTTTTGTCCCTCGTGCTAACCCTGCAGGTTACGAAGCAAAAGACCCCCCCTTTCAGGGCTATTCAAGTTAGAGAGAATGCCCCAAGAACCTCGAGCTTCCATGCCCCAATCGATGGGTCCTGGACCCTTCTGAACCCACCATCTGACGCAGAGGAGCAGATGCTCCATTTTGCACCAGACAAGAGCGTCCCAGGTGACTAGGGTGTGTTCTTGGCATGTTCTTCCACCAGGACTCTCCACCGTTCGATCAAGAGTATGTGCTAGGAGTAGCAGGTGACGTTGGATCGAAGAACCCAACATCATTGGTCTCCGTTAGGGGATCTATTCATAGCCGTCATCCGCGAATCGTCATCACAAATTTTGGGCGCGATGCATGTCAAGTTAATTCATTTCTGCCATTTTCCAGTGCTTAAGTGAGGTATTTTGCATTTTCAACCCTGTGCCTTTTAGTATTTTATTGTTAGTATTAAATATGTTATCTGCAGTTCAAATTTTTTTTGTCATAATTATACCTTGGACCAAAACTTTCCCATTTTTGCATAGTCGTCCCTTGACATGTCACCTCATGTGCCTGTGCACGTGAGATGAGGGGATTTTTACAGAGGAACTCTTGCATGTTATTGTATTTTCAGTCCATTAAATATTAATTCCAGTACTGAACTTCTTGGTTAAATTGCATGTGTGACCTGAGCATTTTATTAATTACACTTATACCCCTACTTGTGCATAATAAGTTAATTATGTGGGCCTTTTGCATGTTTAGCCCTAGGTTTCTTTAAGGGGTTTTGGAACATAAGAATAGTTTTGATAAATTACATTTAGGTACCTGCTAGTTCAAGCATTTTTATTTCTTTTATTTTATATATTAAAAATATTAACTTACATCAAAAAATCATAGTATAAATATTTTATGTATCCAATAATATTACAAATCACATATAACTTTGTGGGGTATTTAAAATAATTCCATTATTTTTAAAAATATAAAAATACTACATTTCATCCTATTTGCATTTAAAATACATAAAAATTATAAAAAAACCTTTTGATAACAACAACAACAACAAAGCCTTTTCCCACAATTAAGTAGGGTCGGCTACATGGATTCTTCGCCTCCATTCAGATCTATCTTGGGTCAATCTCGGACTTATATCCAAAAAACTAAGATCCCTTCGTATAGCCTCTTTCCAACACTTCTTGGGCCGTCCTCGCCCTCTCTTAGCTGGCTCAACATCCCAACACTCGCATCTCCTAACCGGTGCATCAGTTGACCTTCTTTGCAAATGACCAAACCATCTTAAGCGGTTTTATCGCATCTTATGCTCGATCGGAGCTACACCAACTTTCTTTCTGATTGCATCATTCCGAATCCGATCTTTACGTGTATGTCCACACATCCATCTTAGCATTTTCATATCTGCTACAGCCATTCTCTGCACATGTCTATGGTTCACAGGCCAACATTCAAACCATAAAGCATAGCAGGTCTCACGGCTGCTTTGTAAAACTTTCCTTTAATTTTTAAAGGAATTTTCTTATCACAGAGAACAACGGAGGCTCCACTCCACTTTAGCCAGCCTGTATTTACAAATTCCAAAAAAACCTTTTGATAAATTCCAAAAAAATATTTTGTTTATTATAATATTTTATATCTGTAGAACAAAAATCCCTAAAAATAGAAAAAGAAAACCATTGAAAATTAAAAAGATCTAAAATCCTTATAAAAATTATTAAAAACACTCAAAAGTTCCAAAAATACTTTTTCAGTTTTGTATTTAGTTTATTGTATCTAATATAGACTGAAATTAGTTTCAGAAATTTTTGAGCTTTGTGCTATTTTTGAAATCCAAAACTATTCGGCCATATCTATTTTTCACTGTTTTGGATTGTTTAATCAATCAAAAATACAAAAAATTAGTAAAAATAAAAAGAAAAATTTATAAAAATAGAATAAAATATAAAAAGACAAAAATATTTTATTTTGCCATTTTGAGTATTTATAGCTATATCTATAGTTGTATTAGCCATATTATCTATATTAGTACTTATACTTTTATATTATCTTATTAAAAATAAAAGAAAATTAAAAATCAAAAAATATAAAAAGAAAATAAAAAATTTAAAAAAATAAATCAAAATATATAAAATAAAAATACTTAAAATTTAAATAATAAAAACCCATAAAAAATTCAAAAATCCTCAAAAGCTAAAAAACACTTGTTGTATTTTTCACTCAACTTTTGTTGTCTAACCCATGTTCTCAATGTGTTCAACACCATACTGTACTTGTCCACTATACACATTTTATTGTAGGATTATAAAAAAATTTGCTTCACACTTGCTTGTATTGTTTTTTCTTTACATTGTGTGGGTTGATTGTTGAATTACTATGAGTCTCGAGAGTGGTTGGCTCAACGACAATTTATTCTTGCACTCCGTAAGGATATTATTTTAGACCCTTGCAAGATTCTAATTTTCAGGGGCTGGAGCTTAGGCTAGTATAGGACAATCTGCTAAGAGGTTGGCGACGACTGGTCAGGCGCCTACACGTAATATACGTGCTAGTCCTAAGGCAGAGTTGCACTCGGTTGAGGTTGTTGTGGAGATGATGGTTCTTTTGGCTCAGCTGAAATGGTGGCGAATAGGATCACAGACTGGATGACATTGATGGTGCTAACAAGCGGCTCCAACTGCTTTGAGATCTGATCCATCTTTTCTAGGTGCTAGGCCCTCTATTCGATCACATACAACTTTTCCAGGTCGTGTGATCACTTTTCAATGATGTCAACTTTTTACAGGTGGCTCCTGATGATGCTGAGGTTGGAGCTCTCGTCCCTATCTTGCTCACTGGCTGCCGCCATGTGGACAGACTTGTGGTGGACTTGCGACCAACATTAATAATCTTGGGATGAGGATAGAGTGACCTCTCCTTCAGCCATCTCTTTGAAAATATGCCAAACAACGTCGTCATCCTTGTTGAAGTTCGATCTACCACATACGACATCTACTAGCCTCTAACTCTCTGGAATTAGGACCCCAAAAAAGTGTTGGACCAAGATGGTCTTAGGTTTGTCGTGGTGGGAGCACTTCTCCTATAAATTGTGGAATCTCTCCCAGACTTCATGTATCGATTCATGCAGGCCCTGGGAGAAAATGTTGATCCATGCTCACAACTGATTGAGATGACCCAATGGATAATACTTACGGAGGAATACATACTTCAATTCCTCCCAGGTCGTCATGACCTTCCCTAGATGGTTCATCCAATGGAGAGTGTTGTCGTGAAGGTTGAAGGGGAATGTAATCATTTTAACTATGCTGAACAGAATGTTGGGGTGGTGAGTTGTGCAGTAGATGCAAGAGAATTGTTGCAGATGGATGTTTGACTCATCATTTGTATTCCCATGGAATGAGGGAAAAAGAGCAAGAAACTACAGCTTAAGCTCAAAATGTCTGTGGGATACATAGGTTTGTATCCACTCTATCATCTGTCCAGTGCTAGGATTGTAAGTTTCTTTGAGAGTAGGCTTGGGCCCCTCTCTCCTCGTGACCCATCTATAGGCCCTCCACGGTTCCCATCTCCTGGTTCTTCATTTTCTCCTCCTCCTCCTCCTCTTCTATTCTCTCTTTCTCTCCTCAGATCATTCAACATTTCTTGGAAAGTGACATGGGCTAAGGCCTGAGCAGTCAACAACTATTGTATGGCGTGGATGGAAGAAAGTAGCTAAGCATTAACTATATCATGATCAGGATGTCTTTGATCCGGTGATGTTTGTCCCTTTCCTTTCCCATGAGGAGCCATCTCTAAATCAGACTTAGAGGATGTGAGCTAAGCGGGGTCCCATGTTGCCTCTTGATCTGCATCATGAAATACACCTCTATCAGTCTAGCATTCTATGGCACCAGGTAGAGATGATGATCCAGAATTAAAGTCAATTCCATATATATGTGAATGGAATATCTGATATTGAGTGAAATTGATCTCCATCCACAAAGGGTGAATGGAAGTACAAGAGTGATCCCAATTTATTGGAATAAATGACCAAAAAATTGAGGAGTCTGGAGATTGGTTCACAAGATCTCAACCGGGTTCTCAGGAATCACCTCGAATTATTGAAGATGTAGAATTCATGGAATCGATGTAGGTGTCGTCAGGGTCCCGCCTAAACCATCCATGAGATGACATCTCGGAATAACAAGAGTATTAGATGAGAAATATAAGAATACGATGATCAACAATCGATAAAGAAGAAAATAGAAGAGGAATGCTCGCAATGAGTAGAACAAAAGGGAATGAGAACATATGAAAAGAAAAAGGGTGCAAGTGCACAGAACGTGATCTTTGACCTAGACTAAAATCAAACAAACACAATAAAGTATGGGTTCACCAACTCACATAATGTGAAGCCGTAAGAGTTCGGCTATTTTTATCTTTTCAATTTTATTTTTGTCTTACAAGAAAATATTTTAACAAGTCCTTATGAGGGCTATTCCTATAGGAGAGTGTGTGCTGCCAGGAAAGTTCCACATACTTGTTCTAACTCCTCTGTAACCTTTGATCTGCGCTCTTTGAGGTCCTTGATCTCATGCCTGTGAGGCTACTCGGCCAAAGAAATAGAGGAGGAATCCAATAGGCGAAATCAATTCTTCTCCACAAGTGAGATACTGAGACGCAAACCGATGAGACAGGCACATCTGTGAGGGAGTGGCCTAAGCTCAATACTTCATACCATATCAGATGCTCCAGACAAGACGGGAACAACGTCGTCGACAGGGTCCTACTCGGTCACATACGATAGAAGTGCCAATACTTCGTCATCCCAAGTAATATTAAGGAATCCACATATCGGGTTTTGGGCTCTAATCCTTAGGGGCCATGCCTTACTCGATCTGGAAGGTACCCAAAAACAATGTGGGCTTTATGAACCCCACATAATGATGTCCATTACAATTTTTAATTTAGGCCAAAGTTTATTAAACAGTCACATCTTGGTTTTTACTTTTTGAGTATTTTTCAAAATAATACACCTAACGATTTTTTATTTTTCTTTAAGTAATAAGTAATACAAAATTAGGAGAGGAGTCAGAAAAGCCGTGCAAATTTATACTGAGGTGGAAATCTCTCTTTAGTATCTATTGATGCATGAGAAGTTAAAAGGACTTATAATGCTTCTTGGCCTTCTAATTACAGGATGAAAAACAGAATTTATAAATTCACACTACAAGCACAATATGCAAAAGTGAAATCACCCTAAGCAAGAGTTGCTATTATCATGAAGAACCAAATGCTAAATATTTAGAAAAGAAACCTAAGAGTCTGATTTTGGAGGCTCTTCGGTGTCCACCACAATGAATCCTGCAAGCATTGTATAGAAACCTCTCACATCACATGGTTTAAAATCCAAATATTTACTCGTTAATTCTGAGCTAAGTCTAAACGTAACTCTATAGGAGCATGCAGATATTAGTATGTTTGGACCTAGTTTTACTCAGCCAATAAGTTCCTAAAATCTAAGGGCTTAGTCACAAGAAATAAAGAAAAGAAAGCCAGAAAACTCAAAACACGTGAAACAAAACAAAATAAGGCAATGAAAATAATGAGAAAATCAATGAGGCCTCCAAGTGAAGAAACACCTAGATAATGGATCCCGTAAAGTGGTAGTGACCAAAATTATTACAAATTAATTTACAGAAAAAAAATTAACAACTCTTCTCACAAATATAAACAGAAAAAGCTACGGGTATGTTTTTCTCCTTCCCTGCATGTCTCTTTCCTGCACTCTCCAGTTAGCGCACCAGAAGAATATAATCTCCTTGTGACTCGGGTGCACCCACCTTCTAAGAAGCGGTCGTTGCCACAAGGCCCCTCGCAAGAAAAGCAACAAAGAAATATGGGTCAGAAACAACCAACTAATTATCAACAATAAATGAAAAATAAAGAGGCAAAATAGTGTAAAAATATCTATAAGAAAATCCTACACTCAGTTGCTCCCCAGCAATGGTGCCATTTGATTAAATTGTGTTGAGGCAGACAGAGCAGTCGTGTGATCCACACAAGTCGGGACCATAGTCGCTGAGGTGACAGATGCGAAGCTCAATGGATTGAATCAACAGTTAACCCACACTAATATGAACAAGCAATGTAAAGTAGATGAATGGGTTACAATTTATTATAAACCCTACAATATATGTGTGTATAACGACAATCAAAGTATGGTGTCGAACACGAGGAGACAAACTGGTGTAGCAGTATTATTTTTTATCTCTAAATAATAATGTATGTATATGAATATAGTTGCACAATATTTACTCAAAGTTTTTGTGGGTTTTTTATTTTAAATAATTTTTTATATTTTTATTTATATTATATTTTTAAATTTTAAATTTTTTATTTTTTATTTTTTATATTTTTTGATTTTTAATTTCTTTTTCCTTTTAATATATAATAAAGGTATATATAAGGGTATAGATTTATACTCTATATAATATAAGGGATATATAAAAAGTATATAATAAATATAGAAAAATCAGAAAATACAAAAAGAACGGTCATTTTTCAAAGGATTTAAAATTATTTATACGGTATATATAATAATTAATAATATTATTAATTATATATAACTATATATAGGTATATAATACAATATAGAGTATTATAATTATAAATATAGATAAATAATTGAAATTTACAAAATGAAATATTTTTATGTTTTTATATTTTTCTTCTTTTTTTCTGATTTTTGGGTATTTTTGTTAATTTTTAGGAGCTTTTAAAGTTCGAAATATACAAAATCAGGGACATAATTAATCAGTCGAATTGTTTTGATCCTGATTCGACATTAGAAGTATATTGGTTGTTCCTCAATAACCGACTCCGGATGAAACAATCTATTATCGGGCAATCTTATTAGGAATAACTAGAGCATCTTTGATTACTCAAAGTTTCATATCCAAAGCTAGTTTTCAAGAAACTGCTCGGGTTTTAGCAAAAGATGCTCTACGAGGTCGTATTGATTGGTTGAAAGGTCCACTTCAGATCCCAGTTGAACAGTGATGAAGCTATACACAGCTCTTCAAAAAGAGCAAGACATGTCTTCTCTTCAACGGCTAGTCTTCTTACCAGTGCAAAAGGGGCAAGATGAGAGGATGTCTTAATGGCACTTAAGTGGTCTTCCGTGGTCAGAAGTTGTTCTTATCCCTCTTGGGTCTGATTGTATCATGCGTACTTCTCAAATCATGCCTCTCCAGCTCCGATGGGCTAAGGGGCCCCGGATGCGACCTTCTTCTCGCCAACCACTGATAGAGTTCTTCTTGGGCTACGAGAGTGGCCCTTTCATTTTAGGACTTGCCAAAAGCTTCTACCTTATCTTTCTCTTTGTTGCTGACCCTGACTTAACCTCTCCCCATTCTCCAGTCTCCCACACTGCCAGTTTCCGCACAAGCATGAAATTTGTCTTCTTCCTCGGCGACAGCCCGTTCGAGTTCTACTAAGGATAAAAATTCTTCCTCAGTTTCTGTTATACCCATTCTTTTGCTTTGACACAGCTTGCAGGTCAACTTACCTTCCAAGAGTAGGAGTTTTAGAGGCTGAACATTCTTTGCACCCGGGGATAGGATACTTGCCTCCTCGTCCCTGGTCTCTTTGGTAATATCCAGCTTGTCAAAGAACCAACATGAACCTCTCTCACTTACTACGAGAATTCTCTTTATCTCTATTTCTCTAGTCGGCAGAGGACTAAGGCTAGTCAGCCGGGACGTCGAGCTCAAGCGCTAGTACAGTGGGGACTACTTCAGCAAAGTGGATTTGTCTGAGACAGAGATCTATGGGAGATCAATCCTTTCTTTACCACCCCAAAGCCAAGTCACTATAGTCTCTCCTACTATAGGTATGGCACTAGGGTCAGGCGGTGGACGATTTGATCCATGAAGGGAAGAAGGGGCCTAAGCAATAGGAACAAGAAAGAGTTTATAGCTGTTGCGATATAAACAACTACACTCATCCGAGCCGCAGGAATATGTACATATAGAATACGAGCCTAGAAGTTGGTTAGCTATCTCTCATTTTGTTCTAGGATTCTTCCTATTTGTGGGTATGGTATTTTATGTTAGTTAAGCAAACTTTCTTCAACTATTTGATTCTTTTTCTTCTCTCAGATTCTGGGTCGTCAAAAGACACAGGATGACAAAGACATACGAAATCCGAAAGGCAGTCACATTCTTCTATCTCTCTATGGGGAGAGTCGGAGGCACGCACCTGGCTGCCGGTACAAAGGAAGGGGCTAAATCGAGAGCGAAGAATAGCTGCTTTCCAAGAATGAGGTGCTCCCCCACCCCTTTGTTCTTTCTGCCGGTGAATGTGCATACATCTCTCACTGAAAACACGGAGTGAGCTTCTCCAAAATTTGTATTTGCTAAATAGGACCTTATCACGATTAGTCCGAAGGTCAATGTTGGAGAGTGGATTTTGGGATTTCTGATAAAATCAATGACAATTGGGTTCATCCCACACGTACTCATCATTGGCATCAAGCAGACAAGGCAGCGAACCTTGGTTCGAGTCGTATCGTGCCAAATATATAGTGCCATGCTTTCATTTCAGGCTGGGAAATGGAGTCGTGTCGACGGTAGATTGCCTGGGAACTCGACGGGGTGAATCCAGCCTACGTTTTTCGGCACATAGTTAGCACATTCAGAAGATGATCACCGTTGGCCTACTCGAACCAGAAGAACGAAAAAAGGTGCTCGTACTTCTCAACGCACGGAAAGCACTTTGGGATTCACGCATTGATAGAAGGCTTTCTTTCTTTTCTGTTTATGTCTTGCTCTCTTGAACCGACAAAAGAGCGAGGCCCCCCTTAGAGAAGAACATCATTTTCCGTAGTACGCCTCTTCCACTAGGTTCTATAACTTCATCTCGTCAAAGACTTCGATCCACCAAAGCGAAGCGAGGCTTCGGAGGAGGAGAGCAACAATCTAGTTGGATTTCATGCCTACACCTTCCGTAGGGAACAACAGAGGAAGTAGCACCCGAAAGCATCTTCTTCACTTGAGCCTGGGAAGTGCGAAGCGAGTGATCAGGAAGACTAACTTCAGAAAAGATAAAGCACACTACTACTGATTTAAACATATAAATGGATTCAAAATTTCTCAAAACTAATTTTAATTTTTAGTAATATATAAATAAAATATAGGATATAAAGCTATTTTTTTAGGATTTTTGAAATTATTTTGCAATTTTTTAAGGGTTAACAAGGTTTTTTTATTTTTTAGGTCTTTCATTTGTTATCTTTTTGTGATTTTTTGTCTGTATTGATCGAATACTCTAATAAATAGTAGGTATTCTTTTGATGTTTTAGTTAAGGTTTATAATGTTTTTGTATTTTCTAATGTAAACATCGATTGAGTGTTCTTTTGATTTTTGATAAATAAAGAATGTGTCAAAAATGCAGAAAAAAATATATGACATGGACAAGCATTTAATCAGTCACATTATTCCACTTTTTATGATTTTTGGAGCATGGTTGCCATTTTTGGAATATAGAAAAGTAATAATAAAAATAAATCAAGCTGGTAGGGGCATTTACGTAATATGAAGTAAAGACTGGGGGCACATGCAAAAACACCAATGTTTTTGAACGTTAGCTTGGTTGTTATATATTAAAATGAAATACATAAAGTTATGAGGGTATACAAGCAAATTACCTAGCTCACGTGGGGGGCTACATGAGCTGAGCCGACATTGGGCTTACTTGCATATCACAAAAGGTGTTGTGGCTTTATTGCAATTTTCCCAAAAAGTTTTGTTCTTCATAAAATATTTACACAATTATTCACTAAATAAAAGGAGGAGGGTGTTTAGTGTAATTTACCCCACTTAACCTTGCTGGATCCGACCGTCTTTGTTACACCACATGGAGGATCTATCGGCTGGGGTGCGTACCGCTTTGTCTAAGATGGATGCTCCAGATTAGATCTGGAACATGGCAATGATCAGACGATCGGGAGGTGTGTTGGATGTACTGAAATGAATTCATCCTTTGGTGAACTTTGTCCTACGATTTCATATGAATTTGACGATGTCTTCTCAATCCGATGACTGCTTAATGATGTTGGGTGCCTTCCGCACATGCAGGGAGCTTCAAACGGGATGGAGGTGGCCCGGATGGTGATTTGGACCTCAGAATAGCTTCAAGTGACTTGGACACTTCCAAGTTTCATCGACGGCTCTAGATGGGTCCTCAGGACCAGTGACCTGCACCAAAATACTCCTGGGTTCGAGGGTTACTCCCTTGACTGTAGGATGAAGCTAAAGGTGGTATGGGATTGAGGGGCGGTGAAGCTCCTATAATGGTGAAGGAATGAGCTTTGAAATGCCTTGATTCGAGTGAAGTCGAGGGTGAAATGATAGGTCTTTTGCAAAGAAGGTGAAGAGGAATGAAATGGCGACAAAAGGGAGCCAGAATAGGGTCGATAAATGGAGGATATGGTGTCGGAGCTGAAGCTCCAATGATTTTGATTTTTTCAGAATTGCTCTAAATGTGTGATTAAAGGATGAAATTAAAGTCTATTTTATGCTAAGGGAACAGAATGCAAGATACGGGGATACACCTAGTAGCTCGACGAGCTAGGGAAGATCTAAGTAGAGGTGATTGCAAGAGACAAAGGTCGGTAGATGTGGATCTTCCTCTACAGCTCCTTATCCACGCCACAAAGGGCCGAAGGTCTTCCTGCTTTCACCAGAGACTTGACGGAGGTGTCCAATGGGGGTTATGAAGGCTGAAGAGAGATCAAAACTCAAAATGAAGTCATAGGAGGTTATTTATAGACAAAGGTCCTACGACTTTTGAAGGGAAGATGGCATGTAATACGATGGGGGTATGTGAAGATTCAGTAGTGGGCGGTGGAGAGGGATGTCATGGCTAGAGATTAGTGGTCGTCTGGAGGAAGGAGGAAGATGGGGGTGGCATGAAGATTGGGAAGAAGAGAGTGTAGGTGCAGCTCTGACACAGGCGTGTTGTGTGGGTTGTACAGTTTACCCATGATGAATCCCTGATTCTTGCTCTTTATTCTTTTAATTTAGCTCTTATTCTTTGCAAAACATCATGTAAATATCTGTAAATATAATAACTTAACAATCTGCATGCTTTTGTTAATATCACATAATTAGCATGTTTTTGGTTAAATAAAATAATAAAGGATAAGAAAAAGGAATGAGCCATTTAGAATAAATATAGAGTGGACCAAACTGCAAGAGAAGGTCAAGCCTTGACCTGATCGCAAAATAAAATAAGTAGAGAGAGATAGGGCTCACTATGTATTGTATATATTACCTATATTTGTACACATTATTTATATAATTATTTTTAACAAATTAAAATTAGATTGTTATTTTTATACCTTTATATATAAATTATTTTTAACAAAATAAATTAGATTATAATTTTTACACCTTTATATATAATCCTAGAAATAATATAAAAATAAAATAAAAATCAGAAAAATAAAATAAAAATAAAAATACAATCCTTCATTCCTTGTACAAAATACACTTATATATATTTTCCATTATTTATTATATACCTTATTAATTTATAAAAATAAAATAAAATTAATTTATACTTCTAAAATTATGTTATAATAAATAAAAAGTAAAATAAGAGTATTTGTGTACAAATAATAAAAAAAATACTTGTACATAATACATAGGTATATTATACATGTATATAATACTATATATTGTACATACATTATTTTTTATAAAAATAATTAAAAATCACATAAAAATACTTTGAAAATTAATAAACATTTTTTTATTTTGTACACTTATTATTTAAAATTAATTTGTTATTTTTATTGATTTTTCAATTATTTTGCGCATACTATTTTATTATTGGTCCAGAGGACTTGTTGACTCCAGTCAACGTCACCTTCCAAGTCTGGTCAGGGCACCCGCCTTCTCGTTGGAGCATGTTGTCCCTATTTTCCCACCGACTCCGACCAACTCTCAGCTTGATTCTTGGACTCGTGATTCCTCTGACATCGGTAATCCTCATGGATCCCTAGGATTATCCGGAACTCCTTAAGGTTCCGTGCTCCGCGTCGATCATTCTGGAGCCCCGCTTCGCGTATAAAAGCTCTCGCCTGCCTCCACTGAAGAGCAGCTCGCCCCTCGCACCCCATTTCTTCCCTAGCTACCTTCAATGAAGTGACAACCACTCAAGGCACTGCTTAGGATCCTTAGGGAGTCGCTTGGAGGCGTATAGCTCGACGTGGCTGGAGACCTCCATCGCGTGCCGCCTCTCTCGCCCACCGCAGCAGATTGAGGCCATCACCCTGACGTTCATCTTCGCCTGGAGTTCGTGCTTCAGCTAGTAGCTTCAGGTATCCACTTTAGCTCTCGCATTTCACCATCCATTTGAATCATCCTATTTTGCTCTGCCGCACGCACTTGAGCTCCGACCAACTGGCTGGAGCTCCGACACCCATATTTATCCGTATAGATCGAATCATTGACATACACCCCATCTCCCTCCACGACCTGATCATCCTTAGACCTTCTCGTTCGGGTCGGATTAAGGCCGAGACCTCCCCCTCTCACTGTCACCGGAGGTCGAACACCATTCTCCGTTGTTTCTCCTATATACTTATGCAATAACCTCGACTGAAGCTACGCCCCCGAGTCACCCTTCCTTTTGTATGTTCCAGAACGCGTGGAGGAGCCCATTTGAATCTCCAATTGCTCAGGCGGAGCAGCTCTAGGTCGCACCACCATCCACGACCATCCGACCATCATCGACCTCATCAGAGTCCTCCACTGGACGCGAAATACTTCCACGACCGTGTTGAGCCTTCCCGCCGCTCCATCAGGGCTGTGGATCGTGGTCCATGCTCGGGCGAAGCTCACCAGGGAGGAGTTCTTCAAGCATCCTCAGCCACCATTCTATGGAGAACCTCTCATACAGATTCCATACTGTCCATCCATGCATGTTGAAACTTTAACGATCCGATCAGATCCTTGCATCATCACAGCTGCCCGACCACGACAGCCTTTAGACTGTTGGATCATACCTGCTACTGTAGATCTGACACACACTTAGCCGACCACCCCTGCACCGTCAGATCATCTGGCAGGAGAAGATCAGAGCCATCAAAACCTCACGTGTGAAGCACATGGCTCAGGGTATATTGCACTCTTTATCCCGCTTATTTTGTTATTTTCATATTAGTCCATTAAATAATTGTTGTAGTTATGAACTCTTACAGTTTGGACCTTGAGTTTCTGAATATTTACATTTTAGTCCCTCTTAGTGCTTAGCACGTGCCATCCCACATGAGCTTTTGGGTTATTTGCACACTGTGCCATGCAGTCTTTATATGTTATGAATTGAATGGCAAGTTTTGATATTTTCATTTAGACCCCTGTGAGTCTGGATCACGTGTAGTGTGTGTGCTTGCTTCGACTTTTTGCAACTCCAGCCCTATACTTTTTATCTGTGTTATTGTTTGGCCTAGAGTTTTATTTTAATTGCACTTAGGTCCCTGTAAACTATACCTAATTACATCTTGTACTTTGGACTTAATAAATAGATCTTTAATTCGAAAAATCACCTAAAAATTACCTCGAACTTTTGATTTTGTGTAATATTTAGTGTGATTTTATTGGATTAATTTGTTGGCATTTAATATTTTTGAAAAAATCAAAAACCTATAAAAGGTGTCTTATCTATCATTAAAAATCCATAAATTTCGAAAATTATCTTAAAAATTCAAAAAATTCATATTAGTGTCTTTTTATGTGCTTTAGCTACAGTTTTAATTTTATCTGAAAAATCACTAGAAAAGCCTTAAAAATTACAAAACACCTAAAATCTTAAAAAAATCATATAAAATCCAAGGGAAAATAAAAATTCTCATTTCTGTTCCTGTTTGTAGGCTTTTCTATACACTTTCCATAAAATTGCTATTCCAGGACTTCTGGCATTTTAAATAATTTTAACTTGCAATTTAGTCCTGTTTGTGCACTATTTGCATTTTTTATCTCTATTTGATTTTTATAGAATCACAAAAATATCAAAAAAACTCCATTAAATTACCAAAAATATTTTAAAACATCAAACCCAAAAATATTTTTATCTTAATTTTCTGAGTATTTTTAGCCTTAATTAAAAATATAAAAAGATTGTGATGTTGCCTTATTTTCTTATTTGTTGATTTTGTTTCCTCTTTAAAAAAATTAAAAAAATGCAAAATTAAAAACCACTAAAAATTTGTTATTTTATTCCTGAGATTTGACTACTTTGTAGGTTTTTCGTGCTTCTTGTGTTCGACTATGGTTGCTATACCGAGTAAAATAAATAGCAAAACCTCTTACATATGCTTGATTGTTTTTGATCTGTTTTGAGGGGTTATTTCTTCTTGTTGATTACACTTAGTGTTTCAGGTTGCAACGACCCTTGATATTACTTAACCTGAGTTGTCTGGCGTGTCATCAACCCACCTGATCAACATTTCCTATTCTCTAGTTTGTCCACATGGACCAACTAGAAAATTCCAATGCCAAAAAAATTGGTAAAACCGATATAAAATAATAAATGAAGAATTAATTTTTCATTAAAATGCAAAAAGTGTTTGTAATTTAATGTATTATTTTATGCCTATTTTATTTATATTTATAGGGCTTGCTACTATATGTTACTTTTTACATGTATATCTATAGGTATTTATGCCTATATTTTGAGTACTTGATTCTTAATTTGTGCTATATATTTTATTGTTATACATTTATTTTATATATTTTTAATTTATTTAATTACATATTTCGGTATTTTTATTGTATTGTTATGAGTTTATTCACATGGTTAATTAATTATATACATTATTCTAATAGGTATATTATATTATATTTTACCTATATATTAAAGTAATTGATTTATTCTAATTTTTATTTTAATGGTTTTATTTCATTTTAATTATGAGTATGTATTCCAATTAGTATTTAAAAATTTATAAAAATATAAGGTTTTGAAAAATATAAAGAGTAAATACATTGAATATAATATACAATATATTACACAATGAGGGCACAAAACCTAACTTTTGCATCTTAACTCCAAATTGGATGAAACTACCTTTACTAAATAGCTTATTAAAAGTTATATACAATTAAAGATGATTTTGGTCAATTTTGATAGAGTAAAGGGAAGATACATGTCTGTGAAGTTTTTATTCTGGCTTTTTATTTTGTGTATCCCGAGTACATTGTGCATTATTTTTATGTGAACTTAATTTTGTATTTTTATTTGCCTTTTTATCTAAAACATTCATGTTGAGGGGTTTATAATTTGAAGTGTAAAAATAATAAAATAAAATAGGTCCCAAAAAGTAATATTTGAACAATTAAATTAGGGTTTTGTATGTGGTTTTCTGTGTATTTCTGAATAGTTCTTCTGCCATATCTCCATCCTACTTTATTCAGTGTTGACGAAGTCATCATGATGATTGGGTCTTCGGGTCTAGGGTCACTTAGTGTCTTTGCCACTTCATTCTTTTTCTTTTCTTTCCTTTATTCTTTTATTTTAGAAATAAATACAATAATTAATACAATATTTTATACAGTATTTTGTGCAATTTACAGAGTGCTTATTTTGGAAAATTAATGATATATATACATGCATATATCTAGGGATTTAAGGTCAAAATGAAATAATAAAGATGATGAAGTGAGGATTCATTAAGGAGGGGGCAGACTTAGTAGGTGCTAGGGGTTGATAAGATGCATTCTTTCTTGGCAACAAGTTGAAGAGGGGTACATGGGTGCGATCTCATGGATCTCATCATCTCTTGACTGCAAAGATAAGAGGAAACACACCAATTAAGATTATCAACAATAGATATCTCAGATGGTTATGTGTAGCAACATCTCTTAGGATAGGTGGTCAAGTATAAATAATATATCCTTTGCAATTTTCTCCGGTGTATAAGATGTACCCAGGAACATCCTCGAACATCACTCCTTCCAGGTTAACCACTAGATTGGGATTTTCTTGCCGGTTATCTACCAATCGGTAGAGGAGTGAAGTATGACACTCAAAGAAATCCTCCAAGCTCCTAAATAGAAGTATTTAGTATGGATAAAGCTCTAATAGTAAAGGGACATCTAAGAGAAAGGTGCTCTAGGGACTCCATATCAATAGGGCATAATGGGCATGCATCGGTGGTTGATACTATAAATATGGAGAGTTTGTCTTGGGTAAGAAGGTTTATGTGGCTATGGGACCATAAGCTTTGCCTCTGTTAACATCAACACCTTCCTACTGTAGTCTTGACTTCACTCACTCATTCAGCTAAGATTAGTCAAGTCCTTTTAATAGATGCATCAACACAAAACCCTATTGCACTCTCACCCCCTTCCGAAACCCTAACCCACTATGTTGTCGTGAAGTCTCCAATGTATCAACTATGCGATCATCGGAGCCAGGGGCCCCTTCTTTCCTCTCGTCATTGCCCACCACCTCTTCTCCTCTACCCACCTTGAGGAAAAGCCTCTACCTAATGGAGTGGTCGCTCCACCTCGCTTGCACCATGAGCCTCACTTTCGCACCCATCCCTTGGGTAGTCAACCTTCTTCATCCTAGCTTCCTTGGCTGACCCTGTTTCTGTCCCTATCATTTTCTGGATCATCGAGTCCATTAGGTGCAGTCTCCTTCTTTTCCACCTTCATCAACTCGTACAAGTTGCTGGTTTTCTTAGAAATGCTCATTGGATGCTTTCCAACTCAAGAATCCATGCTTCCCTTTCGATGGAACTTCCTAGATCACCTCTTGTGTGAATATGACTCTTCAGAGCATTTGGTTGAGCCCGTCAGTCCTCGGAGTTGAACTGCATGTCTTTAGACTATAGGATCAAAGTGGTGCCTATTTTTTGTTATTTTTCTTATCTGTGAATCGATTTATCCCTCGAGAGATCATTCTCGAGGTTTTGTTCACCATTAGTTGAGATGATTAGCTCGTGTGGCGGGTGGTGTTTCTTCTCTTTCTTATCACTCTATGATGTTCTTTCTACTCTTTTCTCCATCATCATGTTCTCCTGGATGTTCCATTGAAGGTTTAATGAATTACCCCATGGGTACTTTCTTAAAAAAATGTGTGGAGGTCTTTAGCTGCCAAGTCAAGTTAGGTCTCAGGAATTATCTGGTCGGGCATGAAAAGGCATGTAGGATCTGCTCGGACGAGGATTAGGTGCAACTTGGACCCATTCTTTCAGTAGATGTCGGCTAAGGGAGTGGTGTGAGCGATCGGTATACCATTATCTTGGAGTAGGATTTTGGTTTGGGCAATCTCTTGCAGGGCCAAAAATAAGGTAGAAGTGAGGTAAATGGGTAGAGGAGATGTCAGCTGAGAGGACAAGGTGTGTCGCTAAGATGTTGGAAGGGAGGTATGAGTTAACGGTTGATATAATTATGAAATATTTACTAACAACAAAGTCTTTTCCCATAATAAAGTAGGGTTGGATAGCTACAAGGATTTTTTAATAATTTCGGATCTATTTGGGTCATTATCGGACTTAAATCCAAATAACTAAAATCCCTTCTCCTCGCCCTCTCTTAAACGACTCAATATCCCAAATGCCGCATCTTCTAACCGGTGCATCAACCGACCTCCTTTGCAATGGCAAAATCATATTAAGTGATTTTCTCTCATCTTATCCTTTGTCGGAGCAACGCTAACTTTCCTTCTGATCGCATCATTCAGAAACTGATTTTTTCGTATATGACCACACATCCACCTTAACAATTTCATTTCTTCTACTGTCATTCTTTTCACATGTCTATAGTTCACTAACCTCTGGAATATTTACTAAATAGCAACAAAAATTGACAGGAATAATGAATAATGTTGACATTCATGGGTATACGTCCTAGATTTAGTATATAACATCTAAACTAATCGTAGTAAAAATAAATTATGTATTTATTGCTTACGGTATAATGATGATTATGTGTTCATTCGTTTATTCAAATTTATATTAATGGTTGCCAATTTGGCAATGAGTAGAAGTTGAGGAAGTCAATGAATATGTTAGAAAGTCGATGAGTAAGCATTGTTAAATTATTACAACGAAATTAGTTATAATGATGCTTTTTAAAAATCTGTCACTACATCATTCGAGGATTATAATATAAGATCATATTATTTATTGTAGAATGATTTTTAAATTTGAATTAGCAAAGAATGCTATATATGTTGCTATATCATCCATGACGATCTATTAGAAACAAATATCCATTGGTACTTTCAAATTTTTATCTAATCATTGTTAAGCTTTAGTTCAAAAATTAGCGACAATTACTTATAATTTTTAAAAAAATAACAATATGAGCAGTCCACTATATGACAACGAATAGTATGAATATATGTTGTCATATCTTCCAATATTACACGTTACAATAAATATTGTTTGTTGCAAAATTAGCTTTTGTCTTGTAATTGACAATGAATGCCATACTCATTGCTAAATATTCATATAATAATGAATTATTTGCTAATTTATTTGTTAGAACATATATTAACTGCATTAATTTAACTACGAATAAAAGAAAACGTCAACAGATAATCATTGTTACAAGGTTTGTTTCTAGAAATGTAGCAAGGAACATGATATATATATATATATATATATATATATATATTCATTGCAAAATTTTATAAATCAAGTAATAAAATATATTTGTTGTTATATAATTAACTATGGAAGATACTATAATGAATTATGATCTTAGATCAATCTTGTTATAATGGTTTCTAATAATATAGAAAAAAATATGGCATTCATCGCTAATTTCATGTTTATGTTTAAAACACTGCAAAAAAATAGACTTAAGGTAATGCATAATTTGAATACTCGTTGCCATATCTTCTAGTGTTAGGATATAACAACGAGTATTATTCATTGTCAAATTATCTTTTATTCTCGTAGTTAGCAACACATACTATATTCGATGTTAAAGTTCATATAACAAATATTACAAGAAAGAAGTCAACGACTAACTATTGTTATATGATACATTGTGATGATTAATATAAAAATGAGTATAATATTCGTTGCGAGTTTAAGACTTAAGCAATGAATACAATATTCATCACGAATTTAAAGAATAAAACAACGAATATAATACTCATTGTGAATTTAAAGAAGTAAGCAACGAATAATATCCATTGTTATATGTTTAATTATTGAAAATATTCTAGTGAATAATAAATTATTCATTTCATTATATCAATTTTGTTAAAGTAAAAATTATTCCGCAACGAAAATATTGTCAACATATTTTTTACATCGGATGATATCGGTGGAATTAAAAAACATCACTACAAGGCTTATTTTATCGTAGAGTGCGATTCATTACTGAAACTATACTAAAAATTCGACATTTGCTACGAATTTAATGAATCACAGATAATTTTACAATAAATAATATCCATTATTATAATATAACATCGGAAAATATAAAAATAAAATTTCAAATTATTTATAACATATTCTAAAGCTAGGTTTTAGCCGTTTCTTTCTCTCCACGTGGCACGTGTGCTCTTCCACGCTCTTTAATCTCCCTAACTCTCTTCACCCTGTTATGTATACTTCTCTCTCTTTTAGATTTTGACACGTGGTCCTCCCTTTCCCTAGATCACTCAAGCCCCCTCTCCCCCACCCCCTTCTCGTGCTTTCTCCTCTCTCGATCTCTCGCTCTCTCTTATTCCCATCTCACACACTCTTTTCGCTCTCTCAACTCTAGACAATAATAACAAAAAAACTTACTCTGGATCATTGCATCTTTTTATATAAGGTGAATACATAAATTTTCCTAGATTTATAACATCATTACAAAGTATTTTCAAGACAAATCTATATCTTTCTCAGATAAGTTGATTGCATTAAAAAGTTCAGAATCAAAAATTGATAAAACTACAACCTTAGTTATGTGCACATGTGGTGTTATATACATAATGATAAATAATTTTTTTGGTAAAACTGTCATTAATTATTGCAACTAGACTTGACCAACGTGGCCCATGATCCATCCTTCAAGGTCCAAGCCCGACCCAATTTTGGCCTGAGTCAGACCAGACCGGCCCATGAGCCAAATCTATAATATTTTATTCTCATTTTTCTATGTTAACTAATTTTTACAGCACCGTATATGATTTCTATATTCAAAATATTGAAGTCATCAATACTAATAATTTAAACTTAATATTAACCTCAACATTTCAAATTAAAACATTAAAATTACTTCAATACATATAATTGTTGATCAACTATGGTACATGGAGAAATTGCTGGAATTCTTTTTTGTTAATCCTTCTCTTTTCTTTGAGAGACAATTGGAATATTCTCAAACAGTATGCAATTTAACCATGAGCGAAAACACTATAGCTTTATGCTCAATATTGCTCTTATTTGAATTTTGATTAACGAATCATGTGACACAAATGTTGGATACTTTTTTGGCACACTGTTTACTTGTACAAATCTACCTGCTGTGAAGAATTTTAATGCTATTTTTAATATTTTTATGTCGATAGAAATGTTGATGACACCTTCACTCATCTTTAGTTTTGACTGTTTTTCATCTCATGTAGATACTATCGGAACTAGAGTACGGATCCTCTGCAGTTTTGCGGGGATGTATAGTAAACCATAAGGAGGCCCTAGCCGCTTGATCAAGATCGAGCGGTTCGCACGATAAAGGTCCAAAAAAATCCAGATTTCGTACGAATCGTTCGATCTTGATCGAGCAATTCAGGTCTCCTCATGGTTTACTGCAGTCGCATCGGAACTAATCCCTAACCAGATTTTGATGTAAGGACGCGACTCTAAAGAACGATCTGGATGGATTTCCAAGGGATTAAATGTGTTATAGAATAAATTTTAGACAATCTAAGTAACTATTATATGTCTTACATGGCATGTGAACTCCACAATATAATGCAACAATATAATAATTTAAAGGTAAAACTTGAAGTAATTATATTATATGTATGTTAAATCTATTTTCTAATACATATTTTTATCTTTGTGCGCTGAGCATGGTAGTGTTGGGCTTCGTGGTACATGTCCATGGTCCACCGTGCCCATTTAATAGGTGGGCTAAAAAGCGGGTCGGGCTAGACCATCCCATTCGTTAAATTTCTTGGCCCATGTCCGACCCATGAGTGGACGAGCCTTCGAGCAGGTTTAATTGCAACTCACAACAAATACCGTGTTTATTGAGACATTTCATTAATTATTTGTTGATTTTTATTAATATCTAAACCAATCATCATTAATTAACAATAATTTAAAGAAAATTGCTAACAATGTCACATATAATAGTTCTTAAATGATTTTTTTGCTAAGAAAATAGCAATGAATATGTTGACAATATAACAAAATGTGTTTATAGTAAACATATTTTGAAATCCATTATTATATTCCCCCATATTTAAATTATCATCGAATAATAATATCTGTTGCATCTGAATTTCTATCTCTCTCTATTTTCCTCCTTTGCAACTAAAATTATATTCCTCCCTTTCACTATATCCTCTCTTTCTTATTTCCTATCTAAGTTTTGGGATTATACCTTTTATAGATTATAGAGGTCATAAAAACATAGTTAATTTTAGTGAAAAAAAAGTAAATATGACTTGATATTTTATCGAAATGATATCCAAAATCACATAACATTAAAGTATATACTATTCTATCTTAATCAACTGAACTAAACAATATTACCATGAAGCAAACGTTTTCAATACTTTTATTACGAAACTCTTCCAACACAATTTATCATCTATTATAAATATATTTAAGTACCTGAAAATATTTTTTAAATCAAACGAATGGTGATAATTATTTAAAGGGATTTTTACCCGGCAGACCCTGTAATCTTTTGCAATTACCGCTACGACCTTCGAAACATCGTAATTCCTCCCCCGACCTCGTAAAGTTGCTCCGTCTTACCCAACAAACCCTGCCGTCAATTTTAACTATATTTGAGTCAAATACTTGGGTTAATCTTGAGTTAACCTAACCAACTTACCATCGAACGGTTACGATTAGCCGAAATAATAAAAAAAAGAATAGGAAAAAACTAAGCTTCTGCGAGCAGGGAGGGTTCTTGCCGATGATGGTGGTATGCGCACAAGAATGGTGAGGGTTCTTGCCGATTTGGATGCAGAAGCTTGGGCGACGGGGGGAGCAGCGGCCGGGGCGGGGGGAGAGCAGGAGCATCGCCGCGAGCATGGAGCAGCGGTCGGGGCGGGGGGGGGAGCATCAGCATCGCCGCGAGCATGGAGCAGCGGCCGGGGCGGGGGGAGCAGCAGCATCGCCGCGAGCAGGGAGCAACGGCCGGGGCGGGGGGGAGCAACAGCATCGCCGCGAGCAGGGAGCAGCGGCCGGGGTCGGGGGGGGGGGGGGGGGGGGGCAGGGAGCTTGGGCGACAGGGGGAGCAGAAGCATCACCGCGGGGAGGGGGGGGTCTCCATCGGGGTCGGGAGGTGTGGAGGGGCCAGGGAGAAGGGAGCTTGAGCAGCATCGCTACGGCAGGGTTCCATCGGGGTCGGGAGGGGGGGGGGTGCAGGGAGCTTGGGCGGTGGGGGGAGCAGCAACGCCGCGCGGGTGAGGGTTCCATCAGGGACGAGTGGGGGGCAGGGAGCAGGGAGCTTTGGTGGCAGGGGGTGTAGCAACGCCGCGGGGGGGAGGGGGGCTCCATCGGTCTCCGGGAGGTGGGGGTGGCCAGGGAGCAGGGAGCTTGAGCAGAGCAGCGTCGGGGTCCGGGGGAGGGGAGCATCGGGATTGGGCGGCGGGGGTAGCAGCATTGCGGGGGGAGCAGCGAGCTTGAGCGGTGGGGGTAGCAGCATCGCGGGGGGAGCAACGAGCTTGGGCGGCGAGGGTAGCAACATCGTCGGGGGAGGGGGGAGCATGGACATCGGAGGCCAGATGGAGGGGCAGGGATGATGGAGTGGCACTCAACGTAAATTCAATAAACAAAACGGGTATAATATAAAATAACATAACGGAATCCGGTTAATTTTAACGGGTAAAAGAACGTAGGTTAACCACATGGTCTGTAGGGTAAGGGTTAGGAAGTTTACAGGGTCGAGGGAGGAATTACGATGTTTCGAAGGTCGTAGCGGTAATTGCAAAAGATTACAGGGTCTGCCGGGTAAAAATCCCTTATTTAAACTATAGGGTCTCGAGATAAACTTATTAAGACATACTTATAATTTATCAGGATAGATCCAATTATTTTAGGTATAGTGGAATACCTCAAGAAGAACATAAAATTTGAAACTGTCATAAACATTAATATGCTTAAAGAAATATGATTTCCAATTGAATCAAGGTTAAAAAAATTAAACCATATAAGAGATAAAAGACATGTAAAAATAGTTTTATAATTAATTGCAATTATAATTTTCATATCCTACAACATATTTTACATGTCCTTGCTTTTTTAGAAAACCAAGATAAATTCATTCATCTTGGATAGCGAAAGAGAGAGAATAACCTGACTTGAATAGCGAAAGAGAGCCCAATCTAATAAATAATAATGATGATAATAACAATGAAATCAAGCAAATCTGAAGTCCCAGATGAAGAAACATTTGATAGAACATAGAAAATTCTTAGAGGTCCATATGAAAGCGATCAACGACATAATCGTATCAAATATACCATAAGAAGTTGATTCACGATAATTTTCTCAATCGAAATGGGAATAATACCCTAGAATGCTTCCAAGTATCGTGCTTTCTCTAGAAGGCAATCAACCTCAAGTGTGCTTTGTTCTTTTGTGGAAAACAAGGTTATTTGCTATGGACAAGGCATCTTAAGTGTCACCTTCTAACTTCATAGCATGAGGAATGCCCATGCCTATGTCTTTTAATACATATGTTTGGATTCAAGTTAATGGAGATATAATTAAGAAGCTACATTTACATGGAGCCCTGATCCCCAAACACTACAAGAAAAATGAGTTGTGGCTACGGATTGTGGCTACGGAAACTTGTGGCCACGATAATTCCGTGGCCACTAGTTTCTCGTAGCTACAATTTCGTGGCCAAAGCTTCATACAACAGTTGTGGCCACGACAAGTTTTGTGGCCACTTA